>JAAWXA010000007.1:20859824-20914056 GCA_038090715.1 Florisuga fusca
CCCCCCCCCCCCCTTTTTTTTTTTTTTTTTTTTATTTAATCAATTCAAGGGAATCTAAAACCACTCAACCATCCAGATCTGTCCTACCCAACTACTATGGCTGAACTAAGATGCCTTATTTAAAAACCTAGGTGGTCAAGGAAAATGCACATTTATTTCTAGAAGAAGAAATGTGTATCTGGTTGAACTGCTTTTACCTAAAATGAAGGTCTGTTTCCCTTTATGGTATAATCCAAGGGTCAAAGATGAATGAGGATGTGCATGTACAACATACAGATCACAAATAAATTAAGTCAGATTAAGATGGTCACTAAAGTCCGAACACTAGCGTAATGTACTTCACGAATTGTTGTGATCAGGGTAATGGGATCTCACTGGAAACTGTGACAAAAGTTAAGAATATAAAAACATCTGGTTTTAGTCATATTTAAAACTCATCTGTGCCAATATCTTATTGGCTATAGTGGTCAGCAAATGCTTTGGTAACTACACAGCCATGCAGCTTTCAGTCCTCTGGTTGGGGCGTTCTCAAACTGAGGATTGCACCACATCATCAGATTTATTACTTTTTTATGGATCTTCCAATCTTTAATTTGTTTAATGTGTTTTTGAACCCATTTACGCTTCTGGCAATGGAAGTGATCTGTGGCAGTGAGTTCCACAAAATAACGAGGTGTTGTGTGAAAAAGTACTCCTTTTACTTCCTACAGACCTACTGCATGATAATTCTACTTGGTACTTTCTCATTCTTGTGCTATAAAATACAGTGAATGATTATTCCCCAGTCACCTTCTCCAGCCCATTCATGATTTTAAAACATACCAAATCACTCTCAGTTCCTTCTTTTTCTGAGAAGAGTTCTAGTCTATTTAAAATCTTCTCATATGGAAAGCATTCCTTTCCTCTCATCATCCTTGTCACATCTCTCTATACCTTTGCAAGTTTTACTATATTTGGAGAGAGGGATGGTGAAGAGTACTTTACACAGCATAGATGGATTATGTTTGCCACAGATTTCTACCATAATACAAGGTTTTTTGTTCTGTCTTTCCTGTCATCCTATTTTCCTCTGATTGTTGATGAACACTGAACTGGGGATTCTAGAGAAATAACAATGACCCAAAGATCCTTTTCCTCACTGAGAGCAGTTTATAAAAAGTCCTTCATGATATGAGTAAACAGAATTTCTCTTACCTATTTTATATTTAGCAACACCTAATTTTCATTTGAACTTTAAATATTAATTATTAATATTACTGTTGAACTTTTAGTAATCATCCAGTCATATATGATATCTTCAACACTCTAGAGTCAGTTCCTGTCATGACTGTCTTGAAAAGATGTATAGTATAAAAGATCTTGTGTTCATCTTCACTCCAGGCCATTTATGTTTAGCCATATTCCTTGAAGTGCAGATCTTCATGGGTTACTACTACTAACATTTCACATTATTTGTTCACATTGTTTGTTCTCATTAGTTGTTTCCCAGCTTTTAACTGAACAGTAATCTGTTGGGAGACATTTCCTGTTAGGTTAAGGAGTTGGATGAGGAACTTTTTGAAAGTTCTTTGGAAGTCCTGGTATTATAGTGTATTAAATCTCAATTTCTCCCATGAAATCTCATGTTGATTATTCCCTATTACAGCATATTATTCTGTGTGGTTCACTGTTCAGTTCAGTTGCTTGGTCCAGGACAAAAGAGCCTTACTAGTGTGTAGTTTCCTGGCTTTCCCCTGACAGACTCTTTGGAAACACGCCTTCAGTCTTTCCACATCACATGAGGTGATTTGAGTAATTCCAACAATCTAAAAAATAATTTGATTTCAATTTTTCAAAGGAAAACTGTTTTGTTTTGAACAATAAAAATACCCATCAGAACAAACACTCGAACACTCCTAAGCACACTTCAGCTTGAATTATTGCCTTGGATTTGTCTGCCATGAGGAAAGGCTCAGTGTCAGAGCTTACCTACGTTACTGTATAGTGAACACTGATGCAAATAATTCACTTAGTAGTCCTGCTATGACTGCATCTTATTGGAGAAATTCTTTTATACCTTCTATATCATCTATCAACCCTGAAGACAAGCCATCATTATTCCTACTTTTGATATGTTTAAAGAAGTTTAATTTGTAGTTTTTATCCCTCATGCAATTATTCAACAAAGTGATTTTTGTCATCTCTTATTCTAGGCTTGCCAGAGTTTATACTTAATTCCACTTCTCTGGTTTGAAAGAATTTTCCACTTTTTGAAGAATGACTTTCTCTTCCCAATACCCTGTGTTATTTTTCTGTGATGACTTTCTGGGGATCTTTTCAAGTCTTTTTGGGTAGGTGGCACATGCTTACTTTGGGTCTTTGTTGTAGTGTTTTACACCAATTTTCTTAGCACCTATAAGCAGTTTTCAAAGTGTACAGGAGGCAGATATCTGTTAATAGCTTATCTGTGGAAAAGATTTTTCTATTACAGGTGCTCCTATATTTCAACATACTTGAGACAAGAATCCATAGCTTGGTAAACTTCTCAGTTTACCCTTTGAAAACAAATCAAATCAAATTTTAATGGTTAGATGAGATTATTTTAAGGGTCTTTTTCAACATAAATGACTCTGTGTTTCTCAGACTGAGAGATTTATTATCAAAACAGCAGTTCAAATTTTAATTTCTTCTCCAGGACTGTTTATGCTTGCTACACGAGAAGGAGTCCTCTAAAGCACAGAAACAATAGTGGGGTTAGAGGTTCTTCTCAGGTGAACTGTGTGCTTACAGAATGAGAAAATTAAGTCTCTTTGTTCCAACTCTAGACTGAAGCCTTTTCAAAAGCTTCATCAGAAAGAGCAGGCAACATCTTAAGAGTTTTGTGCTTGGGGGTCTCTTCTTGAAAGAGGAAATTGTCTACTAGAGTCCACTCATTAGATGCTTTGAATCCAAATTTTTTGCCTCTGAGTATATGATCTGGCACCAGGATAGACATCAAGAAAAGAATATAACTCCTTCTTTTCTAACAGCTTTCCTTCTGAGTGAATGTCCATGGCATTTGTGTTTGCAGTAGTCAAAACTTCTAAGTAGAATTATGCATTTTCTGAGCTCGAGAAATAGTACTTTCAGGATATAAGCTTTACAACAATTGTGAGAAAATTTTTACATAATGTCTTTTATGTCAATTGCCACTGGGAGGTGCAAATCAAAACCATGTAACAAATCCTTGTAGAATAGGAGACAGTTATTCAGTTTTTAGGGATATTTCCAGTGCAACAGAGAAATCAACCTAGTTCTGAGTAGCTTATCTTACTTTTATTAAATAAAGTGAGATGTAGTTTTTCTACAAAGACTGCTACAGCCTACTTTCATGTCCTATGACTTCAGACTAACATTTCTCAACTTATTACTCATTTTCCCTAAATAACTCCGCCACGATGAGTCTAAATGAGGTCAAATCCTGCTTTATGCAAAAACTGCTTTTGACTCAGTGGCATTGTTTAAAGTAGAAAACTGAACAATATTTAGACACATGGTAGACAGAAAATATATTTCTTCTTTGTCAAGACAAGACAGCATTTTTTCTATATAGTAATAATAATTTACATTTTACTAGGGGAAAAACACTGAACATAAGAAACATACATGGGGAGGAGAGGAGTTGCTTTGTAATTAAAACATGATGATTTCACCTACTTAATTTCCATAAGCCAAAAAAATAAGCATGTTCCAATTTCTACTTTTTGTGGCACATGATGATTTCAGTAAATATTGGCTTAAAAAGTCTAAAGCAGTAAAGTCTTAAAATTAGTATGGATAGATAGAATGGAAAAACAGGAACTTTAATGTTCTCTTGTTCCCTTCGTGAGCCTATGTCTTCAGGAAGAATGAGTTCTAAAAATTTCAGCTGTCGTGTTTATGACTTTCTTCTTAAAGAAGGAAAGGATCATCTTTCTAAGATCCTTTTCACTCTTCTATTTTGCAACTAGTGATCTATATCTTCCTGTAAAAATAGTTAAACAGAGAATTAACATTAAAAAGTGTAATTATCTAATGTTTTTAGAGGTGCTTTCACTTGAATTTCAGGTAAGAGTAAGAGCTGGATTAAATTTAGTACTGCATTGCCTAAATAAAATTCAGGTGCCATAAATGTGAGGGTGGAATTTACAACATGGAGTAAGATCTCACCTTTGTATCCTGTGGTTACTCACATGGAGACAGGTTCTGAACCTGGCTCAACAGCCAAACTAAGACAGTTAATGGAAATGTCAAAGACAGCAATTTGTTTAAGATTTTTGCACCAAAGTCTTTTGGTGTGCATCTCAAGGCTGCAGTTAAGAATTACAATGAAACCACAGTTTAGTGCTTGAAACAGTCTTCTGGGCTTGAGTGCCAATATTTTTTTTATTTTCATGAACACTTTTTAGTGATTTTATGTTTCACACAAGAAGCTGTTGGTCATACCATTCCCACTGTTCTCTCGTGCCCAACCTGTTCTCAGTGAAAGACAACACTGTAATGAAGTCCTAGAGAGGATCCCATGTGCTGGTAAGTTCCCCTTCGTATGCTGGATCTGGGTTCAAGTGAACGATGTCCCAATGAGGGATAAAGGGAGTAGGATTTAGTCTGTAATTAGTGGTTAGGGAGAGGAGTGACTGGAGTCTTGTTGGTGCAAACTGTTTTAGACATAGCTACCAGATCTCTTCCCAGGATTTCATAGAAAGATGCTGATCATTTGGCTCTGGAGACAGAACCTAGGATGTGGACCTCAAGCAGAGGGAATTAAAGGTCCTGTGACAACAGAATCATTGCTAAGTACACAGCCTTTCAGAACTATTGATCAGAGGCATCTGACTCCACCCATTGGCTGTTTTTATCAAGATGGGGTTAGTTTGAAGTGTAGGTTGATTGACTGAAGCTCCTGATACAGGCACCAAGTTTAAGCTCACAGGGCTATAGTTTCCCAGATCCTCCTTCTGGCCCTTCTTATAGATGGGTGTTACACTGGCAAGCATCTGGGACCTCCCCTCTTAGCCAAGACTGTCAGTAAATGGTGGAGAGAGGCTTGGTGAGCTACCCTGCCAGCTCCCTCAATACTCTTGGGCTCATCTGGCCCTATAGACCTGTGACTGACCAGGTGCCATAGCAGGCTGTTAACTTCATTCTCCTGGATTATGGGGGGTTTGTGCTGCTCTCAGTCCTTATCTTCCAGCTCAGGAGGCTGAATAGTCTGGGGATGGCTGGTCTTACTAATGAAGGAGGCAGAGAAGGCTTTAGCTCGGTTGCCTTCCCTGTCTAGTGACATTTCCAGTGCTAAGAAGATCCTGCTCAGTCCATAGATTCAGTTCCATAGGAAAGTCAGTCCCATAGATCCTGTGTTATTGCATTTTCAATGGTGATTTAAGGAACCAGCAATGAATCCAAGTGCATAGGACTCCTTGTTGATTGTTGATTTAACTCCAACAATGTCACCTAACATATCTGGAAATAGCACTTGTTCCATGTCTGAAAGTTATAGATCTTTCTTTACTTTTTATCTTTGTGTTCAAAACACCAGTTTTTATTTCCAAACCTCTGGTTTCTGATGCCTCATGGTAAAAATAATTCTAGAAAATAACCAGTGACACAGTTCTATAAATGGCAATTCAGGCTATGAACTAGCAAAAAACATTTCTTATGATGTGTGGAAGCAGTTAATGAACTAACCTGGAGTCACTCTTTAAGAGGCACACACAGACTTTTGTCCATTTGAGCTCCACTCACCTGCACATGCAGGCAGGAGAGCTGACTTCCCATCACTGCACATTCCTATCTGCATCAGAAGAGGAGATTACTGAAGAACAATTGATAGAATAAGTGTTTTTCTTATACTAAACAGTTAATGCATTAAGCCGTAGACTTATGTTTTGAAGGCTGTTAAATTTATGTTTTAATGTACATTTTAAGTTATTGTACTCTTTGCTTGTACCTTTAATCTCTGATCTTTGAACCTGTTTCATAATCATAGATTTAATTTATAATTTGTGCTGTCTGCCCTTAAAATTTACTACACAAGAAAAGGAACACTCTGAAGTGTCAGAGTACTGTTAAAAAGAATTTTCCCTGAAATCCCCTGTACATAAAGCATGATTAATTTCACAGCTGTGAATCAGACCTGGCCTTGCTTAGTATACACAGTCTATAAACATTGCATATACATATTTATGTATGCATATATTACGTATATATATTATGTATACATATTTATATACATAATGAAACAAAGAAAGTAGCACAGAGTTTACTTGGCTAGGAACAAGTATTGCATCAGTCTAATATCTGCAAGTCTCCAGAGACAGAATGAATCTCCCAGATTTGCAATATGATAAGTTGATTCTCTAATAGTAATAGGTTTTATAAATATATATATATATACATGTAGGTGTTATAATGCTAGGCAGATGTTAAATTCACATGTAATCCATAGTAATGAAAGTATGTGTCTTTGTGATTTTATCTGTCACCAAGATGCAATAGATACACTGGAAGCTTTGAATTCAGTGGGCTGTTTCACTAAAGAATATACAGAATAAGGATACAAGGTTTTTTTCAAGTTATCTCAATCCATTCTCTTTATTTTACTGGTAGAGGTGTTAAGAACGGGAGCTCACTTGTGGCATGCAGCAATCAGAAATGGAAGAAAAAGACTACAAGGAATTTATATTTCAGAACAATGTTTCCATGAAGCACTCTGGATAAAAATACATTATATCAGTCTAAAACTATGAGAATTATCTAGAACTGAAATATTTAATCTGTGAAATTTTGACATCTGTTCTTACCTTTGTTACTTGAAATTATATCTAAATTGCTGATAGGTCAAAAAAGAGAATACTGTCATTAGACCATGAATAAATTAAGATCAGAGTTCAAAAAATTGCTTTGATTCCAAAATGAGCTTCTAGGTAGAATTTACAGAGAGAAATTTAAAGATGAAAACTGCAGTTCTGTTGTTTTTTAATGTATGGGGTATTTACATGTTCATTTTGATTTACAGTCACCAAATTCTGCAAATATCACATATTCAACTTCTGTGCTTTCAAAGAGCTGCCTCTGTGCCCATGCAGGGAAACTTGATACCTATTCTAAGTGTAAATCCTACTGGGGTTTGGAAAATAAAACCCAACTCATAGCCTGAGGCATTTAAATATAAGTGGCTACATCTGAGATAAGAATCTCAACTCCCATTACAGTCACTGGCATTTATTAACCTGCAGCCAGGAATACCTAGAGGCTATTCAATTCATCCTAAAGGGAATATTTTCAAGGTAAACTCTTATTTGGGAAAAGATTCAGGGGACTAAACATGGGCATCCAATGTTGTTGTAACTCAGTCATCTTCATGCTGTCGCCAGATATAATTCAGCACTTCTGAGACATCCTTATCCTTCTCCAGTTGGAGGCAAGGCTATGCCAGAGTATATCTATTGGTACTGCTTGCTTAGGTGCAGGTGTCATCCCAAATAGCTCTTCAGATTATATTGCCTAGTTCTTCATTTACCTCACTCACATATTGGTTTTAAATATTTGTGTGTCTGTGAGAGGGAGTTATCCTCTTCTTTCACATGCCCACCTGTTCCAGTGACTGTCATGTATCACATGTCCTAATAACATGGCTCCTGTACATTAAAACAACATGTATCTGTTCATCTACTGCATTTTTAGGTAACAGATATTTTAAAGTATTGAGTGAAATGTATCTCTGATAGAGTTTTTCTGGCATCAATCCTAAAGCGAATTCAAAGGGCAGAAGTGCATAAATGGACAGAAGTAAAAGTGGATAGTCCATATCAAGTTAGTGACAGAGTCAGGAAGAGAAACTAAGTCTTCAGAATGCCCAGCAAGTCCTGATGGATGCACCATATCACTTTGTAAAGGCTTCAGTTGCTTTGCGTGCCTGCAGCTTCTGTGTTTTCTAAGGTAATTCTGAAAATTGCTTTCACAGCGTTCAGCATGAAATTTCATCTTTATATTTGCAAAAAACGATTATTTTTTTTCCACATTCCAACTTAATTTATATACTATAATGATATACTAGTACTTGGTTAGCATAGAAATTTGTGGATTTAATGAATCCCATAAATATGACTTGTTTGGATTATCATGGGGGAAAAAAATATGAAACTGGAAATTACTGGTTGTCTCCTTGGGATACTTATGTTATCAGTTCAGAAGATCTTCAGTTGTTCATGATAAGTCTGAACTTTTGTTCAGAGAAAAAAAAGAAAAATGATTCACAGACTGAGTCAGAGCTCTCTTTCCTTTCTTCCTCTTTTTCTCTCCCTCCCCATTACTCTGCTCCTCTCATGCACCCTTGGCCCTCTTAAATTTCTTTTCTTCTGAAAGTTGAAAATAAATGATTGATAGCAGCAAGCAACTTGGCTGCTGTGCCTCGGTCCTCTTTTCTTGGTAACTGAATCAATCGTGTTTTCAGCTGTTCTGAGCAAGTCTGAGACATGTATGTGTTGGTGAGTGCTGTCTGGACCAGTCTCTCTGCATCTGTGAGTTATAGCCCTGGAAAAGCACAGCCAGGCTGAGGTTAATTTGTTTCTATCTGGTGAAGAAAGGGCAACTTCAGGTCTGGCATACTCAGGTACTCAGGAGTACCTGATTTTGCAACTTAATGTGATTTTAATACAAACGTGTTTTTTGATGGCAATGTTGTATGAAAAAACACGTGGGAATATGCTGACCTCATTTGAGGGTGTGCCTGATAGCTTTTCAACAAGGCCTGAAGGAAAAATTCTCACCTCTAGGCAAGTATTTAAAGTTTTATTCATATTGGATTGCACCTTGCTCTTTCAATGGCTTCAGTGATTTTATAGTTATCTAACATCAACAAAGGAAAGGGAATTTGATCCAGAGTGTGTCTGTGTGTGTATGTGTGTGTGTGTGCAAGACACAGACAGGGAAAGAGAGAGGCTGGAATCGTTTTTCTGAAACTGGAGCCTTAAATGATTGTTTTTAGCATTTCTATCTACAGTGGAAATCCTTTCCCCACAGTCAATCCAAAGCCTATTCAAGTCAATGGGTTTTGGAATGGGTTCATTTGCAGCTATGGCAGACAAACAAAACAATCTGCTATCAACTGTAATATGACCTAAACATTTGCAGCCCCTTAACAAAAAATGTCTGGCTTTGGGTCATTTCAAGGAGCTTACTGAAGTGTTTGTTTCAGCTGTGTTCTGTTTCTAAGCAATTTCATATAAAGAAAGCAGGAGAACATATAAGTTCACATTCAGTTGTTTTGAGCATCTCATGCAGGAGCAGGTTTGAACGTGGTTTCAAAACATTTTTTTTCCTGCTATTCTGGTATTAATAAGTTACTTCAGCTGCCCTTTGAGGGCAGAAAATCACTAGATGTTCAAACAAAAAAAAATGTAAAGCATGCTTAAAACCATCCAAAGGAAATACGACATGTTAAGCTGGCACAAGCTGCTGTTGCTTCCTTGAAACATTTGTTAGAACCTGGCTCAATGTGTTTCAATTTTTCCAAGTACTTTACAAGACATTAGGCAATCCTGCTTGAGCAGAGAAGCTGAACTACATGATCTCTAAAGGTCCCTTCCAGTTCCAATGATTCCGTGACTATATCTTTAATCTTGTTTCTGAAAGTGTAGATATTCTGAGAATGAATAAAACTTAAGACTTGGAGACAACAGCTAACCAGCTTCAGTTTGTTCTCTTTCCTCTTCAAATTCCTGGTGTTCCTCTTAATTTTTTACTGGGAGGGGCTAGGCAGTCATTTGGGTTTGGATACTGGCTGCTTAGTAGGTGAACAAGAGAAAAAATAGAGAATAGAAATATCCTTACTTTGTCATTTTATCCCTGGTTGTTATAAAGTGCTTAAGAAGTCTGCAAGAATATACAAAGTAATTGAGTTTTTTATTAATTTTCTGATTGTAATATCAGAGAGAATAGTACTGCATAAATTATATTGGAAATTTCCTTTCTTGCAGGTTGTGCTGTCATTGGATACTTTTGGTAAAAAATTGTACCAAGACTGATGTCTTATGTGTCAAGATAAACAATATAAAAAGTAGAATTTTAAAAATATTGATTAAAAATAAGGGGACTTAGATGAGGCACTAAAATAATAGGACTGAAACCTTTGGCAAATCTCCCTGTGGTGGTTTAAGCTTTTACCTTAAAACTTTTCTGGACAATCTGAAAACGAGTGACAAATAAAAATTCGTTTACATCTCTGAAGCTAGAGGTGGTGGACTTGCACCAATTAATCTGTAGTGAGGCATAAACACATTTCCTTCTTTTACCCCAGTCCCATTGCATAACTTCTGGCAGAAAAACAAAGCTGAAAGATGGGGGGTTTATGCCTTAAATTCATGCAGCTGTTTGGTCTGTTGCATGGGAGTCAGTTCCCAAATAAGATGTTCAGCTAGAATACTCAATTAATTCTAGAAGGTAGAATTTTTAACAGTGAAGATCAGTTCTGTTGTTGTGTTACAAAAATGTCACTATCTCTGCCTTTAGAAGGATTCCCAGTCTCTTTGTTTATCTCAGTTTCTAGTGTTACAGCTGATCTTGTATTTATTACTAACTCGGTGAATCTCAGTAAGATCAAGCCTGTTACCACATAACTAGGCCAAACTTATGATCCTATTGGTGTTGGCAGGAAAAAATCTTACCAAACTGTTGGCAACTTGCAAGTATTCAGCAACGATTTGTGTGAGTTCTAAATATTCTTTCTACTCAGTCATTTAAGTACATTTTTGATTAGTATTTTCACTGGACACAGTCAAATTTGGAATCTGTGTTCATTCCATGGACTTAGCTTCCAAAATATTTTCTTCATGCAAAAGACATTCCACAAGCATCATCAAGTAGAGCATGCTCCTCTTCCATTCCAACGTATTTCAATAAAGGAAGCTCTTGAGGAGTTTATGCAGAATTGACAGCAGAAGTAGACAGAAGTCATGGTTTGACAACCCCTAATGCAGCCCAT
Source organism: Florisuga fusca (assembly GCA_038090715.1). Lineage (NCBI taxonomy): Eukaryota > Metazoa > Chordata > Aves > Apodiformes > Trochilidae > Florisuga > Florisuga fusca. The sequence goes on from JAAWXA010000007.1 coordinate 20,870,806, forward strand.
GATTTTTTTTATTTTCTTGAAACATACAGTCGTAAAATAAGGAAAGTTTATATACCATGGCCCAAAGGTCTTCCTTTGCTTAACAAGGTGGACTTCTTTTTTATTCTGTTTGATTACATTCCACAGAAATTGCTTTTTTACATGTGAACATTTGAAGTATCTGACAGGCATGTGAAATTCTATAAAATACTGTAGAGAAAAATTATGTTTCAGATCTCAAGGAAATTATGAATACTATCTAAATGCTATTATTTATGCATTTTTCAGGTGCTAGTGCCATAGGTAACTGTATTCTGTTCTGAAACTGATGTTAAAAGGTATGAACTGAAAACTTGAAAGAATGTTTTCTTCATGAAGAAAGAAAGCATTTTGCAATAAATATCTTTATTTTCCTGAAAAATTGGATCACATCTAACTGATCCTGATTTTTTTTTTTTGGAAGGTACATATGAATGGTGATGTTTTTTCCCAAAAATCCTTTTCTCTGCAGCTGGTGGAGTATGAATGACAAGACCTTTCTGAGAGGAAAAAAACACTGCCTGCCTTATGTCAGGAACATGCATTGTGGCCTTTCAAGAAATGATGCAAGGACTCTCCTAGGATGAGTCTCTGGGAATGTTCCCAGGAAAGCATCCCATCTGGCATGGGATGTTACGGGACAATGTAATACTGACATTTAGGAGCAGGTACTGCTGTGTTTCCTGATCAGGAGAGAGTGAAGGCTGATCAGGAGAGTGAAATCAGTTAGAAGTGAAAATTTTGACTCAGGGGCAATTTTACAATGAATTTCATGCTAATGAAGTAACATAAAATGACAGTCTTAAAATACTCCAGTCATTTTTTTCTAACACATCTTGAACTCAAGGGGACCTATTCCTTACTGTTACCATCTGATGTAACTTATAATTCGGACCATGCATGATTTAAATCCAACCACCAAGGGCCGGGTGCAAGCAGACAGCTTTCTGCAGGGTGGTGGGCCAGGGCTAGTTGGCCATGAATAAATCAGCATTGTGCATGTGCCCTGGAGTTTCCCACCAATCAGGTGGAATCTCTCCTCTCAGGAGGGTCCCCTTGCCCCACTGAAAATGCCATTGTTTTCCTGGCCTCAGTCCTTAGCCAGTTTGCCCGGGGCCTCAGCTCACTGCTGGTTCCATCTGGGTGAGAACTCCCCTCCCCCCCACACTTTTCCAGTCAATGGAGTCTATGCCCCAACATTCCATTTTCCAAGATGTCATTTGAGGCTAAGAAAACTCCACTGAATGGAACCTCACACATGCACAGCAAAAACTTGAGACTTTATGAGCAGTCAGATTTTGACTTTGAGAAAGCTCAGTAAAATTTGTAAATTAGCTGGTGCTCATTGTAATGAGGTGTATCTTCACCCACTAACAGCAGAGTTTGAACAAATCACTTAGAAACTGAGAGGAACTAGTTATTTTTCTTGTTTGGTGATTTCAAGTAGCTTTAGATTGATCACATTAGTGTATAATATTGTTATAATATTCCATATATAAGTCAAAAAAACCCACCAATAACTTCCCACTGTTGTTTTGATTGAAAAAGTTAGGGACAGAAACTGATAAATTAACATCAGTTAAGGACAAATTGAATGGAAATAAAGCATTATTTCCCTTCTTGTCAAAGGTTTGTATAAGGATGTGTCTTGACTTAAAATGAAAACCTTTTTTTTTTTTTTAAATACAAATATATTTGGAAAAATTAGCATTAAGTAAAATTAACAATTGCTATGGTAATAATTAAAGCTGTCATGTTGTTAGTTATTGGCTGGTTTTCCAGATCTGTCCAGATTAACTTTCAAAAGTATTTCCAATGTAAAAAGTTAAAGTCAGTTCCAGAATTTTGGAAAGGACTTTGCTCTTGGACCGAGCTTCTGAAGCATTTTTGAAAACGTGGCTCTAAAGGAACTTGAAACAAGACAGATACAACTTCGTCTGCACTTCTCATATTTTACTATAGCATTTACAAACAATATTTGAAAAATAAACCAAATCAGGTTTTATTTTTTATTTCTAGACAAAACATTAATGGGAATTGTCTAGTTTTTTAATCAGTCTAAAGAGTTCACTAGAGATAAATGCGCTCATTTGGTGATATAAGGATTTATTTCTTCTATTATTGCTGAAAATTGCTGTATATAAGTTGCCCACTCTTTTTGAAGCATTATAGAAACAGAGAGTTTTCATTAAGGGTCGAAAAACAGAAGCACAAACATATGGTATACACAAAATCACAAAGAATCACAGAACAGTTGAATTTGGAAGAGATCTCTGATGATTATCTTCTCCAACCTCCCCACACAAAGTGGGGCCAACTGGTTGTCCACGGCCAAGTCCAGAATGCTTTTGGATATCACCGGGGGGGGGGAACTATACAATCTCTTTGGGCGACATCTGCCAATGCTCAGTCACCCTCCCAGTTAAAAAGTGTTCACTGATGGTCAGATGACACCTCTTGTGTTTCAGTTTGAATCCATTGTGCCTATTCACATTCCTCAAAAAAGCATGCACCCGTAGACATTTTCATTAACAGTCAACAGAGTACCTTGAGCTTTAACACTTAGAATAGTTGTTCTTAAAGAGAACTAATTCTTCATTCCTCAGTGTTCAGAATTCCAAAATGCAGTTGTTGATGATGATGACTGATAATGACTAATGATAATGCATAGCAAGCAGAATAAAGTATTACTTAATACTCAAACCCACCTCATTTTACCCAGTAAAACAGATGTTCATGTCAATCTAGACACAAAACTCCAGTTTTGGAGTAACAGATAGTATTTTCTCTGGAGTAAGTAAAAATCTGCATTCTACTAATTTAACTCAAAATAAACCTGCTGTAATTAATCTTACAAGATTAAGAGGAAAAAAAAGAAAAGAGAGATTAAAATAGCATTATCACCTGTTCATTTTCTGGTTCCCCAGGAAGCTCAATATTTTCTATTTCTATGCATAAATGATCATATTTTTGTTCGTATAGAAGAATTTTAAATTCATAAGGTTAAAGTTCATTTAGCATTCAAGAGACAAATGAGGTCAGCATAAGTACTGCAAATGTTTTTCATTATAAAAAATTTAGTCAAAGGCTGGTTCAGAAGTTGAAAACACCGTAAGGAGAGTGCAAGACACTAATCTTTTTTGTGACAGTGACAATTCCCAGAGCTGTTAAATACCAGTAAATGCTCTCAAATATTTGAAAAAGAGCAGTTATTCATATGGATAGAATCCAAAATACCATAGTTCTTCAAATTTTAAAAGCTCTTTTTTGTTGTTTTGTTTTTTTCTTCTAACTCAGTCTGTAATCTTATATTTTGCGTCCAGAATAGGTTTTAGGTTGATTTTGGCAGGTGTTAATTGCTGAAAAATCAGTAAAACTGGGGCAAAATAAGGAGGAGCTGTGACAGGAACAACCCTAGGCAGTTGCTGAGAATTCACTCTTTTGAACAGATATGAAATTTTTCTCCTTTCTTCACCATGATTCTTTTAAGTTCTAATGTTTTTCTTGTTTCTTAAACAGTGTTACAAGCTCCTGTTTATGTTTTCAATCCAGCTACTCAAACATCTTATGTCATCTCTCATATTTTCATTTTATTCCAGATAACTTCTGCCACCTAAATTCTATTTCACTTCAGTGTCTTTCTATCTTCAAAATAAATGATAATTTTTTCCAGCTTCTCTAATATTGAGGTTTTATACCTAGTGCCTTTAAGCCTTGATTCAATATTTTCTTGATTTTGTTTCAAGGAAAAGATTATTATTTTTCAGCACTTGCTTGACTTTAAATGTGAGATTTCATGTCTGAGGATTCTTTGTTTCTTTGCCAAAAAAAAATTTCAGCTAAGGACTGATAATTTTGGCACAGAAAGAAGAATTAATGCTACTGTTTTCATCTGATTACCTGATTTTGTATTTTCTGCTTCTGAGTCTAGCATGGATTTCACCAAAAAGAGCATTGGCAATAAAAATATGAAGATGTTTGGGGTATTACCCTCAGAAATATTTCAAAAAATGTTAATGGAAGATTTCCACCACAAAATAATTCCTCACTAGAACCTTTGATGACTATTCGGCTTTCAGCCTGGAAATGATATAAACCAGCTATGTTGATTCTAGACTACCTGGAAAAATCTTGACTGGGCTGCACAACACCAGGACCTGCTATATTCATTATCAGTGCTTGAAATGTCTCTTTCCATATAAACATTATTGATAAATTTTATTTTCAGTCTCAGCAGTTTTGGTGGATTTTAAGACTACTGCTAAAAAACCCCTCTGATTTCTGCATTTGTCACTCCACATTCTGATTTTTACATAACTCATACTAAGCCAATATTACTATTTTATTTTAAAATAAACAAATCACAGGATGTCAAATATCTCAGAAAGTTAAAATTGCTACATTACTAGCGAGACTCACAAGTGTATTTCAGTAAGTTCTTGCTCATTTTTGTTTCTTAAAAAAATGAGAAAAACACAAAACAAAGTCAAAAAAATCCATACCCTAACACAGACAAGCAAGACCAGTCTTCAGCCCGTGACAGTTTTGAGAAGCCCAAAGTCTATCTCATGCCTCTAGAATTGAGAAACGCTTGAAGTTTCTCAATTGCCTTCTACATAGTAATGATATTTATGAATAATATGAATGTAAACCAGCTTTTTCTATGTCAGCAGGTAAGTTAGTCTTGAACTTCCTTTTCTTTTCAGTTGCACAACAGTGTGATACAAGTGCTAGTGTGTGTACAAGGAATTTAAAATTGATAAAATATGAACTTTCATAGGGCTTGTGCTGCTTATGTTGCAAACAATGAAGCTGAAATGGTACAGACAGTAGGACTGTGGATTAATACAAGCAAAAATCCTATAAACAGATCCTACATGTTAAATGCCAGTTAAACAAACATCATAAGGTAGAATTATAGTGCCTATGTTTGTGTTTTATCATGCCTATTCAACTGGCTTCTTGAGAAAAATTAGTCTTGGTCACACAAATTTCAAGTAGCTTGGATCTATTTAGGTGGAGTGCAGTGAAACTGAGGAGCTGGAAAATCACCCCTGCCAAGATGAGAATCAGAATACATGCCTTTTGCATAACCCTTCACTTCACAGCTGCTTCTCAAAACACGGCCTGGTTATATCTCCTTGTGCTCACTGTGCTAAGAGCCAGAGGTACTGGAGCTGTTTGAACAAGTGCCTTGGCATCTCCTCTTATCTATGAAGCCAACTTTCTGTAGCAGCCATAGCATCCAAGCCAATGTAGATTTGGCTTGGAGATTTTTTCTAGGGTGCAAAGAACAAGTATGGTATGCAAATCTTTACTATAGGCTGTTTCTGTTTTACTTGCACAAAAGGTCTTTGCAATTTAGTAAATGAAATACTTTATTCACACATTTACCTAACTCGTCCACTGCCATGAACAGAGAATACACATCTAGGCAGCCAGAGCTTTCATTTAATAAGACCAAATGAATAAATGCCTCACATTAAAGAGCACCTGATCCACTTGACCAGAACCATAGTGTAACAGGGGCTCAAGGGTACAAAATAGAGTCTGAGATACAGAGTAACATCTAAAATAAGGAAAAAAAAAAGCTACTGACACATGGTAAATCAGAGGCACACACTATAATAAAGTTGTTAAGCACAGCAGTCTGCAGGGAAATTTTCTATAGCAAATTTTAGCTAAAGGATAAGTATGATAAGTATCACAGAATCATAGAATGTTAGGTTGGAAGGGACCTCAAGGATCACCTGGTCCAACCCTAAGTAGAAATAGGGTGAGCTTTGTACAGTTGTTCAGAGTGAATATACTTTCATTTGCCCTAAAGAGTGTAAGCAAAGGACTGTTTCTCAATTTTTAATAGGCACTGGAAGTTCCATAGTAGCTCCTCACTCTTGTAATGTTCTTGACTTTCTATTCTGAGAGGTGCTGAAGTAAAATAATGCAAGTGAAAGGCTATATTTCAAAAGTGAGTACAAATCAGTACAAGACCAGCTTTTGCCACCAGTCTCTTAAATTATTTTACTTGATAATCTGCCACCTTTAAATTACATATGGCCTTTGTTAGACAATGGTATTTAACTATGCTTGGGTATTTATGAATTTCCCTCTTGAGCTAATTAAATTCAGTATTTTTTTCAGTTAATTTCATTGAAATCAACTTATGTAAAAACTATAGGTAGTCAGGGCTGACAACTTTGCTGCAATGCATAGTTAAATGTAAATGAAATAAAAAATTAGACATACTTGATTCAAATAAAGTGATTTTATGGTCTATGCATGTCAATATTGATTTCTGAAATATTTGTCAGTAGCTGCCCATACAGTTCTTGCAAGAGATCTGTATCTTCAAGAAACTTGAAATACATTATAAAGCATGTTGGGGAAAAAAAACCCAAACCATCAAAAAAACAACCAACCAACCAAAAAAGACTACACAATCAACAAAACTGCATATTTTTTCATGATTTCTCACTGAGAATGCCTGGATAGAGACCCCCATAGGAAAACTGTTGAACTGATGTGATGTCAGACTTCTCCAGTACTTCTGGACTTCACAACTTCTGTGCAGTGCACTTTACGCAATCCTTTTCCCACCATTTTTGCTGAGAAAAGGCAAAGATAAATGGAAGACCCTTTAAACCCTTGTGGAAAACAATGAGGGTTGTATCTCCTGGAAGAAGACATAGACTGTTAGGTCTGTCCAGGTAAATTTGAGTACCATTTGTTGAAATACCATTTGAGCAGATGGATTAGTGAACAGGAATGCCATTCAAATGTATTAGGGCATTCCATCAGCATGGAACACAATAACACATATATGTTGCAAGATATAAAGTATGCTTTAAAAGTAGATCTTTGGCTAATTATACGGTTCATTGAAAATGTCCATTATTTTAATTATTTGTTTGTAAAATATGTATTTTTCAATTACTTTTTATTTTCTGTTAAGATATTACAATGAGGTGACAAAACAGATCTCTTTCTGAGTAGAACACTCTGATTTCTGTAGGATTTCTGTATGTATGTAAGACTATCCTGCAGAAGACATTGTATGACCAGACCTTGGAAATCCTGCAACATTCCTAGCTGGTATCATAGAACATAGAATCATAGAATCAATCATAGAATCGGCTGGGTTGGAAGGGACCACTGAGGTCATCAAGTCCAACCCTTAATCCACTACCGCTGCGGTTACTAGACCATGGCACTGAGTGCCACATCCAATCTCTTCTTAAAAACCTCCAGGGATGGAGAATCCGCTACTTCCCGGGGCAGCCCATTCCAATGTCTGATCACCCTCTCTGTAAAGAAATTCTTTTTAATATCTAACCTAAACCTCCCCTGGCACAACTTGAGACTGTGCCCTCTTGTCTTACTGATAGTTGCCTGGGAAAAGAGACCAACCCCCACCTGGCTACAACCTCTTTTCAGGGAGTTGTAGAGAGTGATGAGGTCTCCCCTGAGCCTCCTCCAGACTAAATAACCCTATCTCTCTCAGCCATTCCTCACAGAACTTGTGCTGGAGTCCCTTCACAGCCTCCTTGCTCTTCTCTGGACCTGCTCCAGCACCTCAACCTCCTTCCTGAACTGAGGGGGAACAGTGAACAGTGCTGAGTACAGGGGAAAAATCACTTCCTTGGACCTGCTGGCCACACTGTTCCTGACACAGGCCAGGATGCCATTGGCCTTCTTGGCCACCTGGGCACACTCCTGGCTCACGTTCAGCTTCCTGTTGACCCAAACTCCCAGGTCCCTTTCTGCCTGGCTCCTCTCCAGCGTGGAGCTCCCCATGGGGTTTTTGTGGCCACAGTGCAGGACCCGGCACTTGGCCTTGTTGAACCTTATCCCATTGGAATCAGCCCAACTCTCCAGTCTGTCCAGGTCCCTCTGCAGACCCCACCTGCCTTCCAGCTGATCAACACTCCCCCCCCAGCTTAGTGTCATCTGCAGATTTGCTGATGATGGACTAAATCCCCTTGTCTAAATCATCAGTGAAGATATTAAACAGAACTGGGCCCAACACTGATCCCTGGGGGACACCACTAGTGACCGGCCACCAACTGGATGCAGCCCTCTTCAGCACCACTCTCTGGGCCTGGCCCTTCAGCCAGTTCCTAACCCAGCGCAAAGTGGCCCTGTCCAAGCTGTGGGCTGACAGCTTTTTCAGGAGAATGCTGTGGGAGACGGTGTCAAAGGCCTTGCTGAAGTCCAGGTAGACCACATCCACAGCCTTTCCCTCATCCACCAGGCGGGTCACCTGATCATAAAAGGAGATCAGGCTGGTCAGGCAGGACCTGCCCTTCCTAAACCCGTGCTGGCTGGGTCTAATCCCTTGCCCATCCTGTAGGTGCTGTGTGAGTCTTCTCGTATTCCTAAAAGAGAGAAAAATGCCACTGAGCAGGAGATTTTTCTATTTCGGTGTCGTATGTTTCTAAGCTTTCTTCTCTTGACCTAGTCAATCCAGGGCTGAGCTGTGAAGCTCACAGTAGTCTTGTGAAAATGTTGGGTCACAACAGAAGGATGATTGATATACCTAGGTCTAAAGATATGCTCTTCAGATGTTATTACATGCAATCTCAATTTACCCAATTTCATTTTTATCTGTGGAATCCCATAGGAAAAGAGATGTTAAAATTAAGAGACTCAAACTTTCTTGTGTGTCATTAGCTTCAGACACTAATTTGCCTTCACTAGGCTAGCCTGAGTAGATATTTAGTAGACTTTTGATATTGTCATCCTCCTTTCTTACAGAAATTAATTTTCAATGTGTAAATGGTAACATACCTTTATAAAAGAATTCAGTGTCTGCAGAATTGTCTTGTCTATAACAATATAGAATGCTAGTTCTGTCCAAGAAGTCTGTATAAATTGCACATATTTTCTTCCAAATAATTTTTTTAAAAAAGAGAATTAGGAACAGAGAATATTTTAATAATTTATACCCATGGTTGTATGGAGCCTTTTTCTTGTACTAATGTGAAAAGGCAATCATGTTTTCCTTTTAAAAAGCAACAAATTCTTTTCCATTAGAGTATAGGAGGTTTTTTTTTTTTTTTTTTTTTTTTTTGTATTCTTACTTTTTAAGATGAGAATGCCTTCACAAATTCATAGTAGCTTACACTGGAAAATTGTAACTTAGATGCACAATATGATTTTGGTCTGAACCAGAGAAAGGAACTTTCAGTCTAGGAAAAATAGTGCCCAGACTGGGAATTCACTGAGAATAAAAGATATATAAATTTATGTTGAACCAGAAACACCTGATCCTCAACCTTTGAGTCTTACAGTGAATTACAGTCACAAAACAGAAACAAAGTATATGGCCTGTATATATTAGAATAGCATTTCTCTTCTTGTGAGCCAAGAGCTTTATTTATTGTTATACATTTCAAGTAAAATAACACACCAGATCTGCCCAATTGAGACTAGTCATACCTAGGCAAGGGCACCTTCATATATTTTTGTGTTATCACATTTGTATAAGGACAGATTTTCTTCTACTAGCATGTAATTCCAAACAGTAGAGCATACAAATAGGAAACAGATTTTCTTCTGTGGTCATAAATCCTAAAACTCAGGGGTTGTAAAGTAAAATGATTTATAGTTCTGAGCATTATCAAAAATAAATGCTATATTATAAAAATGGTTTGGAAACATAAAAATGAAAATTTAACAGGATTCACAGTCCTAAATTTTGGAACTAGGTCACTACATAGACTTTGTTTACATGATCTGTCATATGATTAATGTTAGCTCACAATATGTTATTTTCAAAAATACTTTTTAAAAAGGCGTAGAGAAAAAAATCATGTTGTTCATTTAAGTGTTTTGTTTTTTTATTTTTCTCTGTTGCATTCTTTAACTAAAACAACTACATTCTTTTTAGTGGATCCAGATAGTAAATGATTTATAAAACCTCTGAACCAGCTCTGGATTATGAAAAGCATAGAAAAATGTAACGTGAGTTTACAAAAATTATCTGTAAACAAAGTTTATTCAAAAAATATGGTTTCTTTGTTAAACTGTTCCTATTTCTTCCTGTTGATTTTAAAGAAGAATTTTGCTTTAAGATGTGTTGTGCAACAAAAGTCCTGTGGAGAGGGGAAGAGGATTAGACAATAGGAGTGGCAAGCCTTCAGAGACAATTTCCACAGCCTCTTTTCATATATGAAATTCACCAAATATATCTAGCAAAGCTGTTTAGTTGTAAATGAGTTTGATAATTATAAAAGTATGTGCTGTGTCCAAAACTATATATTGGTGCCCATTTTCTCTAGAAACACTTCAAAACTGAAATCAAGGAGAAACTCTTTAGAAAATCACTGTCTAGAACAACAAATTTTCACTAAAATTCCAGTGCACAAACCTGAGGGACTTTCAGTTGGCTTCACTGGAGCTTAAACTGATTCATAAGACATTTAATGCTACCTCTAAATGTAATTTGTCAAAAACCTGAAGTAACACAGAATGGTTATTGGTATCAGAATCTACGAACACAAACTAACACAAAGTAACTTGTTGAACGTAACACTGTTAGAGTCTGCAAAAAGAAAGACATGGAGAAGAAAACACATTCAGGGAAACATTTAATTGAATTTTAGATTATAAAATGTCTAATATGGAACTAAATTAGCTTTATATTCAACGGAATAAAACAGGCAATTGGGAGATGTATATCCTATATATTTCTTGAATCACATACTTGGGTGCCTAATTAATTCCATTAACCATAAAGTCAGTTTTGGTTGACTACATAATATATATTCACCTTCATAGAGTTATGAGTATCATACAAGTGTGCCTTGCCATGTGTCCCCTCCAGGTAAAGCTGAGGATGCTTTCCATCCTAGATCTTACTAAGCACAGGAGAGAAATGAAAGAATGCTTTACAGCTGCTCTATTCCCCTATTCCACTTTTTAAAATAAATTCATAGCTAACTTTCAAATTATTATAGGAGGTCCAGTTTATGGGCAATTTTGGTGCTGGTCTGTGTGCACAACCTCCTGACTGCAAAGCTCTCATGTTACAACTTAAGACACTGGGTAGAAAACTAAGCAGGACTATTTTTTGTAGCTCCAGCACCCTGGAAAATTTGCATACTGGGGGGAAAAAACACCACCATTTAAAAAAAATAACAAAACAAACCAAACAAACAAATAAACAAAAAAACCCAAGAAAGAAACCATACACATCTCTAGTTATAATTTTGCTCTGTTCTGTCTAATGTTTTCTGAGAACTCTGAAAAGCATCCATCCATTCATCTATCCATCAGCAATGTGTCACTTACACAGCCTGTGCCCTCTTATACTCCAATTTGCCACTAATATGATCTGTTACCTCTGCTCCCCCTGCCACTCTGTAAATTCTCATCCTTCACTGTTGGTTCAGCCAGTCCACCTTTGGGACTTTCCTATGCATACATATATACATATGTATCAATTTCTTTCTTTAATTCCAGTTTCTCTCTCCTCTCTGTTCACCTTTGATATGTCCATGTCAACTGGGAAGAGTATAACTGATCAGACAGAGAGAGGAGACTAATGGTCACCCAATGCTTTGTGAAGACAGCAGAGGAAAATTTGCATTACAGCTTCAACACCTTTACTGGCAAATAGGCTGCAAGAGCTTAGAAACTCTACAAAGGAAGGACTGGTTATCTTGAAATGGGATCCCCAAGTCCACAGATTCCTCCCTTGTGGCAGCAAGATTCTGGACTCACGTATCCATGAGTTACATTTTGTAACCAAGCCTTTATCAAGTTGTTCTAAGATACATGACATTGACAAGAACATCAAATTTATAGAAAAGTTGAACAGTTCAAGGCATGAGCTTGCTTTGGTAATACTGCATTTTGGTTTTGTTTTGTTGTGGTTTTATTTTTTTTTAGAATTCCCAAATCACTTATGAAAATGAAGAAAAATATCTCAGCCTGAACGGAGAATTTCCGGTAAAGAGGCCTAGGCTTTAGTCAGCTGAAGAACTCATTAATACATGGAAGCATTCACAGAATTATATACTTGTTTCTCATGGTGATAGCCAATTACAGAAACAAAAAGCAAGTGACAGTTGAGAAGAGCAACTTGCACAGAAAAGCATAGCCCTGACTAAAGAAATGTTGAAGAAGAGAGTTATTGTCTCTGCATATAAATCATATTTCTTTTATGCACTTTTAGCATTTCCAGATGGCAAGTTGCTATTACAGAGACAAAAACAACAACCAAAAACTAAGGCCATATAAATGCTCCTCAATCATGCACTGGCACAATCACAACACAAATCAAAACTATAAATAATGATCTTTTTTTGCATGTGTGTGTAGGTAAGTACTTCCTACATCATCCTTTTGGGACTGCTGCACCAAAACGTGGATAACTACATTGTAAATGGCCAATAGAACAATGTCACTAGCTATGACTACACTGGAAAGCTTTTTTGGTTTTCTTTTTGTTAGTATTTGAATAAGCAAAAAACCCTCTAGTTAAAATAAAGAAACAGCAAGAGAAAATGGAAGAGAGAATCGCAGAAAGATAGGAAAGGTGACTGTGAGGCAGAGATGGAGGCACAGATATAATATGTTTAATACAGCATTTCCAGAATAATATCATGTAACTGTAGGAATTTATCATTATTATTTTTGTTATGGTACATAATTCCATGGTGGAAGGACTTCCTTGCTTGTGCTCCAGTCTTCAGATCTTTGACAGTTTTTGGATCTTCTTTTCCATAATACTGGTATAGAAGAAGTCATTGTATGTTTTGATGAGCTCAAGGGATTTTTTCATATTTATCCAGCTTCCATTTAGAACGAGCTGGGCTTAAAATTTTATGGTTATTTTGTAATACAATTTTATTTTATAGGAACAAAAATAATTCTTGCATAAATTCTGGCTAGGACAAAAGGATGTAGGAACAGTCCCAAAGCATATGGGTTAAATTAGCGCCTGCTGAGTTGCAGTGCCAGCATTTGTCTGATTTAACGATATGATTTTAAATAACTGGAGGGGGGTCTTGAGCATCCTCCATGTGATTTTCTGACAGATTAATTTTAAACAGAGGCCTAGGGAACATTTGGGACCATGAGTATGATTGTGTTTCTATTGGTTAACAGTGAATAATTGGCCTACTTTCTTGTCTCATTTCTTCTTCAGGGAAATATAATTAATTTAAATGTGTTGGCCAGTGATAGTCATAGCACTGTTGCAAACCGTAATAGTAAGACTAACATCTGGAGTAAGAAAAGCAGGCTAGATGGTAAGGAGTGGGACAGGCAACAAGGCTGAATCAATAGAAAACAACTCAATCAAATTCAATGTATCACATCTTCTTGGGCCACGAATATTTAAAAATGTGAAGAGTCATTTATAATTGAACACTAATGCTAAAGGAAAAGAGTATTAAAGGTGACATTTAAATATTAATCACGCTTCTGGAGTTGAAGAGTAAAAATAAAATGAGAAAGTCTGATTTCTTAGTGCCTGAAGAGTTCTGCCTAATAGATGAATGAAACATAATCTCAATGTTATTTTCAATTATTACTTCAAAACCCACTCTTTTTAACATATTATTTTGTCTTCAACAAGCATCTTTTAGTTCCTGATGTAAGATGTTATCTGGCTTTAATGAGGGGCTTTTCAAACTGTGAAGACTAATAATATACTGCTACTATTTGATTTTCTTTTTTGGTGAATTTAGTGGGTATGCAGATATAAATCTGAATCTTCAGTTATATAACAGAAACTAAAATCCCACTGAAAAATTGCTTTATGAAAATGTGGTTAAAGGAATGCATATGTATACATTAACAGGGAGAGTAACTTAGGATGTGAAAGTGAATTATTGAATCAGAACATATATATTATGTTGCATTTTGTTAACTTACTTCTGTTATCACACATAAAGCAAATAGTGGCTCTGTACTATATTATGCTGTACTTATATTACTTTGGATTTAGAGTAAGTAGTTATTATGGGAACCATAAAAATGAACATGATCATTGCAAATCCAAAACTGAGCATGCGATGTTACTTACAGTACAGTTATCATAATGGATATAGATTGTCTTGGAAGCTAGCTCACTTTAAAGTACTTTATATATTTCTTCAATCAAGGGCAATAGCCCCAAACTTGGTTGGAATATACAGCCTTTTATCTAGTGAAGTTCTTTAGTAAGTTTTCTAATTTATAATTATATCCTGTATATCTCCAAACAGCAAGAAATAGCCCAACTATTTTAAATAAGACATTATAAAGACCTTAATATAAACCCACCCTATTAAAAGTCTTTGAAGATATAAAACACAGCAAGGTGTCTCCCATATTGCTGTTGCTTTGCACAGTGATGATGCATTTTAAATGGAAACAAGGGTCACTAGAATCTAAAAGGCAGAACTAGAGGGGTACACAGCTGGATGGTTACTGAGTGGAAATATTTAGCTCATGATCTTGGAAGAATTTTGTACTGTGACCTGACAGTTGGAATCTGTAACTTTTACTTGGCAAAATTTTTACAATTCCTGAGAAATATTATGTTTCTAGACTGAAAAGTCTGCATGGTTTGTTCAGTAAAGATTCCCATGTTTTTGCTTTTGTATGTATTTACAGACTGTGAGAACTTTCTCATATTTATACTTCTAAAATTTCTTACCCTGTACTTAGGTCTGACTAGATAATGGCATAATAGAAGAAATGAAACAAATGTAAATTTCCCATTTTCCAAGTGAAATAACTTTAATTTCAGTAATATTTTTTCACACAAACTTTTAGGAAAACAAAAAAGTTTTCAGTACAAATAGAACAACCTTCTTTCACTCAAAAATGTTTTGGAAAACAGTTCCAACTAGTTGTACTCAATTATAGTGACCTGAGCATAACTTCTTGAATCAATGACATTTACATGAACCTAGATAATGTTTAGCAGCCTCTTAAGGTGAAATATTATTTTTATTTACACTTGATTTCACCCTGAAAAATGTCAATTTCATTCTTGTCTTTTGAAAAAACAAACAACCAAACAAAAAAAACCCTAACCAAACCAAGCCAAACCAAAACAACAACAAAAAATCAACCAAAAAAATTGATTAGCAGTAATCCTACAAGCTTTAAAGTCAGAGAAAACTTTTTCAGTCAGCTGGTCTAAGTTTTTTCATTAGGATGTTCCAAACAAGTAAGATAGGGAACTGATAGCAGTCCAGACTCTGACCTCAGCTGTCTGACCTAATTTTCAGAAGAGTAGAACACTCAGAGTTCAAGCTGAAGTTAGCAGGCCTTGAATCTGTGTGGTTTTCTTGCCAGTCAGCCTGTTGGCCAGAAAATAAATTAAAAAAAAGTTAAACTGGCTAAGGACTGGTGAAGGCAATCATTGATTACTAAGGCTAATAAAGAGATACTACTTTTATAATAGTTTGACCTACTTTAAGAAAACATATGTAATACAGTTTATTTATTTTATGATACACTATTGTGAAGCTTAAGCTGAAGTTTAATTTTATTTAAGATAACAGTATTAGTATTATCGTAGTTAAGATGATGTTACATAGACTTAAGAGGAAAACACTGCCCAATATCTGTGTCACAACATTGTTGTGACAGAGAAAAAAACATGCATTTTGATATTCCTGAGCTGTTTCACATGATACTTCTTAATATTCTTACTACTCTTAGAATACTAGAAGTCAAGTAATAAAAAATATTCACAAAGTTGGGATTCAGAACATGTTTTGCAGATTTTAAAGTATCTACAGTGGCAGTGCACATGTGGCACCCTCAGTTACCTTGGACAGTGCCTAAAAGCCCATAATAAATTCCTGATATTGTTAGACGCATAATAAACATAATGGCCAAATCAATGATTATTAGTCAGTAAGTTTCATTCTACTGACGATATATTCTGGCTGAGATGGTCCTACAACCCCCACCACCTTGAACTGCCAAGGAGTGGAATCCAAAAACCCAGGAGCAATTCCTGGAGTCTATTATGTTCCTCTTTTGTATTTAATGTTTTGAATATATTAATTTAGACAAAAATATCAAATTATTTTTAAAAGATCAATATATTGATGCTTTTCATGCACTTTTTTTCTTCATATTCTCTGCTCTGCTCTAGTCCCCAGTGAGCACAATGAAGTGTGCTTAAAATAACTGTCCATGTGTAGAACAGCCCTTCTTTAACTCCTTATAAGTGAAAAGATGAAATTATTTCCATCAGCAGAAGCCATATATCCTTGTTCTCCACTTTTTCACTACTATCAGATGGAAAGATTTCTTGAAGTGTTGGGGCATGGGCTGGTGAGGCCATGCTATGCCTAATCCTCCTCTGACGTCAACTTTCTTCCCAAGTTTAAAGGCCAGTTTGCATGGATCCTTTGCATTACTAATTAGTCCCAGGATCAGATCTCAGATGTTCTTGGTGATTTTTTTCTCACTCTGGGAATGCAAATTGAGGAATTCAATAGTGGCAAACTCACATTTTAATAACAAAAAGGCCTTTCAAACAGGTTCTGAATTAAAACCCGGAGTGAAATAAGCATTTAAATAGTACAGGAGACAATGGAGGCCAGATTCTTTTCAGTTAGTTTTTAGATTATTATAACAAAATATGAAAAATACAGTAAATAATTGCAGATAAATGCACCTAATTTATAAACTATTTCCAGACCCCTTCACACACAGGAGACAGATGACATGGAAATATCCTCATTCCATGCTTTAACTTGCATCTAGATAGTGTACTGTAAAACAAAATCTGTGTAGAATTTAGGCCTGGGCAATAATAAAAAATATCTTGCAATTGCAAAATAATTTGTTGAACTGTTTAATGTTCCAATACGCTGTTAAAAACTGTTAAGTGGTAAAAATCACTTTCTTTATTGACTAGGAAAAACTTTATGTTAAATTTCAGTCTCTTAAACAGGGGAAGAAATAAATAAATCTTGCAAGATATGAAAGAGTATTTAGTAGATCATGCAGGCTAAATATGTTTTACTTACACAAGCAGGTTTATGATGTTACTGTCAGTGTTCAAATAATAAAAACTGACCTCTTGTTTCAATGGTTCCTTGAGTCTTGTGTTTTACTTTCTTTTTAGCTCTGTACAGAATATCTCAAAATAAATTTTAATAAATGCACTACATAGAATCATATAATGGTTTAGTTTGGAAGGGACTTCAGAAATCCTCTTGGTTCAACCCCCATGCCATCCATTGGGACACCTCCCACTAGAGCAGGTTGCTCAAAGCTACATCCAAACGTCCCTTGAACACTTCCAGGGATAGAGTATCCACAGCTTCGCTGGACAGCTTGCGCCAGTGCCTCACAATCACCTCACACTAAAGAACTTCTTCATAATATTTCACAGAATCACAGAATCATCCAGGTTGGAAAGGACCTCTGAGATCATCAAGTCCAACCCTTAATCCACTATCAGTGTGGTTACCAGACCATGGCACTGAGTGCCACATCAGTCTCTTCTTAAAAACCTCCAGGGCCAGTGAATCCACCACATCCCTGGGCAGCCCATTCCAATGCCTGATAGCCCTCTCTGTAGATAATTTTTTCCTAATATCTAACCTAGAGCTGCACTGACAGAGCTTAAGTCCATTCCCTCTTGTCTTACTGTTAGCTACTTGGGAGAAGGCACCAACCCCCACCTGGCTCCAACCTCCTTTCAGGGAGTTGTAGAGAGTGATGAGGTCTCCCCTGAGCCTCCTCCAGACTAAACAACTCCATCTCTCTCAGCCATTCCTCACAGAACTTGTGCTGGAGTCCCTTCACAGCCTCCTTGCTCTTCTCTGGACCTGCTCCAGCACCTCAATCTCCTTCCTGAACTGAGGGGCCCAGAACTGGACACAGTACTCAAGGTGTGGCCTCACCAGCGCTGAGTACAGGGGAAAAATCACTTCCTTGGACCTGCTGGCCACACTGTTCCTGACACAGGCCAGGATGCCATTGGCCTTCTTGGCCACCTGGGCACACTGCTGGCTCATGTTCAGCTTCCTGTCGACCCAAGCTCCCAGGTCCCTTTCTGCCTGGCTGCTCTCAGCCACTCTGTGCCCAGCCTGGAGCTCCCCATGGGGTTGTTGTGGCCAAAGTGCAGGACCCGGCACTTGGCCTTGTTGAACCTCATCCCATTGGAATCAGCCCAACTCTCCAGTCTGTCCAGGTCCCTCTGCAGAGCCCTCCTGACTTCCAGCTGATCCACACTCCCACCCAACTTAGTGTCGTCTGCGAATTTGCTAATTGTGGACTCAATCCCCTCATCTAAATCATCAATGAAGATATTGAACAGAACTGGGCCCAGCACTGATCCCTGGGGGACACCACTGGTGAGCGGCTGCCAATTGGATGCAGCACCGTTCATCACCACTCTCTGGTGTTAGTTACAGCAATAGAATATATTTAACTACTGCAAAAGTACCTGTTATTTCAAAAGATGTGCGTTGTAATCCTCTTCTTCCTTTTCAGAGATTTCCTATGTTGTGTCACCCCACAATCAGCTGGAATGTCAGGCTAACTTCAACATCCCATTTTGCATTAAGTATTTTTGTGAAAATTGGAAAAAATAGCAAGAAAACACATGGCTTATCTGCGAAAGACACAGACACTATATATATTCACTGCAAGTTGATCGCAACAGATGGAGTCCATAATTTGCTAGATCTGGGATTTCCATTAACTAGAACTGACAGTCTCAAGCCAAATCCTCATATTTCTTTAATTGTTTAGATAACTTCTCTAGCAAAGCAACCCGCAACAGAGAATTTTCCTTTTTTTCTCCTCCAGTTCATCACCATTACTAAGAAAGCATAGATCTAGCTTGCCATGGTCTTTCTTGAAGGGAAAATATACCTTGTTATACACCTGGTTCTTTCTGAATCCTTCTCCTCAGCCCTCACACCTGCGGTATGCTTTGGATGTAAAACATCTGTGGAAAGGCCTGTGTTTTAAGTGATCCTTGGTCAGGTGTTTTGTTCTTTCTTTACTTGCATTTTGTTTGTTAATGGAGTTTTCTGATCTGTCTTAGTCATTTAAGGAAATCCTTGTATTAATTTTCTGCAGAAGGAACATGGTCTATTCTTCTTCCTTATTTTTTCTGATGAAAATGATCCTTCTGTGACTATGGTTCTCCTTTCTTCAGAGACTGAATTTATCTACAGATATTAATTTGGAGATTATTAAATTGGCAGATCATTTTCTTATATCTTTGATGAACAGCTGTCACTCTTTGAGTCTTAATTAAATCTCCAAGTACAGAGTGTGTCAAAAGTTGTACTGCCAATCTCCTGTTCTTAAGAACCTTCTCAGTGTCTTTTTTAAGCATATGGTATTGACATTTCCAAAGCAGTTCCTCTCTGAGAACTTCTATTTACCTTCTTATGAAAGGGCAGAGGTGAAACAGGCTGCAGTAATCTTCTCACAAACTATTTAATTCTTTGTGATTTTATGATTAAAAAATTACCCTGACTACTAATGCAATTAAAGCGTTTCAGTCATATTTCCTGATTTATGATGACACTTGCTCATAAATAAATAAAGTCTGTATCAGTCGTGAGAACAACTTGTGACTCCACTTGGGATGTTGTTCAAGGTAATGAGAGAAGTGCTGGATATACTCCACATATTGGAAAAGGTTTGTCTGAATGGAGGATGTGCATTCTGAGCTCCTTTAACCTCTTCAGCTATCTTATGATTTCTCTTGGGAATGAGCAAGCACTTTCCTTTCACAGGATTCCTTGGCAGTGACTGTGCATACATTCATCTTGTCTCTGTCCTCCAAAGCCCACAACAATTAATTTAGCAGCATATCTGTGAACTGTCCTTCTTTACGTAATTCTGTCACAATCTTATCCTTTAATTTTCTTGAGGCTCTGCCTAACTAATACTGCGTTTTGGGTAAGTACTAGTGTTAAAAGCTGAGCAATTTTATTCTGTGTTTTGATCCTTGCTTGCAAACTGATTTATTCTTATCTAGAATTAAGCTCAGACCAAACTGGTATCTTAAAACTGTCCTAGACCACGATGTACCAGGTAACATGGTGAGAACATTCAATATGGGAAGCATCTTTGACCAGGCTGTGACTGTGAAGTATCCAAAAAGTAGGGATACACTTGTAAATGAAACAGGCTCATCTATTGCCCGCTATTAAAAAAATGGTAAATAAAATAGGAACTTGCTCTGTCCCTACAGACAAATATCTTGTCATAGTTTACGTCTGACTTATGACTAACAGTTTTTCACAAGACTTCCAAAACTTCATGGCTACATCCAAATTCCCCTTAGTTTGTGGTATTCCCCTAAGTACCCCTGAAGACTGTGAGACCTCTAGCCAGAGTAGGCAAAATCCATATCCAGGTTCTGTATTAAAAAATACATGGGTCTGTGGGCCAGTGGTCTAGCAGGTGTCCTGAATATGTTTTATTTGCCTATATATCTAATGGACCCTAATTATCTGCAAGGTGCTAAATTGAAGCACAGAGATATTTTGTATGTGTGGGGGGAATGTAAAAACCAGACGATGTTCTTTAACCCCTTTGTCACAGATGGGAAACACAGGAAAAATAATCTGATTCCAATTATATTCATAAGAAACAAAAAATCACTCCCAGGCAGGAAACACACAACCCATTTCCAGCTTTAAGCAAAATGTCATGGCCAACTTATAAACTGCTTAAAAATGGCTTTATGTAATGAAAGTGCTGACAGACCTTTAATTATATCCGTGAGTGTGACTATATAGCAGAATAATTTTGAATTCTTTTTGATTCTTGAGGTCTGAAGCAATTTTAATACACTGTGAAGTGACATCTACCAGAGTACCAGTGTGAGGCACTTTATTTTAATAATAAACATATGGAATTACAAACTGATCATTTCCTAAATGTCCATAACTTCTGCACTGACTCCAAATTAATCCATTACATTAAACGTATTAGCATTAATACCAAATGTATTCCCGTAGCCTTGTGAGAGATGGAAACAATATATTATTAATCTTACTCATTTTTGCATAACTTGTTCAACATACTAACTATCATTATGGCTGCAGTAAAACCCATTTAACATTGCCTAATACTTGAAGGTATCTTGCCTATTGACATCATAATTTTGCCAAACTTAAACAGTTTGTCCCTGTATCATTTTATAATTTAAGTATTACAAGTAACTCAGCTAAAGCAAGTGGAAATTTATAAATCCATGATGAACTAGGGACTTATGTATATGGTTAAACCTCAGCCCAGCAAAGAATTATGTTTAACCAATGTTATTCCATGTAAATAGTCCAGCTGATTCTAACGATACACATTAATGTTGTGTAAAATAAAGCATTTCTATGTCTGTCTTCTAGAAGAAAGAACCTTACAGTATGTATTAGCAGTGTAATAATTTCAGTTTAATAGAAGTGCAAATAAAAGAAATATGATCTTACTTGTAGGATATGGCTGATATAAGTAAGATGCTACAAGAGTACTCTGAAAAGTAGCATTTCAACATCCATAGTAATATTTAGCCCTTGTCAAAGTCCAGTATAAATCTTATTCAAAAGACAGCACTAGCTCCAGATGTCTGAAAAAATATTAATATAATTACATTATTACTAAAAGTTGAATCCAAGCATTTAAACCGTGATACTGACACTTTTGCAAGGATGCGGTTTTAGCACACACTGATGATCTATGCATCTGATAGAAAGTTCCTATCACAAACAAAGGGAAAACCTTGGAAAAAATTGGAGAATGTAAATTGCAGCTGAAAGATATACATACTCAAAGTGCTTGTCAAAATGGTTATGAAAAGTTTAACTTTTCTGGAAAATAACAATTAGCACAAAAAGTCCCACAACACCCCCCAGAAAAACAGATCAAAAAAACAGCAACAAAAAACACTGCCTCCCCAAGAAATACCCTCTGATATTTCATACCAGATCGTCTTAGCTAACTAGACCAAACATTTTTTTTTTCTCTCAAAGTGTTAGTAAAGTAGAAAATCCATTTTCTCTTAAATTTAAGCAGTAAGAGTTGACTCACAGCTCCAGAAATCCCAAAGGCTTGTGTGTTACTGGACAAGCAAGATGAAAGCATATTTTACAAATTAAGCATAATACAAGCATAATTAATCATTAAGCATAATAATAATTAATACGCATAATAATTAATAACTAAGCATAACAATAAGCATATTTTTACAAATTAAGCATATTCTATACCATCTATTGGAAAATTAAATTTGCACAATCACCTTCTCCAACTTGATAGTCTTTGGGTCAAGTCACTGGTTCATCTTCTTATAGGTTTTTTCCAAGGCATTTTTCCAGGAATAATACATTTCCATCTAGTTCACAAAAATACCTTAGGTATAAGATTTTTTTTCCACACACAAACCCAAGCTGTAAAAGATAACATCTTGTCAACAGGGGCAAGCACTGAGAATAGCAATAAAAAAAACAAACATCAGGGATCAATAATATTATTAATAGATTTTTACAAGACCACACTTCTAACTGCCTGGTAGTGAACATCCAAATTACTGGTGTATTTTTACTGTTTATTAATGTTGGGTGTGTGTTTGTGTATATAATTAGGATCAAACCATCCATTACTTTAATGCAGTGTATTTCTATGTGGAGGTTTCTTTGATTTCAACTAGCTAAATGGATCTGGACACGCTGCAATTGCTGGAGAATTTAAGGCACTTTGAGGTCTTTTATGATGAAAACTGCAGGCTGAGAGGCTACATTGTTAAGGTCGAGCTGCCAAAATTCTGACATTAGTCTTGTTCAAATAGTGTGTCACAGTCTCAACCTCGGGCTGAGGCTGAGCAGGCTCCACAGCTGTCACCTCAAATCTCTCCCCAGAGGGACTCACCGGCTCATGCTGCTCTGAGAGGTGCTGCTTACCACTGGCAGTGCAGACCTGGTGTGTCTGGAGGAATACATAAAAGTACACCTGGGAACAAAACAGGCAAAAGATAAACAACAGTTTTCCTTTAAGAACTGCTTAGAAGGTGCAAATGATTACTTATTTATTTATTCACCCCTCTATCTATTTTTGTTAGGTTTCTTCTGTCCTTTGCATTGTCCTGTCTCTCAGTACGTAAAACTATGATGATGATGATGATAATAATGAATTGATTTGCTTTTCCACAGGTGCTGCCACAGTTACTGTGGAAGAGATTTGTACTAACAAACAAGATATCAGTGTTTACACAAACTTGTTTAGACTTTTTGACAGTAGCTGCACAGTCTCCCTGTTTGGACTGGCCAGCTTTAGTAAGCTGAAGGACACCGTTCCTGAAGGTAATTTAGGAAACCTTGTGTTTTACAACCAGCCAGGTGCAGATTCCACCCACTCTTAAAAATGTGCATAGCTTAACTTGATAGGGTGAACTGAATAATAAAACATTATTACTTTTTTGAATCTTAACCATTGTGTATCTAACTATAACAATAAATGTTCTAAAAAGATATGAAACTAAGATTGTTCATACTTGCATGTTGAAGTTATGCTAAATGTTAGTTAAGTTAGACCTTTTTTTATCTTGAGCTATAAATAATTAAATGTCTGGCTCAGAAAAAAATATAGTTTTTTACTCTACCAGGTACATAAAGATTTTATTGCACTGAGCAATGAAAGAGAATCTTGATGTTCTCTCACAGCTAGAGTGGTAGATCTGAGGTTTTATATTAAACCTGATACCATCAGACATGAGGTAGCATATGCTGTCATTAAAATCAATGTTCTAATAGGTGGAGAATAATATTAAAACTACAGAAGTAACCTTAGTATGATGTAGGACTGCAGGTAGACCTGGTGAGTATCAGTTTGATCTCCTCAGTTTCTGTATTTACAATTTTTTTAAGAAACAGAACAAAATTATAGTTATAGAAAACAACATAATAAGGAGAGCTACTGACATTTTTTCTCACATATAAGGAGGCATTATGTGCCATTGGATACTTAAATCAATAATTCTATGAACCATTATTGTTTTATCCAAATAAAGGACTCTGTGTGTGAAAACTGCAGTCTCAGTAATATATTAGAACACAGACTGAAAAAAAAATTACAGAATATGTAACTATAGCATACAGAAAAGAAAATTTCAGAACTGTGCCTGTAGGCATGTGTAGATCCCTGTTATTGACTAAGAAGGAGGTAGCACATGTATAGAAATTCAGGACAGATTTAGCATGTACACAGTGAATGTAAAATAAAATAATATTAATTTTAAAAGTAAAATAGAAGTATTCTAAAAAATTTACCTGTATTCCACAGCCAAGCAGAAATGTTCTAAAACAAAAAATTCAACCTAGGAAATAGATTACAAAATGTATCCCATAGAATCTCATTTTTTTTGATTTAGTACTTCAGTGTATCAACTGCTACACCAAAATAATGCATGAAAGACATTGTGAATACATTTTGCACAGTGTGTCATGAAACTGTAAATCATAATTGATTAAAACTCTGTGAATGACCCAGATTCAGAGCTGGCACAAACTGAAGTGCCTTCATTGAACTCAGTGGAATTAAGAAGATTAACTGATTTCAGTATCTGCCCCTGTGACTGAAAGCTGTGAAAAACAGCCTATTGTAATATAAAACTGTTATTTATGTGAAACTCTCTGTGAAGAATAGCAGGATGCTCGGGATCCCTGAGGAAATACAAAACACAAAATTTAGAGAGGGCAGGGATGTCCTGCCCAGAAGGAATGTAGAAGGATCACACAGGCACACAGGGATGGAATTAGGAACTTCAGTCCTTGATTGGGCTGGATTTGGAGCTGATGAAGGATCTTAAAGGCAAGATAGCAGCTTACCCTCAGTTACAAAGAGAAGACAATGCAGGCCCATGGCTATCTAGTCAGGTGACTTGCTTTCAAATCACACAGTCACAGAAAAAACAAAATGTAATGCTCATGTAAGGACGGGTGAGAAGAGTCTGGGAAATCACTGGCTGCTTAGTCTCGGTCTAGTCCCTTAAACTCCTGTGCCCAAAGACTGGTGGTCATTTGTTTGGTCCTGATTGGTGACCTTTCCCAGGGGTAAATACTGAGGACAATGCTGTTAAACATTCACCAGTGTTTCAGACGCTGAGATGGAAAAAAATTGAATCAGCTTTGCAGATGACATTAAATTACAGGAGCAGTCATTATTTTGAAAGGCAGAGCTACTCTTTAAAGGGACCTTTAAAGGAGCTGAAGGAGTGAGCTGAAGGAGTTAAAAGAAGCAAAGACAAATGCGATGTCTTGTATATGGGATGGTTCAGAGATATAGAGTGGCTATGTACCGACTGTGCTGAAAACAATTGTCACAGTTTAATGCTGGGCCAGCAATTAACCAAATGACAGATGCTCTTTATTAATCTCCCTCCCTGATAAAGAAAGGAGAGAGAATAAGGGAGAGAGACTCATGGGTTGGAAACTAAACTAAACATCTTTAATGAAACAGTAATGATAAAAAAGGAAAAAATATTAAATATGTACAAATATACAGAAAAATTATACCATGTTCCTCCCTGCTTCCCCCAGTAATGCTCACATCACCACCAAGGCTGCAGGGCAGCCCTGGGAAAGTCCAGGCTGGACTTCTGGAGTCAGCAGAAGATGGGAGATGGAGGAAGGAATACACAGATTCAGGCTGGCACGGATCAGGACCACAGGCAGAAGAATGGACAGAATCCTCCCAGGATGCCAAAGCAAACAGGAGCAGGGAAAGAAGGGCAAAGAGAAGAGTGAAGAATGAAGAGCAAGGTGGAGGGGTTTGACCCTCGAGCCCTCAAACTTTTAACGAATCTGGCACATATGGGATGGAATACTCTGGTCAATTTTGGTAATTTGCCTTGTCTGCTCCTCCCTAAAGGAGGGTTGCAGGTGTGACCTCTTTGCTCACTTTCTCTTTCCAGAACATAGGATGTTCCTCAGAACCAATCAATGGCCTTGGTTCTTCATGCCATTCTCTAGCTGTAGCTATAAACATCAAATATTATCAGTGCTAGAATCAGACTGAGAAACTTGCTGTTAATTTCAGCATGTACAGCTACTTACAAAAGACTTAGCTGAAAGGAAAATTACAAGACAGAAAATTAGCTCTATCCTGGCCCAAACCAGAACAACAATGTAGGTTGCTGAATATCAAATTTGCAGTGTTATTGTGTGAATAAAGGCTAATTGCATGCTAGACTGTATCAGGACAAGCATAGCCAGAAGAAGATATTATTCTTTTTAGCTCAGAATTTATGAGGTTTTATTCGGAAAGTTGTGTTCTGTTTTGGGTCACCAAGTAAGAAAAAACCTGGAAAGAATCCAGTGGAAGGCCAGTAAGATGTTTAGGGGACAGACAGTGAAAGGCTGAGAGATCTACACTTGTTCAGTGGGAGGATGAAGAATAACAGGAGTCCTGTTTCCAGTCTTCATGCATACAGTGCTTTTATAGAGAAGGAGAAGCTATATTCTTTACAAGGTTCACAACAAGAAGATAAAAAAGAGCTGTGCCTGACTGCAATAACAGGAATGCTGACTCGTTACAGGGAATGAGGAATATACTATATAAATTGTTAAGAAAAAAAAAAAAAGCTGCTCAGAGAGGTTGTGCAATCTCCATTCTTCAGATCTTCAAAATAAAACTCATGCCAAGCAACCTGATCTGACACAGAAAAGACAGATGCCTCTTCCACCTAATTTTTTGTGATTTTTTAAATGATATACAACTTTGTTTTATATGTGTGTATATACACACACACACATGTATATAATTATAATAAAGGCTTGTAAAAGAAAGCATAATTCTACAGGATTAGACACAAGTGCAAGAAATTAAGCTATGTTTTGTGCTAACTGTTTTTTGTTTTTTTTTTCTTTTAAAGCAAATATTTTCATTCTGTCTTGGCCCTCATCTATCTGTCTGGCTTAGTACCAATAAGATCTGTATATAAGATGTGCTGGTAACTACTGGGCCCACATGGGGTCTCTGATACTTCTGTCCTGGAAGTGCTGAGGTGCTGCCAGTATTTAAGGCAGAAAGCAATTCTTAGCTCATATAAACGTTTTACCTGTTATTACATCTCCTTCCTTTCTGTCCCATTTCCTCTTTCTCTGGGGTGAGGAATGAGATATTGAGGATGAACTTATTTAACAATTTTGCTGCCAGCAAAAGAAGCTAGTGTCCACTTCCCAGTCCTCTGCTCCTCTTTGTCTCCTCTCCAGATCCGTATTAAATATGTCATGAAGCTATGGCTTATACAACCTGTCTTAATGCTCTCAGAATGCTTTGAACCTTCTGTGAGCCCAAATTTCAAAGGAGAGAGAGTTCACAGACTGATAGAGACAAATTGCTTTATTGAGAGGCTTGAATTCCACAAAAATCTTGCCTGTGGACTAAAGAACTGGCAAGAACAATACATTTCTGAAGTTTTCTAAAAAGAAGTCCTGAGCAAGAAATTGCCTAGAGATAGGAAAAAAAAAAAAATGGATAAAAGAAGCTATTTAGGTAGAAGGAAGCCATGTTGGTGTAGCCTTCCCAATATATTTTTGTATCAGAAATTTAAAAAAAAAATGGTAAATGCTAGATTACAATATATTTTATAGGTCTTATGCTGAGTTTTTGGAGTGTTGGATTATAGGCCATGTCCTCTCATTGATGACACACTGTACTCAAAGTAATTCATGGCAATGGTAATCTTCTAACCACATATGTAGTTGTCCCTTGAGGTGGAATTAAATTCACTGAATTTTGGTTACAATGTAGAACTCTATACCTGAGCCTGTCCTCACAGGTTCGTTGTAGAGCAAGAGAGAGAAATATTTCAAATTCTACTCTAAAAAGATGAGGGGTTTTTTGACAATTCCATAAGATAGATCTGACCACTCTCATTATTATTAGTAGTAAATAGGATTATTACAGAAGCCTGGAGAAGCAGCTCATCTGTGGACATCTAGAGTTCTGCTGAAGTGGAAGCAAAACCTGACCTATATGAAACCCTCTTTTTATCCCTGCTTGGATGTGTAATTACTCCACTGAATACTAGTATCTTACTGGTATCTTCTCTCCTGCCCTCTCCTCTCTTCTCTCTTTTCCTCCTTCTCCACCCTGCCCTTTTTTCTTTTCATCTTGTCACATTTAAATAATAATGTTAATAACATTGTGGTTCCTCAAGGACATTTGCACATTGCCAACAAATAACTGCTTGTTGCCTTGCATGCTCCAGCATTAGAACACCATTCTCTAACTACATCCAGCCCTTTTTAAAATCATAGTGCTGTAGAAATTATGGTGTCACTGTCTCAGGCACAGAACCTATTTGCCTACAAAAATAAAATAAAAAAAGAAAAATTGAGTCCCAAAAGCTACAGTGGAGTGGGACATGTAACTGATAATATGACTGTATAGTGATGTGTATTTATAGAAATCATTAATAATGACATAAGCCTCTGCCAGTGGAGCTCTTAATGGGACTATGAAGGTCCTCTATCCCAAGATGTTTATATATTCATGACTTGCATGTCTTGTTAGAACTCTCTGATCTTCCTATTTCAAGTAAAAGTTTACTCTTTTACAATAACAAAGACGTCAGAATCAAGAGTAGGATTTATCTCATACTCATCTTTGCTTGCAGAGCTATGATTCACCATCATAAATGTTTGCTCTAGTTTGGGGGTTCCAGATGTTTACTTCTCCCTAGTGAGCACAGCAAACCACTTGTGGAGGAAGACTGAGATCTGTGAGAAGGGCTGGACACCTGTTGTTTAATTGCTGTGATTATTTGCTCACTGTTTATAAAAATGTTCAGTTTATAAAGGACGAATAAAATTTAAATTAGATTCTGTCAGGTCCTAGATGTCATTAAAACACTTTCTACTGCTGAGCTTCTGATTGTCTACAAGACATAATAGCCATGTTTGCAGTCTCTACATCTACTGGTCACCTCTTTACTATTTATCAATAACTTCTTAACAGAACTTTAATATGATTTCAATTTTCGACTCTAAGATTTATAGCAGAGTATCATTGCAATTCATGCATTGATCTGTTAACCACTGTCTTTACTGAGGTGTTCAGGATTGTAATTAAAAAAAATATTTAAAAAAATACTTATTCTTCTGATTAAGGAGAAGAATTTTATAGGATGGCTTCAGAACCTTATGCCATTTTTTAGACAATAACTATCCACCCAATAAGGTTTCCTTCCTCAGCTGCCAATAGTCTTATTTTATTTCTGAGTAGCCACACAACCAGATTCCATTACCTTTCCCATGTTTAGTAGACATCTATGTGTTTAATAAAGCCAAGGAGTTTCTATTTACCAATTTCTTATTTTATTTAATGGACATGATTTACATGTATTGGATGCTTATTTATGACAAAGTCACTTTATAAACTGACTACAGTATAAAAGCTTCTTCACCAGGATCATATCATGTCAAGTGTACCAGGTATATATGTGAAAAAAGCTCAGTGATGAAAATTAATAAAGTTCACGTCATCCCTAGGAATAAATATGGCACTTTTGTTCTGTTTAGTCTTATTTTCAGTGAAATACATCAGACATAATAGATCTTTTTTATCGTTTCTAAAGCTGGATGTTATTGCTTTTGAGTAAACATCATTGTTTGACTGCATTGTCTTATCCATGACCAGCTGTGGTGGTGGAAAAAAATAAAATCAAGCAAACCCCATGTCTTTATAGAATTATTAACAGTTTCCATGTAGTTTAACTTGTAGACATCCTGTGTTCTTATAGTAGGAAAAGCCTTCTTATAAATGTAATTTGCTTCCATGATTTATTTAACTAGCCTGCCACCCAGAAAACTCAAAAGCTATTATGATGATGGGAAGCATCTTTTAATGCAGACTAAGCAGGATTCAGATATGAAAAAATAATTGTTGTAAAAGAGAATTACACAATATGCCCACCCACTATTGAGATCCTTTAACCTCAAAGTGTTTAAAGACTCATCCCAAACATGCAAACAGAAGTTGCAGCCAAGTCATGTGTTAAACACAAAATGACATTGAAGCAGTTTGCCAGGAGTCCTTTGAGACAAGTGAAATATTGTAGACTTCCAGGAAGGCAAGTACATGTATACTTTAAAACAGGGAAAGCCAGATTAAAACTTTCCATTTAGCAAAGAAATGTTCTCTGGAAGCCTGAGCCTACAGGCCAAGATGTGAGCATGTGGAGGTCTGACTGTCCCACAGCATGTTGAGAGGAACAGTCTTTTAACATAAGTGAAGACAGGCATAAGTAAGGCTCCGGCCAACACAACATGCTGACACCAGCTCAACCTGGAGTGGAGGGATGTTTATGCTTCAGATGACTAATTATCATTGATAGTAGAGTACAGAGGTAGCCAAATTTTAAAACATCAGAGTAAAGCAAGAAAGTGAGCAAGACTTTTAAAGTAATAAATCTATGAAGAAAATATAAAGGAGAAATTTGATGAGAAATAGTGAACTTCAAAGCAGTTGTAGCTACCAAGTACTTACCTGATGGGCTCATAACTACTTTTCCAAGAGAAAGCTTGAAAACGTAATTTCTTTTTTTTTCTTTTTTTTTTTTTTTTTGTTGAGTAACTTGTCTGTAAAATTTATAGAAAATAAGAATGGAAAGAGCATAATATCATATAAGAGAAGTTGTGAGATGAACTTCAGAAAATTCTGGTTTAAAAACTTAAAAAAAAAAGACTTCTGTGACACTTCTCACAAGTAGTATTTGATATACCATGTTGGTAAATATTTGAGGGGGTGGAGGGGTGTGTAACTGAAATTACTTCAGTGCATCACTAGCAGAGAGAGTTCTAAATATTTCAGCAATGAGTTCTCACACCAGAAACAGAATTCTCTTATTAAGGTCTTTGAGGTTGCTTTTGTTTCTCATGGGTGTGAAAAGTTTGATCATATATTTCAGAAATTTCAAAGTTTGTTTTGAAAGTGCAATATAAAGTGTCAGTCTTCTGACTATGCTTTTGATCCTTATTAAATATATTTTGAATTATTCACAGGCCACCTGATAATGTAATTGGACAGATGAAGAATAGGCTTTCAGACATTTAGCTACTAGTGGGTTGGGACAAATATATCTGTAAAAATGAAGATGTAAAAATCCATCAGCGTTTATCTGGTTGTTAACTGCCTGCATCTGGCTGATAATTGATCCCCAACACATAGTATGAAATATTGTCTGCAACCTTCATCTTCCAGCTGGAATAATGATGAGAAAAGAGGTCTGAATAGAGCTGGTCTCTACTTGACTTTGCATATACAGATAAAAAGATAATTAAAAGTATGAGACAATCCTGAAAACACTGATTTTAGGATAGAATTAGTTACCCACTGAATACACTTTTATAGCTAAATAAAACCTAGATGTGGAAACTTTATAGATGTCTGAAATTTAAAGAAACAAAATAAATTTCTTGAAATTCCTGAAGATGAGGTTTAAATTATGGCACAATTTGTTTTTCTTCCCCTAACCTCATTCTGTGAATAGAGGTATGCAGCCCAGATAGTTCACCTTGGCATTTATCAGACCTGCTAAAATTAACTCATGGTTGTGTTTTTTTTTTCTCACATTATAAAATATTACTATTACTCATAAATTTATTACATAAACTAGTCAGTAACAGTCCTTTGAGAACTCTGCACCACAATTTTCAACATGTGTGCAAACAAATCTAGAGTTGCAAACAAATTTTTATTTGTATATGCTAAGTAAATTAAAAATCACCTTTCAGAAAAGCTGGCAATATGTCCACATGAAGCTGCTTATCTGATTTTTTAATCTAAATTTATATCAGTTTCTATTCTATCTTCTTTTCATTAGGAATGACACACAGTGTAAATCATATGTGCTTTGAAATAGATTTCAAGGTTCTTTCAAATACAAATCTGTTCATTTAAATGGGAGAAACAAATTGGACCCAGAATATGTTCTTCATTGCTATTTTGTATTCTGAAAACTATTGCATTATAAAGACTGATTATACTGGTTTTAGATTTAACCTTAGAAATAGAAATAAGCCAAACCCAAACCCAAAGAATAATAAAAAACAATAATAAAAATAAAGGAGAGTGAAATTTATTTGGTACAACGCAGTTTTATCTCTAAATTGTCTTTGTGCAATGGGTCAGAAGAAATAAATTGTTCCTGAATACTCCTGATACACATTAAGTTAATGATGTGATAGAGTGAAGAACACTGATGAGCATGAATTGAAAAGTCCAGTTCTGTAAAGCATTTCAAGTTCTTTATTTTTCAACTAATAAAAGGAATCCAACTTCTTTTATCTAAATTTTATCAAAATCTGCTTTTGGGACAAGGTGCCTTTTACATTTGGAATAGAAAAAGCATCACAGACCATGTGTATCAAAGACTGAAGAGAGATATTTTGATGCCTCTATTCTGTGCTGGCAACTGCAAAATTCAAGGCAGATTTTGCCATCTTGTTAATAGATTTTATTACAACTGTTCCCAGCTTCATGGTTCACCCACTCTTCTTTAGTCTAACACATCATTAATTTAAACTATATCGATCTTTATGTAAATAGGGATTGACTACTATATTTTGTTTCTAAAAGTAAAGAGGAATCACAAGGGAAGAGTAGGCAGCTTTATTTAGCTTACTAAATCATTTAATGGAGTATTTGATAAGATAAGCATTCAAAGCCACTTTTCTGTTTACATCTTTACAAGGGAACACTAGCTGAGTGCTTTTCATTTGATTAATTTCTTTTAATTGGGAACAGATTATAAAGACATGTAGATTCCCAAGCAATTTGACTGGCAGGTCCTTTCTTCAGACACCATTGCAATCTGTGTAATATTAGCTTCTGCAAAGCATTAGAACTGTGGCTGGCAGTGCACCTTCTGGAGCTTATCACTGGCAAGTTCCTTTGAAATTTAATCCAGAGTGACATATAGCAGTGGAAAACTAGTAATTCACACTTTCATCAAAAGCATGTTTTAGATAAACACTATTTTAGGCCTGTGCAATTAGAGTCAATTAAAACCATAATTCAGCTTATCCTTGACTTGGGCAAATATTTAGTAAGTAATATTCTAGGAATTAGGCCATTTATTTAGAACACACATGAGGTGTGTTTAGTAAAATCAGAGTTTATTCCCCCTGTTTGTAGGAAACTCAACAAGCCATGGTAAAGCACAGCTCCCTGCCAAGTGTAATTTGGCTCACAGCCCTGGGATATTATATAAAGACCTAGACTGCAGGAAAAGCTTCCTAGGGGGAAACAGCAGATAACTGACTGGGGGCCAGGTTCAGCTTCTTGTTGTTGAAATGGAACACTTTGGGGCATTGCAGTGGAAACTATGAAAAAAAGAAAATGCAGTGCCCCAAAATGCAATGTTTTCTTTTTCATGTAACATAAATTTTAATGTTTCTGCAAAACACTCTGGAAGATGTCTGCCCACTAAATTCTAGCTGTTGCAGAACTGTGTTAGAAAATACTAATAATCTCATAAATCATCAGGAAAACTTTAGTTTCTAGTGTCTTTGAAGATAGTGATCATTATTCACAATGCCTAAAAAGGAAGAGCACTTAGATCTTAGTCCAGCACTATGTTCAGTGATTGGCAGGTTTTTTAGTCATCTAAAGAATATGAGACAAAACCAGAGTTCATTAATATCCTGCATTGTCTGGCAAACTTACTGCCTCAGAAGAAAGTCTGTGCCTAGATGCACTTGAAAATTTGTATCAGAAAATGGTTAATATGGATTTTTGTAAACATAATTGTAATTTCAATGTTTGGCAACAAAAGTAACATGACATGTCTATTTTGAATTTATTTCATTTGAACTGGACTATTTTTTTTTTTTTTTTTTTTTTTTTTTTTTTTTTTTTTTTTTTTTTTTTTTTTTTTGACATTGCGTAACTGTGTAGCCCTATAACACATCATTGCCATTGTTGGGAACAGACCATAGGCTTTGTGCTGAGAACTGACACTTGTTAGATTTTCTTGTCTGAACTTGTCTTGCCTTACCTGCAGCTTTGTTTTTACTTGATATTTTTCATCTAATCAGCTGGCTATGGCTAGTTTGATTTACCTTTGATTATCACTGTCTGCTTACGTTAAATCATGGCAAGGGTACAAACACAGTTTTATAGAGGTTGTACTAACTAGCAATTATTTTGTGCAAAATTAAATATTTTTGGGTCTGACTCAAGGAAGTCACGTAAAGACATTCAGTCCAGCACAATAACAGAGACCTTGAGAGGTGAGAGGCAGAATACAATGCAGAGGAGTACAGGACTGGGGAGAGAACAGATCAGGCACATGCTGGCACCAGAGACCCAATGGATATAACCTACTCACTAGTGGTCAGTTAAAAATCCAGAAATGGAGATAACCAAAGATAGTTTTAAGGGTAACAAGGAGAAAAAAGCATGCAACATGTGCAAAATTCAACACATACTGTAACTTCACTTCCTTCCAGTGAGGACTCTGGATAACTTTGCATTACACCTCTCCAACACAAAACTGAGCCACCAGCCTGGCATCCAAAGTCCAATATTAGGAAAAGGGATAGAAGCTGAGAAGTCTCTGTATAACAATTTATACATTATTATTATTGTAATTATTATTAAGCTTTTCTTTATTTTTTTTTTTTTTTTTCTTTTTGTTTTTCTACACTAATTAGATCTGGACTCACAGTGATTGTTGGATAGACTCTTAAGATTTCAATTATGCCAACAATAAATTCTCTGCTTTATTTGTGAGGCGTGTTTCCTCTTTTCCCATAAACAAGATTCTGAGCATAACAGTATAACAGTAGAAATAAAATATGTTGGAACAAACCATGTTTTATAAAATGCAGATGTTTGCCATTAGCAGATTATAACACATGAGAAAAAGAGAAACAGTAATACATCAGAGGACACAACCAGCAAAGTGTAATTATGTGAAAGATAAAGATTTACTGAATAACTTCACTTATTCTGTTATGAAAACTAATAGTGGCACACATTCATTATTGATAAGGTAGGTCTCTATTATTCTGGAAAATTTCTAAGAGAAAACCAAACATGAAATGTTAGTATATTTTGCGTGCAGGAAATCCCCTAAGCTTAGAAACTGAGAGGACAGGAGGATAAAACTAAAGAACTTGGCAATTAATCTTCTGGGTTTTGCCCTTAGTCTACAACCTCATTATTTCCAGACAACACAAATAATTGGTTCACACTCCTTCTCTGGCTTAAGCTTTCCAGCCAGATGCATTTTGAACAAATCATGATATAAAACTTACAGCCTCTGATCAAAGTAACTGTTGAATTAGGTGGAAACAAAGCTATCCAGGAAGAAAAACTGTGTTAATGCATTTGATTCCAAGAACAACTATTCGGCATACTATTAGGACTTTGCTGACATAAGACTATAGTCTGTGATCTCACAACGCCTTGGCTATGATTTCATAAAATAAAGATCGTTTGAAAAGAGAGATCTCCTTCACTGGCTTAAGAATCACACTTCAGTGAAACAAACAAACAGACAAACAACTTTCAAAAAATACAAGACTATGTTCCTGTTATCTGAGTTTTTTCTACGTGGATACTTATTCTACAACACATAATTTCTCTATGAGTATCTATCTCCTACTTTTATGCATTTCTCACTAAATTCTTCTTGGTATCATGCTTGCCCTCTTGCCATTACTTACTCTGCTGTGCAATAGAATCTTAATATTGTGTTATAAGTAGATTTGAAATTGCCTTTGAATCCCCTCTTCAGCTGCCTTTCAACTTCAGAATCAGAAGATAATGAGTGATTCCTTCTCAGGCAATAAAGCATTTTAATGAAACACCCTAAACAGTCTGTTTATCCCAGAGTGTTTGTCTGTTGTGTCTGTGTATGTACAAATATAGCTAGTGAGTTGTAGTTATTTTGCTGGCTCTTGTAAGTCCATCTCTCCAGGATTTTCATTGCTTTTGCAGCTCTTATCTTACTTTACCTGTATAAATGGATCATCTATAAATATTTTTTGTTACTGATCCTAACTGTACCAATGGTGTTTTGATGCAAACAGTGGTGTTTGAGTCATGAATTTACCCCTGTATAAGAAAACAGAACCTATCTAATACAAACTTTGGTAAGAACCAGATGTGTTTTTCAGCTGTCATGTTAGAATAGCTTAATGGAAAAATTTTGGCAGCCAGTTAAATGCCCAAAAATTGTAGTTATTTGTTATTTGTTATTTGAAAGAACTCAGATGGGCTTGGTCTTGTCTAACTGGAACAACTGAAGATACTAATTGCTAAACTTGCATTTTTAAATAATCTAACAATTAACAAGACTAATAAACTGCCTGGATATTCTCATGCTTAAGTCTAATAAACTGCCTGGATATTCTCATGCTTTGGATTTGCAGCATCATCAAAGCTCCATATTTTACTATGAGATGATAGGACCTTAAAGGTTTGAGTAGTCCCACCTCTGTGCCTCTAAGATCATGCAGCAGATTCTCTTGAAGGCTCTGCTAAAGCAAGCAGTGTGCAAAGGGGTGACTGGTGACAGCCAACACAGATTCACTAAGGGCAAGTTGTGACTGACCAATTTGATGGCCTTTTATGATGGGGTCACAGTCTTGGTGGACAAAGGCAGAGAAACAGACATCATCTATCTGGACCTGTGCAAAGCATTTGACACTCTCCCGCATGACATTCTGATCTCTAAACTGGAACGATATGGATGTGATGGACAGACCACTCATTGGATAAGGAACTGGCTGGCTGGTTGCACCCAAAGAGTTGTGATCAGTGGCTCAGTGTCCAAATGGAGATGTCTGACAAGTGGTGCTGGTGATGTCTGACTGGTGCTGGGACCAGTGCTGTTTAACAGCACTTTTTTGGTGACATGGACAATGGAATTGAATGCACCCTCGGCAAGTTTGCAGACAACACCACATTGTGTGGTGAAGTCAACACACTGGAGGGAAGGGATGCCTCCAGGGGGACCTTGACAGGCTTGATAAGTGGACTCATGCAAATTGCATGAAGTTCAGCAAGGCTAAGTGCAAGGTTCTGTACCTGGATTTAGGCAATCCCATGGACAAATACAGGCTGGGGGGAGAAAGGATTGTGTACAGCCCTGAGGAGAAGGACTTGGGTGTGGTGGACCAGAAGCTCAACATGAGCTGTCTATCTGTGCCTCCAGCTCAGAAAACCAAACTGGGTCCTGGGCTGCATCAAAAGAAACACAGATAGCTCGTCAAGGAAGTGATTCTCCCATCCCAGTCTGCTCTTGTGAGACCCCACCTGCAGTACTGTGTCCAGTTCTGGAGTCCCCAGCATAAGAAGGACATAGAGCTCCTAGAACGTGTCCAGAGGAGAGCCAATAAAATGATCAGAGGTCTGGAGCATCTCCCCTATGAAGAAAGGCTGAGAAAGTTGGGGTTGTTCAGCCTGGAGAAAAGGAGGCTCCGAGGTGACCTTATAGCAAATTTCCAATACCTGAAGGGGGCCTACAAGAAAGATGAGGTGGGGCTTTTGACACTGGCATGTAGTGAGAGGACAAGGGGAAATGGTTTCAAACTTGAAGAGGGGAGATTTAGGTTAGACATTAGGAAGAGATTCTTTACTGTGAGGGTGGTGAGACACTGGTACAGGTTGCCCAAGGAAGTTGTGGCTGCCCCCTCCCTGGAACTGTTCAGTGTGAGGTTGGCTGGGGCCTTGAGCAACCTGGTCTAGTGGAAGGTGTCTCTGCCCTTGCAGGGGTTTGGAACCAGATGATCTTTAAGGCCCCTTCCAACCCTATCCATTCCATGATTCTAAGAGAGATTTTTAGGAGTGTAAATGTCTTAGGAAATTTTGAAAAAAATTAGAAAACATTATTCCCTTCACTTTTAGCTTCTCTGAAAATGGGACCTGGTCACTCAGGGAAATTTAATGATATTTTCCAGCTAGAGCTTCTGACTCAACAATTTAGGCCACAGCAGCCTGAACAAGGAGAAATGGGTGCCTACAAAGTTTGGAGATCAACTGCTGAAGAGTCTGGCAACCATCAGGTGTCAGTGCTTCATACGCAGTTCTCTATCTAGTTCTTTCAAGTCCATCTGAGTGATTTTTTTATGCAGTGAAGTACTCATCAGTAGTGAGGCTGAAATACCTTTGTGATTATCCAGTAAATGAGGTGAAGTGGCTCACAAATAGCTCAGTGGAGCAGGATCAGGCCCAATCCCTTATTAAATAACCAAGTTTATAATTTCTGTATAGTGTCTCTTTTTGGATGTTTTCTTGAGATTCACTATTCCCAAAATGACTTTCACTTTATTATGACCTGTTCAAATTTCCAAAAATAATACAACCCTGAGTGAGATAATCAGATAAGTAATTAAGACATTGAGCCAGGAAATCAAATTAGTAAGCCACAGCCATTTCATTGGACACAACAGATGGTAAGTGACATAATATGGAAATAAATCTTTCTCTCACACATGTACCTATAGTTACAGACAACCCTAATAAGAGTTCAAAGACAAGACACTGGTAATACAGTCTTTCATTCATCTCTAAGCCATTATTCCAGAACTGATTTCTGATGAAATGTTACTAAAACCCTCTCTGAACTAATCCATGCCTACATGAACTACAATGTTCCTCTCGTACCTCCTGCCCTACATGTCAGTGCCACTTGCTAAGCCCACCATTGTGGAGCTGGGATCCTGCTTCCATGATACTGCCATGGCAGCGTGCACCAGGTTTCTGTCAGCCAGGTAGTAACCTTAGGAAACAGTTGTTAGAGAACAAGAATCCCAAAAAACTGGCAGCAGTGGGTTGGAGAGGATTAGATGCTGAAGAAAGTGCACATGCATGACAGACAGATATGGGAAAGAACTAGTAAGACCATAAAATCAGAGGACAGGAATGAATATTTTATATTCTGAAATACTAACAGTGAAGATCAGATCACCAGAGGACCTAGAAAAATATTAGAGGTTCAGTTATGGTGGATGACTTCTCCAGAGTGCAGAGATGAGGAGGTTCTCCATAACAGGGTCTAAGATGGTGGACAGGGGGATGCACTACTGAGGAGCAGGGGAGAACAAAATAGGTTTGGTCTTTATACATGTCTTTGAAATGATAAAATGAAAAGCTGCTGAGCACTTATGAAACCAGTAATGAGTAAAAAAGTAGATATTATTTTTTTAATACAAAAGATATTGCTCTCGGCATGAGAAAACCAAAATTTAGGCCTCGTTATATGAGATAATAAGTGCTTTGGAAGACTATGACTGCCTGGGGTCTTGTGATCATGCTCTTATATTCAATATAAACAAACCTATCTGGTAATGTGTAATCAGTAGGTCATTTTTCTGAAGAAAAGACAAAGACAGTTGAGTGAAAGAAATTTTATGCTATAAAAATTAAAGGTGGCTTTTTCACATGGCTTGCAAAGTCATTGTTGCAAAGCTAAAAAGAGAAAAAATAATTTGAAGCACTGGAAAAGTATATAAAGTCAGAAATTGAAGTACAGAGAAAATAGAGAAAAAAAGAGGAAAACCCAGCACATGCCAAAGAAATAGTGTTTTTTTAATAGGATTTTGATAATAATAAAATTTTAGCAACAGTTACGTCCTGTTACTTAATGGAGATGACAGTGATCATCAGTGTTGCAGGTATTTCAGTTCTGTATTTGGAAAAAAGAAGGATGTACCTATTAAAAATTATAGAGCTTTCCAGAAAAAGCACAGCTACAGAGACTTAACATTTTAAAACCAAGAGATTAAAGCCTTCATTGACTCCACTAGGGATGCAGGAGATCTATTAGTGGCCAGAGTCAATTTGTATATATCTTTGCAACAGCCAGAGACATTTAGTTAGAGGGATTGACATTTGAAAGAATGTAAAAGCTAAGTCACAGCTGGGAAAATGGGGGCTATCAAACTGTGTTAGCGATACTGCCTGTATGTTTGTCTGTTGTAATGAAGAAGCTTTCACTAGAGACATGGATTTTTTTGTAGTTTTTGAGTAGAAAGCGTAAGATCCCCCTTAGCCTGAGTTTTGTGGAAAGGCTTTTGTGTGGGATTCAACGTGACCAGTACATGCCCCAACAAATGGTGGAAAGGAAGTTAAAGTACTTTGAAAGCAAATTCAAATCAAATTTTAATTAAAATTTCATTAAATGTGTGACAAGCATGGCAAAATCATAAAAACTTAGCTACATTATTGATAAAATCTGACTAAACCTGAATGTACAGTTTATTATTTTTTGGAGGCAGATGTGGCTGCATCGACAACTGTATTATTAGGGGCCTTACTATGCAAAAGCTTGTGAATCAGTCTTATGGACACTCACCTAGGACTGGAAGGTTTTATCTTGGTTTTGGAGAGTAGGACTTGTCAAAGCAATAACCCTTGCAACTCTTTGATGTGTGGATTTATAGAATTGTCATCAACACATTTGCAGAATAGTCACAGAAGAGCACATGAAGTGGTTTAAGAACTATCAGTGAAATAGTTGTTGATGTGCTGCCACCTACAGCAACAGAATTTTCTAATGAGGCTTCAGATGGAAAGACAGTTGGCCAAGTATTCAACACTCCTGTCAACGATCTGAAATGATATGTAATTAATAAAAGTTCACAGATGACATGAAGTTGGCAGAGTGGTGGGAAACAGAAGACAGAATAGCTGTATCCAGAGATGTAACTTTCCTGGCAGCATCCATTAAAAAAACTGCCTTATAAACTGATAAATACAAAGCTACACACCTAAACAGAGGGAATCTGACGTTACCTGTGACTGTATCCTTGGCTTTTTAAAGCAGTATCATGGAGGTAAGAATAAAATCACTGCAACGCAGATGTCTGTTACATAAAAGCTGATCTATTCTAAAATATGGTTATGGAGAAATAATCAATAGGTCTGAAGAGAAGGTTGTTTTATTTCTGTACAAATTGCAGGAGTACATCTTCCATGTTTTCCTGTCCAGCTTTTCAAAGACTTATAAAATAGGAATACAAATTCTAAAAATAGAAGAACATTATTCCAGTGACTGAAGAAATCATTTGATAGAGGGGCATATGTTTTGCAGAAAGAGATGACTGGTTACAGAAACATGATTTAATTAGAGTACCTGCACACTCTCACATAAAGATGCAGTTAGCTCCACTTGGCTCTTATTATAATACTGAAATGTATGAAAAACACCTAAAGTCAGTACTTAAAAGCAGAATTCTCTAACTTTGATGTAAGGCCTAGACAATTTAACTGTAAGTGATTAACTATAGGTGAAAAGCACCAAGAAATCAGAAAATGTTCAGTTTCTCTTACTCTGGCTGGATGGCTGCCTAGTTGATATATCTTAATTAAATGCATCTTTGATTCAGTAAAGAAATAGTTAAGTCAAACATACAGATATCAAAATAGTGCTGTTTAAAATTAGTATTGCAAGATATGTTGGGTGGATTTTTTATTATTTTGTTGTGGGTTTTTTTTCAAGGAAGTCTAAAGGCCTCTGTGTGAATAAGGGCAAGGAACAGTCTGCAAATTACAGTTAGTTGCAGTACATATTATAAATATTCTTGAGAACTTAAATTCAGGAAACCAAACAAATATTTCTTTCTCAGGCATATTACAGCTATTGACACCGAGATTATTTGCCCACAGATTTACTCCCATATTTTAACAAGTATTTGATACAGAAAACAATAATTGTTTGAAATCTTATTTGGATTTCACTTGTTTTAAATAGGAATTGTTGGCCTCAGTTCTGCTCTAGAATATAAAAATATTTCAGAAATACTTTAGCATCAGTGGAGTAGTCTCTGAATGCTGTAGTCCTGTTGTGCTTGCTTTCTCAGGTCAGCATAATAGGTACTTATTTAAATGTGTACTTTTCTCAAGCACAAAATAATCTTCAGAATCAAAAACATTCTTCTCCCTTTTGGGAAATATTTGTGTAATCCATTTATCAAATAATATTTTTATGTTAGCTTATACATCTAAATTTAAACATTAAAGTTGTTGACCAAAATGACCATTCTGACATTTAAAACCTTAGAAGTGCAGCTTTTTAAATTACTTTTTCTCCATTACTTTCTTTTTAGTTTTAGCTCCCATACACTGAAAGACTGGTTAGGTTCTGCAGGGATCTTTAAGAGTATGCTACACTACCATCTTCTGGAAAGAGATGAAAATAGAGATTTTAACTATTTAAGAACTAAACAGTAATTTTCTGAACAGGACAAAAGAAAAATAAATTTGTACCTTGTACATTTAAGGAATTTCTCTTCTGGGAGGAAGTTTTTCTTTCCTCCTTTTTAAACTGTACTTCAAGTAAAGTTATAATTATTCAAATTGTAATTATTGACATTTTAAGGATCATTAACATTTACTTGCAGAGCATGAAATCTTTCCAGATAAAGACAAGTTTGCTGTAAAGGACCCTCATTTCATCAGCTGAAATTCAGAACAGCTCTTTTTGTGTTGTCATTAACATCAGCTTAGAAAGCAGTTTGTGCTGCATCCAAAGTTCTAAAACATTTCTGGTAAATATATCCAAGCTTGTGGGATGGATTGATATAGAAATAAGACTGCTTACAAAGGTCAGTAATGTGAGCTGAGGAGCTAGATTTTAGTAAGCCGAAGAGAGAAGCACTTTTGGACCATATAAACAACTGCAGTGGCTGCAACTTAATCCACAATATATTTTGGTTTTAAGTTAAAAGTTCAGCTTCATAATAGAAAAGAAAAAAGAGACATGAACCAGTATAGACCTGGTATTAACGCTTCACATATTCCACATTTTCTGTATTAAATATTCTTACAGGACACTGCATTTTTTATAATTTGAAAAAGCATTCATAAAAATCTAAAGTTCTTTTATACTGATATTAACCTTTCTTTTACCTGTGATTTTGATTAGAAAATGGAACAGACCATGGTAGTCCTAGATCTGAATTGTTTTAGGGCATATTTGCTGTAGAAATATGTATCCTGAAAGACAGTAACAAGAGAGGTGTCAAAAGATCTGCATAGTAAACTTGGAAAACTCTAGGATGTCTTATGAATTAGACTATTTAGTATGAAGGTTTGCCTGAAGAGAAAGCAAAGTTTTAGAGGGACAAACACATGGGTAGACTTACAAGAAACAAAGAAATAAATATTTAAAATTATGACTACTGTCCTGTGGCCATCTGTGCTATTTCTGCTTTCAGTATTTCTTCATTTCCTGTTGAACTTCCAAAGTGAGGCATCCAGTGAGAATGAAAAAAAAAAAAAGGG
>JAAWXA010000007.1:20914067-20937110 GCA_038090715.1 Florisuga fusca
AGGGTGGGAGGTGGGTTGTTAATCCATACTTTTTAATTGCACAGTTAGGTTAAATGGATGAAGAACTATTTGAATTATGAAAATGGTTTGGAGTTTGTTAGTAAATATTTCACCGTTTCCTTTGAAAACATGGGGTTTGTGTGGGAAATTTTCAGGCAAACATAATTCCAAATGCTGTAGGGACTGACATACATACTACAAGAAAGTTTAGAATAAGTGGAAGAAAAATAATTAAAGGAAAAAGGTGAATTTTGAGGTGTACTGTGTTCATTAAATGAACTGTACAACTTTTTAAAAGAAGTAAATCCATCCAGGTTTTACATTCCTCTATTTTAAAATGCTTTAATGCCCTGTATACCTGATCATTTCACTGTGATTTTTATATTTGTTTTGAAATGTGTATTTTTTATTACTCTTATTCTCTGTGGCTTAACTCTATAAATCATGTGGCATTATTCCTGTCCAGCAGATGGACACTTAAGAAAATATTCATTCTAGAACAGTACCTCAGTAAGTCTTGTTCATTATGCATTTAAGTTGATTTCTAAGATGTTGAATGTAGTTGAGTTGAAGCTCTATTGCTTGCTGTTCAGATAACTAAATATGCAACGATCATGAATATAACTGAATGAAAATTCATTTTTGGAATCACTTTAGCATCAGCAAAAAGTATGCTCATTGTAGCCCCAGATGCAGTGGCACTTGGCCAGGACACTTGGCTTAACAAATTTTGTCT
Source organism: Florisuga fusca (assembly GCA_038090715.1). Taxonomy (NCBI): domain Eukaryota; kingdom Metazoa; phylum Chordata; class Aves; order Apodiformes; family Trochilidae; genus Florisuga; species Florisuga fusca. The sequence goes on from JAAWXA010000007.1 coordinate 20,914,804, forward strand.
CACAATAACGTCAAAGGAATTTTCATGGTCTTATCATGCGGATTGCTGCAGGATCTAAGGTAAGATGGTTGCTTCTAGGATGTGTTTATGCCAATGCTCCTTCTTTTTTTATGAATGGTGCATCAGTTATGAGAAGAAAAACCCTTCTGGGATATTTTTTGTCTTACCACATAATATTTCATTGCCAGGTAAATAACACTGTGTTGGTCTGAATCATACTTTTCTCAGCCATTCATCTCTGGTTTCTCACATTATTAAATGGAACAGCAGTCCTGGTTTTTATATGTGTTCTGGAATGGTTTTTTTTTCCCCCCAAATAACATTTTTCTTGACTTTTCTTTACAGTGTACTTCAGTTTTTTCAATTATGGGTAAGCTAAGTGGAAGCAGAAATCAGGAAGTGTAAAACTGAGATTCTACTTGTGGATGATCAGCAGATTCCCGTTCATCTGTATATCCAAGATAGGCACACTGACTTCACTAGAACAATTCATGTGTTAACTCTTGTATCAGTGTTAAGATAATAAATATTGTTACTGATATACATATTATTGACTTGCTTTTACTTTCCAGGTGTTAATGAAATAAGAGCATACATATATTTTTGCATTGTTCTTTGAAAACTCTCTAAACAAGCTCTGTTTTTCTTGGCTTATCCTAGAGAAAAACAATAATTAATGTTTTATAAGCTGGCTGTCATTTAAAATGAACAAATAAGACCTGGTTGTATTATTAGCTGGTACCTTTAGTGGCTTGTCTGTGATTCTCATCTTATTTGGGCATAGCTTTAATCTGTGAGAAAAATCATGTCTCTCCAACACATCAAGTTCAATGCATGCAAATGCATGTCAGTTAAGGTTACATAGCAAGCCAGCAATCCTATTGTAGGCATACAATGAGATGTTAAACTGCTCTTATTACAAGGAAAAAAATGGATTTTATTTTCCAGAAAGTCTTACATGGAGGGCATGTTTTGTTTTCTGTTACAAAACTTCAGTGGTCAATGGAATTAGTATGATGACCATATGTGTAAATATGCATTACTTATAAATTAATCTTTAGAGAAAACTGGGGGAAAAAATATTTAAAGGCCCAGAAAAGTGAATGGCTGAGACCAACAGAGATGAAAAATTATTACTTTTCAATTCATAGCAAAGGGATAGTAAGTAGCTAGAAGTTGATGAGGAAAGGTTTTAAAGTAAAATTGAAAAAAACCCACCTTAACTTTGTGATTAAAGGCTATGTCACATATTAGAAACAATACTGTTATACACGGTATACAGCATGGTCTCCTTTCACAACATTGTCAGCTAAAAAGAAACAACTCAGTATGCATGTTATGACGTATATAGTCCCATGATGTATTAGTACCATCTATTCACACATGTGTGTGCTTGGTGCCAACATTCCCCTTGTCTTGGAAAAGCATGTTGTTCAGCCTGGAAAACTTTAGTAGCAGTGGGGGATTTTTTTATTACAGCTTTTGCATACGTCAATAGTTGAGGTGTTCCCTTGGGAGACATGGGTGTAGGCCCTGCTTGGGAACATCTGATCATCTCTGCTTCAGTTGCCCCTGTTTAAAATAGTAACACAGTCTCTCTGCCAGGGTACCACAAGGTTGAATGCAACTCAGATTTGCTCCTTGAAATACTGTGATTATTAGGGCTATAGCAGCCCTTCAGTGAGGTGGTGGCTCTGAAGGGAGTTAGACAAGGATATTGTGATCTGATGTAAGTGTTGAAATGAAAAGGTACAGAGAGAGAAAGCAATATATTTTTCATATTTAGTAAAATTTTCACCAAAGTGGGAGTCTCCAGAGCAGGGGTGTTCAATACCAGTGAATGTGAAGCAACTGGCAGAGTAGTTCAGTATATTTTAATATTTAAAAAGAATCAGCACTAGAAGATAAGAGCATAGCTATCAAAAAAAGTTTACGCTAGAATAGCCTTTATGTAGAAAATAATGTCCCAGTAAAAATTCATAACTGCTATAACAATATCCTTTGTGGATTTATCCTAACATTTTGATGGTGATGCAGTGATTTCTATTTACTTCAGTAATTAAATTATAATTAAAATTTATATATTTTGAGGTACTTAGTTTTATGAAAAATCCTAAGATTTTGTCTTTTTGTCTTGTTTGGGACAAAAATGAACATCAGAATTTCTACACAAAATCATGTGTAGTAATAATAGGTGTGATGAAGTTATTGCACACTTCTTTTCAGGAAGCACTGTAACTATAAAGCTTTGGGATTTGTTAAATTGAATTCTGGATGCATTTTAAATATTTACTGGGAAGATATTTTTTAGTATACTGCTTGACTGACTAAGGAAAACAAGATTTACAAGCACATATTGATGGCACTTGTGTTCCCTGAAGGATGGAATACAAATCTTAGCTGGTTATAAAAGTATGGCTTGTTATTGTCCACCAAATGCAATTTCTGTGGGGAAAATAGAGGGGAGTGTCCACTATGGGAGTTACTTTCTCTGTGGAAAAAAAAAAAAAAAAAAAAAAAAAAAATTTATTTTTCTTGCTGCCTACAGTAATTTATGATGAATATACTGTAAGCTCAACTAAAATACACCATTAATACATGAAGTCTTTCCAGAGCTATTTTTTTAACAGCTTCATCAGATAGTCACTGAAATTCAGAAACTCAAGATATGATCTGTATTTATTAAACCTATATTTAAGTAAATCATTGACTATCACCAATAGTACACAGAGAAATCCTTTTTCATGGAAATGTCCCACACATGCAGTTTACAAGCATAGCTGTCCTCTACCCTCTGGCTTGCTCTACCTTTCTTTGTATTTTGCATTCCCATGAATAAGAATGAAGCATTATTTGTTCTTGGCTCTCTCAAGAATGGAGTAAAAGAGGAACTTGACTTTTCCCATTCAGCGTTTCCACCTCCTCCAGGAAGGGCCAATGTCACAAGCATGTGCTAGCTTTCAGCCTTCAGTTTTACATCTTAATCATGTTCATCTCTGAATTTACTCATTCCCAGGGGTCAGCAAAGAGTAGTTGAGAGGTAGGAGTAGTTATGGGAAAGAAGACTAAATATTGCAGATGTCAGGAATTAAACCTAGATCATACTTAAAATCCCTCTTGCCTCTCACGGAGCTCAAATCTCAATCACTCTCCTCACTGTTGCGGTCCAATGCTTTTAGTTTTCATACAGCAGTCCTAAGTGCAGCTCAGAGACTAATTCAAACAGGAGGGTTGCTCTCTTGTGGGGTCTGTCCTGCACCCCACAGAGAAGACCTTCCTTGCTGATGGAGCTCACAGATTTCAGCGATCATGGGTCCCTCCTCAGACTTCAGTTAGGATTTGCGCTTTCCCACAGGGGACTGAAGAGATTCACCAGCAGGAAGAATAGGAGGGAACAACAAAATGAGCAGAACCAAACAAGAACTGACCTGGAAAACAGGGAGAGAAGGATCTCTGTCTCGTGATGAGCCTGCATGCAGGAACAGGTCTCTGATCAGCCAGCCCTTAGCAGGGCCTGCAAAGACTCACGAAAAATAACCTTTTGCGTTGCGGCCACCAGGTGCCAGTAGTGAACTAGGAATGAATATTTATTTTATTTATTTATTTTTAACTGCCTGCTTTGGGCACTTTTGATACATTTTTTGCATACTTTGTCAGTTCCATCTGTGAGAGAGCAATGAGATTACTTTTCAGACACTTTGGAATTCAAAAGCATAGATGGAAAAATAGCAGTACCACTGCTATGTGCACAAATTATGGGCAAGTATCCCTTGCCTAAGCCCTTTCCAAAACATCATTATTTTAACTCTTCAGGTACCCTATTTCTCTTGGTAAGAACAATCTATGCAAAAGCAATGGTTTCTGAGCAATGAACACTTCATTAACACTTATTTGGATTTTGATGTAGTGCTTGATTTAATTTCCTCTTCCTCATTGTGTTTTTGCTATTTGCAAATAAGGGGAAAAGAGGTTTTTTCTTCTATTTTAATTTGTATGTGTGCATAGTGCCATGAATAAATCTCAGGTAAGCTTAGTTTTGATAGCTTTACTGTTTATGATATTATGTATTTCCCAAGATATGAATACTTCGCCTGTTATATAATCATTTATTTTTTTTATTCTGATAACCAGATATGCAGCATGTCTTTAAAAGTAAAATTATTTTAATAAAGGTATTGGACTATCCAACATGTTGGTTACCAAAGAATGTTCAATATTGCATAAGTCAGGCACTAAAATATCCCACTCTTCACCTTCCTTTAGCTTGAAAATAAATTATATCCGTCAAAACCACATACAAGTTCTCTGTTATTGATGATAACACAGTGACATAATTTAAACACACTTGAATTCTTTCTAAGAGCCTTTGAATATTGTTTCCAGCTTAAATAATATATTAGTGTTAATATGGTAAGCTGTTGATATACAAATACTGTTTTGTTTCCTCAAACTGCTTGGCAAAATGCCCAAAGCAGATCAACAGCAATGCTAACTGTATGCTCTGCAAAATTCAGCCTCCTTAATTAAACAAAGAGATGCTTGATACATTATTCTGTGTTCACACTCCTTTCAGTGACTGTTGGAACATGATTTTCATTTTTTCAATTCTCTTAGATTGAAAAATTGCAGGTTATGACTCTCCAAAAGTCGGTTAAGTTTTAAGAGAAACAACTGGCCTTGGGATAAAATTGCATGGTTCTTGCTGATTGTTTTCCACTGAAGATATTTTCCAACAGGATATTGAGTTTTCTTTAGAATAACATTTTTTGGAATGAATCTGTTTTCTGCAGACAATTTAATCTTTTATTTTTGTTGGAAAAAGAGAACACCTGACAGCTGAAAAGACTTTGGCTGAAAATAAACCAATCCAAACAAAAAATATTTGGAAATGCCCTCCAGTTCTTTATGTCATATGTCCAAGTCAGACCAAATCCCCCTGTACAGCATCATAGCCATCCCTGGTGTACCCCAGTGCTCAGTACAATGGAGCTGCTGGGGAGGAATGGCATGAAAAGGGGTAAAGCCCAACTTTTATGAATGCCAAAGTAATATTTTAAGCAATTTTTTTAGATTTTAACTGAGGTTTGTGATGAATAGCATCAAATTTTTTCTTCTACACTTTCTTAAGAGATAAAAACATGTATTTGGTGATCTGTTCTGACCATTATCTATTTTATAATGGCCTACTTATAGTCATAGAATGGTTTGGGTTGAAGGAGACCTTGAAAGTCCCACCCCGCTGCAGTAAGCAGGGACTTCCTTAACTACATCAGGTTGCTCAGGACCACATCCAACCTGACCTTGAATATTTCCAGGAATGGGGCTTCTATCAGCTCTCTCTACCAGGGCAATCTGTTCTAGCTTTTCATTTCCCTTGCATAAATAAAGGTCCCTTGCTCTGTTGATTGGGGTGAGGCCGTCTGCCCTGGGCAAACATGCAACTGCAAGTCAGCTACTGGAAAGAAAGGTGACTTAGAATCATAGAATCATAGAATCATAGAATCATAGAATGGGCTGGGTTGGAAGGGACCTCAGAGATCATCGAGTCCAACCCTTGATCAACTACCACTGCAGTCACTAGACCACGGCATTGAGTGCCACATCGAGTCTCTTTTTAAATGTCTCCAGGGACGAAGAGTCCACTACCTCCCCTGGCAGCCCGTTCCAATGTCTGATCACCCTTTCCGTGAAAAAATTCTTTCTAATATCCAATCTGAACTTCCCCCGGCACAATTTAAGACCATGCCCTCTTGTCTTACTGAGAGTTGCCTGGGAAAAGAGACCAACCCCTGCCTGGCTCCAACCTCCTTTCAGGGAGTTTTAGAGAGCAATGAGGTCTCCCCTGAGCCTCCTCTTCTCCAGGCTGAACAGCCCCAGCTCCCTCAGTCTCTCCTCATAGGATCTGTGCTCGAGTCCCTTCACCAGCCTGGTTGCCCTCCTTTGGACCTGTTCAAGGACCTCAATATCCTTCTTGAACTGAGGGGCCCAGAACTGAACACAGTACTCGAGGTGTGGCCTCACCAGTGCTGAGTATAGGGGCAGAATCACCTCCTTGGACCTGCTGGTGACGCTGTTCCTGATACAGGCCAGGATGCCATTGGCCTTCTTGGCTACCTGGGCACACTGCTGGCTCATGTTCAGCTTCCTGTCAACCCAGACTCCCAGGTCCCTTTCTGCCTGGCTGCTCTCCAGCCACTCTGTGCCCAGACTGTAGCGCTGCATGGGGTTGTTGTGGCCACAGTGCAGGACCCGGCACTTGGCCTTGTTGAACCTCATCCCATTGGAATCAGCCCATCTCTCCAGCCTGTCCAGGTCCCTCTGCAGAATCCTCCTGCCTTCCAGCTGATCAACACTTCCCCCCAGCTTGGTGTCATCCGCAAATTTGCTGATGATGGACTCAATCCCCTCATCCAAGTCGTCAATGAAGATATTGAACAGGACTGGGCCCAGCACTGATCCCTGGGGGACACCGCTGGTGACCGGCCGCCAACTGGATGCAGCCCCATTTAGCACCACTCTCTGGGCCCGGCCCTCCAGCCAATTCCTAACCCAGTGCAGAGTACGCTTGTCCAAGCTGTGGGCTGACAGCTTTCTCAGGAGGATGCTGTGGGAGACGGTGTCAAAGGCCTTGCTGAAGTCCAGGTAGACCACATCCACGGCCTTCCCCACATCCACCAGGCGGGTCACCTGATCATAAAAGGAGATCAGGTTGGTCAGACAGGACCTGCCCTTCCTAAACCCGTGCTGGCTGGGTCTGATCCCCTGTCCATCCTGAAGGTGCTGTGTGATTACACTGAGGATGATCTGTTCCATAACCCTGCCAGGCACTGAAACTTCTCACAAACTGCACTCACCTTCCTTGCCCTGCTGGCTGAGCTCAATCACTGACTTGTCCAGGGAGAGGTAGCAATTGATATGAGCTGCTGCTTGCTTGTAATTCTCACTGTGCAGGGCTGTCTGAACTCCATCCATGCAGAATTTCAGGTTTCATCAGCTCTCTGGATGGCCTGGCCAGTTCTGCATGAAAGGCAAGCAGTAAGGCTTCCTGCTGCAGGCCGAGGCAGGGGGACAGAACTGTGAGGAGAAGACAGTGTGTGAGGGAAAAAAAAGGAAGAAACAGATAATTCTCTACACAGTAAGCAATTGCATAAGCAGAAACACCAAACTGTTTAAAAAGACCATCTCCAGAAGAGGAACAGCATTTACCTCTCAGTACTCAGCCTGCATGCAGAGGCCATGGTCTGCTTTAAGGAACAGGCAGAGACCAGAGACACATCCACACCTGCTTGTTTTGATTTGCTGTGCTGGGACTTGGCACCTCTCAGCCTACTTCTGCACAAAGAATATGACAGCCTGGGTTCCTGACCACTCTTGTGTGACAATGGCCACCTCCACTGTCCTCGGAGGTGACAAAACAGTGCTAACAAACATTAATCTCAGCTTCAAAGCAGTGGCATTAAGACTATGCCCTAAGTATGTAGCCTTCTCTTCTGTATTAATTGTTTACGATTTTTTAAACGCCGTTCAACATCCTTTACTGCATGCTAAATTAAGCACAGAACAGTACCGTTCACCTAAAGCCATCCACAAGACAGTTAATCAGTAGGTAAATCTTTCCCTTCAGTCCTTCGTTGGAGCTAGTCTGATTTAATTCATTTTCAGCTAATAAGTGCCATCTAGTGGTTATTCTGTGCAGGAAAATGTGGGTTGATCTGGTTGTCTTGATGTGTGATAACTTCCTATCACCCATGCCAGTTACATAATAATCAGTACAAACCAAGTTAGCAAAATAATGTTCCGCTTTCTGGGAAAAAAAAAAAAACAAAAAAAAAACCAACAAAAAGGTGGATGTCTACAGTGAACCAGCCCCACAAATTTTATTCTATTTTTTTAATGTTTTCAGATTTAAACTTTTATTCATAGAAGGTGTTTCCTTTTAATTAAACCAACAGTGAGTTACACATTCGTGTAGTCCAAATTCATGAAACTAAAACCATTTTCAAAAGCAGAAATTTGTGTAAGCCATGAACAGCTTTTTTATGTATTGCAGCATAGACATGGAATAGCTGTGAAAACACTGTTTGTAGAGATTACAGAGCTTGATAAAATCATGAGCGGCACTAGGGGAAAGTTATAAGAAGTTATTACTTCTCAGGGAAAAAAAATTATAATATAGAAGGATTAAAAATGTATTTTCCCGATGTACATAATAAAATTGTAGGGTGCAATGCTGTAGGATTCTGGACACAAATGTAAATGACTTTGAAAATGAGATTAGTCAAAGTCACCTGACATAAATCCATCCTGTGAGGTACAGGTATGCATATGTGTCATGCCTAAATAAAGTGTTGAGTTCAGGATTTTCCACTGTGCCTGAATGTCAGTTCTGATAATCTTATCTGGCTCAGAAACATTTTAAAGGTTGCCTGATATAATAGATTTCCTAAATTGAGTGCATGTAATCGTTTACCAGCAGGTACTCAATATCCACAGTTTTTATGCAATGTATACACTGTATATCCACTCATTCAAAATTGTGTCATCTTTCACACTCCCCCTTTCAATTTTTCTTTCTTTTTCCTTTTTTATATTTTCATCCATCTTCTTACCAGCTTGACCAAACAGATAAAAGTACTCTTCATATTGACAGGAATATTTGCACAACTATGGTGTGCAAGTACGGGGATAAAATAAAACAAATTTGCCTGCTGCTATTGGTGTATCATAAACAAGAGTACAAAGATAATAGGTAAAATTAATCTAAGGTCTGCCCTTGCAGTAAATTTAATGAATCACTTTTCACATACCACAGAGAGCATCTACCTGATGAATAAAGGTGAAAGATTAAGCTCATGAGTTGGTTCATTGCAGTTCATGGTATGTTAATTCTAAAGAGAAACAGATTTTGAGGGCTCTCTTAGTCTCAATTTATCCTAAAATAACTTCCATTCCTACCTAATGAGGTTGATTTGAAAACAAAACCAAATTGCTGAATGGGGAATAATAGTACAACCATGTCGCCTCTGATTGCAGTGAGAATGCAGAGTCACTCACCACCATCCTAACAGGCATTGACAGACTTAGAAAAAGACACCAAATTCTGAACAGGTAGCACTTGTCAGAGCACTGTGTCACCAAAATCTTGATGGTGAATTCAGCACTCACTCTGGTTCTGTGGGGGTGACACTTGTGACTTCAGATTGGGAAGTAGTCAATATCTTCAGATTGATTTAGTTTCTAGTAATCCATCACAAGTTCAGACATCTAGCCCAGAGAGGTCAATGATGGCAGCACTGATCTGGCAGCTCTTCCTTGCCTTTAGGATATCTACAGGCAGATGAACTTTTGATTGTGTAAACACTGTGCTTGTTCAGTTGTATACATTGAAACAACACACTGATAGGCTCAAAAAAGACAGATAAATCTCTAGCTTAGATAGGCAAGGCCCAGATGTGATCTCTCTTGCATCACAGAATGGAGCAAGACAGCTCTCTATTCAGTCACCCTCCTTTGCCTGCATGGTCTGTACTTTCTCAGAGAACGCGGACGAAGGAAGGGACAGATTTGCTCTGCCAAATTCTGCCAAACCTTAGAATTCAGCAACCCACACCATCTATACTGCTTCTTCTTACATAAGTTTAATTCAGTACATGCTTCCCTGCTTGATAGATGATTTTGCTCAGTGCTAAATAGCTAGAATTTTGGTGTAGGACAACAGCTTTATGTTTGAGGTGTCAGTAGCATCCACTGTTAATTTGCAAGTTAAAGACCATAACCAGAAGAGGTGGTTTAAAACTCATTCTAGTGTACTGACATTTGAACCTTTAGACTCCTGCCTCCCCTCAAAGTTGATGACCATGATGATGGGAGGTGCGTACACTGTTCCTTCTCGTAGTTCTGGGCCACCAGGCAGATACATTCACAGAAAAGAGGTAACACATAGGCAGAAAAGAGGTACCCACCTTTTCTCTGTCAACTTCATGGTGAACTTGTCAGGACATTTCAGATCTCTTGTCCTTCTTTCCCTCATGTCAGGGCTTTTAAAACAGATTAGCACATTGATGTCCAGATTATGTGTCTACTGCTAGTCACAGTCAGATTGGGCCATCTAGCTCACCATTGCCCTGCCTGTAGCTGTTGTTGCCTTCTAAGCCCCATCATGCTTCTCCAATCCAAGCCAGGATGAACTGGGGAGAAATACTTTTTTTGCCCTTGGGCAGTAAAGGAAAAGTCATGGACTATGTTGGGGCAATCCACCTGACCCTGCTGTAGGACAGCACTGACTTGCCAATCCAGAGGAAACTAAAAATTAATAAAAATCCTCTTGTCCACATTTTTTTTCTTTTTACATACTGTAGTGAATGTTTTCTCTCATTTTATTTTTATTAATGAGATTTCTCAGGAATGCAAAGTATCTACAGAGTGTTGCTTAAAAAAAGAGTGATTGATGCAATTCTACATTAAATATACTAAACAGTTCATGGGGTTAAAAGGATAAAATAATAAACACATTTCACAAACTCACACTTGTTCAACTGTTTATATTCAGATCTGTAGAAGAAACAAAATTCTGATTAATGGAGCTACTCTGGTAGTTTTCATATTAAATTATCAAATCCCCCTTTCTAGACATAAATGTCATAACATAACTTAAATGTATATTTTACAAAGTTGACGTGATTTTCATAGAGGAATCAGGGTCACTAATGAGCTTCAATTCCATTTGGCCTGCATGGTCTAGACACATACTATCACAGTACATCCTCTGTATTTATCCTCATCTTTAGTGTGATTAAATTAGTAGCGTTGAAATAAAAGCCTCAATCAAATAAAAAACCCAGCTGGAGTAAAAATATATCAGTTATTGTAACTCATTTTCCATATATTCAGATGGATGCAGATGCTCTAAATCAAATACGAGATTTCAAGAATCTTGAAAAATAAATCAACTTTCACAATTTGATACTCAAAGGACAGAGGTAAAAGTCAGTCCACATTTACTGATTTCTCTGAAGTGCATATACTGTCATACTGTGTTGTAAATAATGAACTAAGACAAGTCAATGCATCTGGTGAAAAGAATTAAAATAATGTGATTCTCAGCATTAAGTAGAATACAGGTTATTTGAACGTGTAATTTAGAAAAAGTGCAAATCACTATAAAAAATGAAAGGTGATATGAAAATTTTCTGTGATTTGCATATGAAAAATGGGATGGAGTGGGAGTTTCTAGGAATGAGAACCTAGAAGGATATTTCCTATTAAGTTATATTTTATCTGAATCATGGCTCAGAGCAGAGACCAACAGTGCAGATTCTACAGGTAGGAGGGGATAAACAATATTTTAAAAGCATTGTAACATGTCCATTTCTGTTCTGGAACAATGTCAACATAAAAACTTAATTTTAAAGAAACTCTGAAGGGAGAAGAGGCACATTTAAAAAATAAGTATCATTCAGGCCTCTCCAAGCTCATGATTAGGTAAACGTGTTTCAGACACCAGTTCTCAAATTTCCTATAAAAATAGGAAGAATGTTAAAGACTAGTATTTTATATTGAAGCCTATACTTAGGCATAATATGTGTTTATAACACTCTATAATGGGTTCAGATCCTGATACAGAGTTGGGGATGTAATAAAAAGAAAGCCTGTGCACAACAGACAATTTAAAAATGTCAAAAACTACTGTAGAACAGGTGATTAAGGATTAAGTATCTCAAAGCTCATTTGTGAGTTAGGGAATTGAAGCCCATAAACTCAGATAATAGATGTTTTAGAAGCTCTGAAGTTGAAGACTAAAGGAGAGACAGAAGGCACAATGACATTTAAAACATTTACACAAAGCTATTTTTAAGTTGAGTTGTAAAACTGTTGCTGCCAAGACAATAAATTTACACAGCTTGAGAAGGATGAAGCAGAGTTTATTCTTACTTAAAACTCTTAAAACTAAACTAGAACAAAATTGTTTGTTTGTTTGTCTGGTTGTTGTATTTTTTTTGGGTTTTGGTTGGGTTTTTTTGTTAATTTTTTAATAGTAGCTGAATAGCTGTAAGATCCCTAAATCTGTAATCTAAAAGGGGTGAGTTTTATCACCAACACTGAAAGAGGAGTTAACAATCTTGAAATAGTTTGAAGGTGTATCCATATGCTACGTTTTGAGAATACATGGTCACTAATGAGCTTTCAGATTTCAAGTATTCTTTTCAATGCACACAAATACCTCTGTCTCACATCATGGTTTTTGAAGAAGACATCTGAGAGAAAATCTACACTGAGTGCTCCTGTCTTAACTCTGCAGCTCCATCCTCACTCAAATCTCTCCTGTCAGATAAAATCCTTATTAGTACAGATTTTTCCAGTTCACAGTGAAAATCTTGTGCACTGGAGCATTGTTAAGTATATAGACACACACAGCAGTTCCTTGCCCTCTCTGTCTTCATGGAGAATACAAGGTGTTGTCTCAGTGCTTCCCCATCTAAGGTTTATAAAGTCTGATAATTCAAGATCCTTTCCAGATGCCATTCCGTAGTTTTGAGTAAGCTGTATATTAATGAACTTGTATCATTTCCAAACCACTCTTATGACTGTCAGGTGAGAGTCAGGACTGCTTTCTTCACAGCTTCAGTGCTCAGATGAGGTGCTTTAATCACAAACCAAATTAGTGTTTTTTTTAATGAAGCATATATAAGTCATGACTGTGAGGGATCAATGAAATAAATCTTGAGCAAAAATTTGAATGATGGGTGTTAAGACTTGAAACCAAACAGGGAACAGCTATCTAGTTACTGAATGAAGGCAGATGTCCTCTGGAAAAAGAGAGTATATGATAATGAATTATCTTACCTATGAGAAATGACAATAAAGTATTTTCTAAGAAGGTTCATTCACTATACAGGAAGGTGTAACCCATAGGTATGAAGAAACACAGTGTTAGAGATTGTGTCTATCTGCTTAAACCTGAATTCTTGTCCACTGATGTCATTTAGACAGCATAAGAACATCACATTGAAGGCAAAAATATTTTGGCTCTTGGAGTTTCAACCGGCACCTTTCATCTCATTTACAACTCTTTTATTTACAAGAATTTAAGGACAAATGGGGGAAGAAACTTGAAATAAATAAATAAAAATCTAGATATTCAGCTGCATGTTTTTCCAATGTGTATTTATCATTTTGCAAGAAATAGTGTTATTATTAATCAGTTTTAGTGGGGTCATAAAAGCCCTGATCAGAGAAAATATTTGTCCCTTGCTGTTCAGCAGTGGAAAAATAATCCTGTAGTCTTAGATATTCATGCCAACAGCATTCAATCCCATGTTTCTTTTATGTGAGCTGTAAAAGTCTTCTGGCAGATGATAAAAGTTGCTATACAAATATTAACTATACAATTAAAAAATCTTTTTCTAGATCATATACAATATTCAAGTGTAAAGGTTCCTGCCTTATGTGCTCCATGCATAAGGGAGCCACCTTGAATGCTGGCTTGAATATTTTTCAAAAGAAATAGATAAGCACATTTCTCCATTCCACTTAGCTGTAATTTCTAATTTTTTTTTATAATCTAATAATATTTTTGTATGCTAATGCTGCATCACATTAAGAACATCTGTTACATTGCCTTGTCCTTACACGCTTGCAATTCAGAACTATAAGTACTGCACAGTCTCCAGAAAAATCATGACATGAGGGTAGTATGACAGCTCATAAATACCATATCACATATGAACTCTGGCATGTTCAGGAAATCATAGTGTAAAGCTTAAGTACTGTTAAAAATGCACACAAACAGATGGGTAAATTTAAAAGAATAAATTATTGTAAATGTATATTATATTATATTATATTATATGTGATAATATCTAGGTTCCTCTCTGGAGATGATCTGTTCACTCTCAGATGAGGAGTTCTTATTCAGATTTCAAGTATTATTTTCAATGTATGCAAATACCTGTGTCTCACATCATGGGCTTTGAAGAAGACATTATCTGAGAGGGAATCTACACTGAGTGCTCCTGTCTTACCACTGCAGTTCCATCCTCATCCAAATCTCCCCTGTCAGATAAAATCCTGATCCTCATTTTTTATTAATCTTACAAAAACTATTTCTCCCCCACTGACTTTTTGATAGTCATGTTTCTCTGAGGTCTACTAGACTATAATGGAACATTTATTATTCTCTTGAAAAAATTACCATTTTAAGAGACTTTTGTCCCTGTCTGCTCATCTCTGGTTGTGATTTATTGCATGCCTCAGTCATGCTGGTACACTGAAATAAACACTGAACCCAGCTAAAAAAATCCTACAAAATGAGCATAGACAAAACCACTTCCCTCTTCTACTTTACAGCATGACAACACAAGGGGAAGCCCAGTATGACAGCAAGCTGTGGAGAACAGGCTGCAACACTGAAAGGCAGCTGTAATGTTGAGACAAAATGTATGCAAAATTTTGCCTTTGAAAGAAAAAATGAAGTTGAAGCATCTGGCTGAGGGAATTTTGATACAAAACAGGAATCCTCAGGAAATGTATTAATTCACTGTTTCAGTATTTTGAGCCATGGTATAGACTTCTTACAAAAATTTAGACACCGTAAGGCCATAGGATGAACTTTCATTTTGTTTCTCAGTAGACTGAAGGTACGAAGGGTTTCCTTAGAGAAAGAAAATAGCAAAAAACTTACCCAAGACAATTTATTGGGAACAGTTCAACAAAAAGGACTCTAAAAAAAATTATGAACAGGCCTGAGGTTGTACTCATATATAGCCCAGCTGCTAACATTACCAGAGGTCAAATTTAGTTTGTTTTCAGCATGTTTCCTTGCAAAGATATTAGTCTTTGTCTGCAATTTTGGCTATGACTCTATTTTTTTTAGCTCAGGTTAATCTAACACATCATCTATCTTACGGTTGCTCAGAAAAAAACCCAGCATCTGACATTTACTAGTAACAGTATTTGAAATTCTTTTCTTTGGGTCAGTTTGTTAAAATGCTTCAGATTAAATAAACAAAATCACTGTCTGCTCTGTTTTGAATAGTGTAAATTTATTTATATAAAATTATATGTTATTTTGTGGTAAGAACAGCAAGTCATGTCCTTAACCCCTGTGAAATACCCACACAGATACACTAGTTTCTGAGGGTCTTGCATGCAAGACTGAGTACATGATTCAGACATGGTTTTGGTATGTTACTGATTAAAGGAAAACAAAGGGGCAATTGCCAATTGTAAGTGAAGATCAGGTTTGTGACCATCTGAAGAACCTGAAAATGTGCAAGTCCATGGGACTCTCTGGGATAGACACACAAGTACTGAGGCAGATGTGGTGGCTAAACCACTGTCTATAATATCCCAAAAGTCATGGCAGTCCGGTGAAGTCCCCACTGACTGGAAAAGGGGAAACATAACCCCCATTTTTAAAAAGGGAAAGAAGGAAGGTCTAGGGAACTATAGGCTGGTCAGTCTCACCTCTGTGCCTGGTAAGATCCTGGAGCAGATGCTCCGGGAGGCACTGCTGGAGTAGAAGAATAATGAAGGGGTCACTGACTGTAATCAACATGGCTTCACCAAGAGCAAATCGTGCCTGACAAACCTTGTGGCCTTCTGTGGAAAAGTCATAGCATCAATAGACAAGGGAAGAGCAACTGACATCATTTACCTGGACCTGAACAAAGCCTTCAGTCCCACACAACATCCTTGTTTCCAAGCTGGTAAAACATGGGTTTGACAGATGGACCACTTGGTGGATGGGTCAATGGGTCTATGTCCAAGCGGAGGCCAGGAACAAGTATAATCCCACAAGGATCAGTGTTGGGACCAGTCCTGTTTAACATCTTTGTTGGCAATGTGACAGTGGCATTGAGTGCACCCTCAGCAAATTTGCTGATGACACCAAGCTGTGTTGCAGCTGACACACTGGAGGGAAGGGATGCCACCCAGAGGGACCTTGACAGGCTGGAGAGGTGGGCCCATGCCAACCTCATTAAGATCAACAAGACCAAATACAAGGTCCTTCATGGGGGTCGAGGCAATCCCAAGCACTGACTGGCTTGAGAGCAGCCCCAAGGAAAAGGATTTGGGAATGCTGATGAATGAGAAGTTCAACATGAGCCATCAGCGTACACTTGCAGTCCAGAAAGCCAACCATATCCTTGGCTGCATCAAGAGAAGTGTGGCCAGAAGGGTGAGGGAATTGATTCTCCCCCTCTACTCTGCTCTCCTGAGACCCCCCCCGTGTCCAGTTCTGGAGTCCCTACTACAAGAACAACATGGATATGCTAGAGTGTGTCCAGAGAAGGGCCATGAGGATGATCAGAGGACTGGAGCACCTCTCCTATGAAGACAGACTGGGAGAGTTGGGGTTATTCAGTCTGGAGAGGAGAAGCTTCCAAGGAGACCCTATTGTAGCCTTTCAGTATCTGAAGGGGGCCTAAAAGAAAGCTGGTGAGGGACTTTTTAGGATGTCAGGTAGTGATAGGACAAGGGAGAAGGGATACAAACTAGAGGAGGGTAGATTTAGATTAGAAGTTAGAAAGAAGTTCTTCATTGTGAGGGTGGTGGGACACTGGAACAGGTTGCCCAGAGACATGGTGGAAGCCCCATCCCTGGAAGTTTTTAAGGCCAGGCTGGACAGGGTTATGATCAACCTGATCTAGTGGGAGGTGTCCCTGCCCATGGCAGGGGGATTGGAACTAGATGATCTTAAAGGTCCTTCCTACCCTGAAAATTCAATGATTCTAAAGGAAACTGTTTTCAGACAGGCAGAGTGAGAGGTGGGGTGCTTTTGTGAATGAAGGAGCACCTGGGATCCTGTAATTCTTGATTTGACTAAATCTAACTTTTGCTGCTGATTTTCAGGTGACATTGGGTCAAGCCCTTAAGGTGCTTAAGATCAGACTTAAGGCTAGGTTCAAAAAGAAATGTGGACTGGAGGCACAGCATATAGGGTATAGAGATTTACATCTCATTCAGTCATCCTGAGCTTCCTTGAAAACAGACAGATCTGAAGCTCATAGTCATGAAACATCCAGAGTGAACCAGACATTTGAGAGAGGTCCAATCAAACATTCTCTGAGCTCTCATATAGCCCCATGACTACACCCGGGGCCCGGAGTGACCAGATCGGCAGTAGGACTCTGATTGATATCCTGGGCAAGATGGGACTCAAATTTGATGTCCTCAAGGTTTCATGTCTGTTATTAAGCCTGGATACAGAATCCACTGTGAGACCTCGCTTGTCTGTTTTACACAGTTCCCTGTTTTATACAGCTCCTAGAGCAAGATTTGCCACAGTACAGTCCACAGCCGCTAGCCTGATGTAGACAACGTGGACTGCTGCAGGAGGATATATGTAAAGATAGCTTTTCAGCTTAGGTACCTTTGTATTATCAGGATTCAGATTCTGAAACAGTTTCTTGTGCTTTTGTTAAGTATCCTTTTTCCTCTTTAAAAAAATTAGAGGAAACAGCTTTTTTTTTCCTCAGTAGTGGTTACAGCACAGCACAGTAAGTCAGAGAATTAAGATATGCTCCTTTCTTGTGTCCCATTGGAATATCTACTCCCTTCTCTCCATTGTGGATGACATAAGGATAAATTCTTCCCTCTTTGCGGTGGCAAAAGGCATTGCTGGAACTTTAATTTTAAATTATTCAGAATAATTTTAAACTATTCAGAAAGTGCCTCGACTTAATCTCTGCTGCTGCCATTTCTATAATTTTAAAGAATCTCTCCAAGATTTTCTGGAACTGGTGCAGCTGAGATGAGTTTACAGCTCTGTTCCTTTGTCAGCAGCCCCAGCACAGTAGTGTCAAGGGCAAGGATTCTTTTGCCTGTCTTGTTCATTCATGTATGTGATTTGGCTAGAATTTTGAACAGTAACTGAATGAGCCATAAAGTGTCCAGGTAAGAACATCTTTTATTGTCTCCTGTTGGATAATTTAAGCTTTACAGCTCTGGTTATTAAGAGAAGGGGCATGGGGGAGTGAGAAGTGTTTATACCATCTTTCTTCATATACCTCTCTGATAAGAAAATTTCCCTTACAATTTGGAGAGTGACCGCAGCAGATATGGTTAAGAATTTGTGTTTAGATTTTTGTGCACAAACCCGATATGTTATCTGTGCTGCAGAATTTATAGGGACACAATTGGATAATGCCCTGTGTGCATCTCCTATTATTTTCCATGGTGATCTTCAAACTGGTATCTAAAATTGGATTCGGATCTGTAGAAATGTGGTATTTGCTGATGTATGCATTTCTCAACTTCTTTTTTCTTAAAAAAAAAACCAACAAAACAAAACAAACCAAAAAACAAAACAAAAAACAAACAAACAAAAAAACCAAAAAACAAACAACTATTAAAAAGAAAAGAATACTGAATTCTCCAATTTTATTAGGCAAAATAGAATGATACTAATTAGCATCATGTTTACCAAATCCTAATATTAAAGTTAATAATCTGTAATGGAACTTTATATATTTACTGAATTTTATTCCAAACCACATGAAAGACAACAGAAGTTGGACTGAATATTTAAACCATGAACTCTTTAAAATAATTCACATCTTTAATTATGTTTTAATACCATTGTCCCATTAGGAGTGGATAGAAAATGTCCATAAATCATATCTGTAGAATGTTAATAATCCTTTTTCATTACATTATAGCAGTCAGTCCCAAAAGATGTTGAATGTTTAAAATTAAATTATTTTAGTTTTCATTACTAAGTAAGCTCTAAACACACATACACACAGAATTATTGATGCTGGAAAAGACCTCTGAGATCATCAAGTCCAGACTATGATCTAACACAACCACATTGTCTAGACCATGGCACTCTGATAGTGCTTGTAATACAGTAGGGAATGAAAGTAGTATCCGTTATTTCTATCATAAATAGTGGGCTAAGAAAAGTAGTTAATTTCTTATTGTTGCTTCCATGATCAAGGTTCTGCTCCTGTGCCTGTACTTGCTTTGTATTTGGATTCCAAGTCCTAAAAGATTAATCAAGAGTGTAAGGCATATCTTAACTCACATTTATTTTAAATAAATGTTCAGTAAAAGGCACTTTCTGCTCTACATTGAGCTTTTTCAATAGCTAGACAAATATTTAAAAAGTTGTATTACTCTCAAGACAAACTGCTGTTGAAATAAAATTTTAAAATATGGCTTGGCTCAACAGAGTAGACAAGATGGTTAGATACATATCTAGTAATAATCCTTCTTGTTTATAAGAACCATACTTCAATATATGCAATTTTTTTCTCTTAAAAAGCACCAAATGCATACAGAAGAATTTAGTTTACTAAAAAATTGATTCAATGGATCATGTACTATGTGATGCAAGAATTACTGACATAAGTTGTGAACTGATGAAAGCTCAGAAATACTACAGGCAAGCTATCAAGAGGCACCTGTTTTTGCAGAAAGTTGGTTTTACTACCCTTCAGCAGAACAGTACACAACTTTTCAATAACAAGAGTATTTGGGAATTTTAAAGTTCTTGTTTTACAGCAGGTTATTTTATTTTCCCAGAGACATTCAGCAATTCCAGTTTGTTATTAAGTGTAAGCACAAAAGCAGGTCTACAAATGCCTCTTATGATTACCTAATAAAATGGACACTTTTCAAAGTTTTCCAAGACACTACACTTGGCAAGGAAATAAAATGAGATTGCTTATAATCTTATATTAAGCCAGTAGCAATTACTAATACAACTTTATAGTAATTCTTCCTATGGCTGCACTAAAACCATGCTATAATTCCTGAGTGTATGGATAAAATGAGTCTCCAGTAAATTACTCAGGCTGATGGAAAGAGTGTAATCCCTTCTCTTATCAGGGAAATGAACAGCAAGTCTAATTTGGAAGGAAAAAAAAATAGAGAAAAGGATACTAGTAGCACTCCTGCTCTAAACTGTCACTATGTGTACTACTGCACATGATGTGTCATACAACTGACAAAACAAGCCAGCAGTTAAGTTTACAACAGGCTTGAATATGCCACTTGACTATCTACCTACTGAGAGTGGAAATTCACCCTTGTTCATACTTTTCCTGACAACTGCTGAAAACTAGATTAGCAGGCACAAGCTTCTTTGTCTCCTAGTCCAGTGTGTAGAAGTCAGGGAAGTTTTCAACAGGAGCTCATTGGTATTGAAGAAGTTAGAAATTAGAAATCTGTGGGGTTTTAACAAAATAATTTTGTTTGAAAATATCCTTCAGGCATAAAGAAGAAAGCTGAAGGGGAAAAATATACATTTAATTAAAGAAAGTGAATGGAATTGAGCTGAGCTCTGGTATACAAGGGGATTTGGACCCTTATCTTGCACAGCCCTCACTGGTATATCTATTGAATCCTTTTGTTGCGCTTCAACTAGATCAGTGAAAAAACAATTATTCTTATGTAAGATCATTCCCAGTAGACAACCTTAATGTTTACTGCTAACTTATTCTGGCACAGCTTTAATGTTCTGTCTGTTCAAGGAAGCTTGCTGAGCAATCACTCCTATACACAGAGCATTTGCTCTTTTTCACTTTCTTTGGTTCATTTTCATCAGCTAAAGTGATAGATTAATGATGTATCAACACTCCCTCTGCAGGGACCTGAATATGGGTTTTCTCCATTCTGAACTAGGCAATCATTTCCTCTGATCCTAAATAGGGTGTAGGAGGGGAAAAAATGAGAGAGAACAAAAGAAGGAGGTCAGTTTTACTCTGCAGGAAAAGCAGGAAAAAATTTACAAGCCTGAAAATTCTTGAAGAGGAAAAAAAAATGCTTAGTGTTAATGTTAGCTATGAAAATTAGCTGTGCAATGAATTACATACATAGCATTTGAATGAACCCTTTGTATTTCACTAATGTCTTTTATAATACATTAGTACTAGAATGTGACATAATATTCCAATAATGGCCTTTTCATTACAAAGATAACATGATTTTATTGTACGTAGTACTTCCATATTTAATGCATCAGAAGCTAACGTTGCTGACTCTAATTTCACATGACTTGATGAGTATATCTTACATTTCATCATAGCTATGAGTTACTTTCTATCAATGCTTTCACACACAGCAAATCTTCCTGTAAGCTCATGGTTCCTCTGTGCAGAAGATGTAAGGCATTTGGGTCAGGCCAGCTGTCATCAGGTTTCTCCTTTTTTGAGCAAGTTATCTCTGCAGTTTAACTTGTGTAACTTCTACGGTATTTGTAAGATTTAAAGGGAAAGTTTAGGGTGAGAACATGGCATATTTAAGAATTATATTGTCCATATTTTTCTATTTATTTATTCAGTTTCATACACTGAGACCTACACAGAAGATCCACTCTAGGTGTTTTCCTTTATCCACTTCTTAAATAATTTCAACCACTGTTGTAAAGTCACCTCTAAGCCAGGATAACAGCACTTAATAACATAGAATTTGGATGTGTATGATGATATTCCTTCTGGCACTTTCCACAAGTGGAATGTTAAGAATGGCATTCAAGCTGATGTTTGTACTAGCGATTATATCCTACAGTTAAATAAGGATGGTTTTCTTTCATGTCAGTGTTAGATTAGAAACTAATGCTAGCTTGCACTCTAGTCCTAGTTCACTCCCCTCAGACATGGAGGGATCTCTGTGCCTCCTCTGTTCGATGGAGAGCAGAGTTGGTGCCATCCAGAGCTGACCTTGCACAGGAAAAAGACCGACTCTACAAGTGAGTTCTGCAGCTCTGTACTTCATAGATGGAGAAGTGTGGTCTCAAAACCTTCTTAATATACTCCATTGCTGAGCACAAACACAGCTTTGACTTTTAATTTTTGGTACCTACCATCAGTGTTCTTCAGCAACAACATCTATGTCTATGCAAAAGCCATCCTTACACAGGTGTAGAAGACATTGCACTAACTGTACTGTTTCATTTTCTCTAATATAGTTCAACATTTGAGCTACACAGTCTTTTCAACATATGAGTATAGTTGTGTTTGTGTCTGTGAAAGACCCTGTGCTTTCAGGGGAATAGTAGGAGTTTCTTAGGGCTAAGAGTGTTAGGAAAGTTAACCAGTTTTTATTCTCCAGAATTACCAAGGAGATGTGTGTACATTATATTTCCTAATTCAGTACTGACTAGTGTTTTCCTAAGAACTAAATATTCAAGGTACAGTTAAAGCCTGCTGGTATTCTTCTACAGTCTGTTATTAAAATTGTGGCACATTCAAAAAAGATTCAGTCTATCCTGGAAAGAAAAAGTTAGTTTGCTCTATGGAGCTAAAGATAGAAAAAAAAAAAAAAAGATTATTACACATCAGTAAACCTATTTAACTGTC
>JAAWXA010000007.1:20937265-21008172 GCA_038090715.1 Florisuga fusca
AGTGAGATACTGCTTAAAAGTATTATTACACATCAGTAAACCTACTTAATAAGCAGTATCTCATCAGAATAAATTGTATTTAAAATTATTGTTATTATTTTCATTTTATTATGTGAGAGAAATTACATGGAAAAGTTAAGAATAGATTGGAGACAGAAGTTTTGGTTGATTTGAATGTTGAGTTCAAATGGTTTGTTTAATGACCTGGTTTGCTTGGCTTTTCTTGCAGTACAAAAAAGTTAACAGGTGATATTCTTATAGCTATTTTCTCATATTAATTTATTTTGCATACCAGTAAAGTTGAACTGCAAGGGAGTTGGCTTAAACTCTCTACTCTACATATAACTTTGCATCAGGTCCAGGGATGTGATTCTGCCCCTGAACTCATCACTGGTGAGGCCACACCTTAAGTACTGTGTCCAGTTCTGGGCCCCTCAGTTCAGGAAGGAGACTGAGGTGCTGGAGCAGATCCAGAGAAGAGCAAGGAGGCTGTGAAGGGACTCCAGCACAAGTCCTATAAGGAATGGCTGAGAGAGCTGGAGTTGTTTAGTCTGGAGAGAGCCTAAGGGCAGACCTCATCACTCTCTACAACTCCTTGAAAGCAGGTTGGAGCCAGGTGGGAGTTGGTGTCTTTTCCCAAGTAGCTATCAGTAAGACAAGAGGGCATGGACTTAAGCTGTCAGGGGAGGTTTAGGTTAGACATTAGGAAGAAATTCTTTACAGAGAGGGCTATCAGGTATTGGAATGGGCTGCCCAGGGATGTGGTGGATTCACCGGCCCTGGAGGTTTTTAAGAAGAGACTGATGTGGCACTCAGTAACCACAGTGGTAGTGGACTAAGGGTTGGACTTGATCTCAGAGGTCCTTTCCAACCTGGATGATTCTGCAATTCTGTGATTTCCTTTGGGGTTTGAATCTTAATGGCTGGAACTGAATGAATAATAATTGACTGACTGAAAGCAAGGTGTATTTTAACTTGTAATTATTGATCATGTACAAAGGCAGGAAAAGACACGGTAATAAGTTTTATTACATGCAGTTTGCTTAGTGCCTTGTAATTAGTGTGCTACACTGGGAGACGAGCAGTAGCGTTTGCCTGTCATGGACCTGTAGGCAAAAGAGAATTTGTCTCTCTCTCTTGCCTCACACACCACTACTTTCTCATTTATTAAGGAGTGGAGTCTCTATCCTAAGCCATTTCCCTTTGCCATTTTCAAGACATATCTATATTGGTATCTCCCCTAACCTGGCGATCAGAGTTAACACAACAGTGATACCTATGTTACAGGAGGTGACTCAAACCACACCTAATGCTTATATGAAACTCAGGCAGCAAATTTCAATCCTCATGCAAATGTATACATAATATATGATGACTGCTACTTGTAATCCTGGAGAAGTGCATGCTTTTGGTATTTCGTGTATAAATAGGTTGCTAGCCTACTTAAATAATCAGCATATAGCTGGAGAGGTTAAAAAATTGCTGAAATTATGACACTAGTCAAACCCAGCATTTTTTGATATGAATTATTCTTTAAAAAGGAAGTTTAGAAGAATACTAGATCTAAATATATATATATATAGGTTATCCTGGACAGAAAACAAAAGGATTAGCATAACTAGAAACTTCTCAAATTCCTGTAAAACTAAAACAGCTTAGAACATTAGATAGTAGAGCTGTGTCATATAGAAAACAGATGGGTGAAGTAAGCAGAAGAAAAGTCACACCACAGAGCATTTAAAAAAATAGTAATTATAAAATCGTGGGAAGTCTTCAGCTGACACATCTGCTAGCAGAAACTTCACTCACATCCTCTAGGCAGAACTTTTGAAGGAAGCACAATACCAAGTCTGATTCTTATACCTAGGCACTGGCTTCCTACCTATTCAACAGCTGCTGCAGAAGTTATGGAGTCATTTGTAACTTCACCCAGATTGTATAGAAATCAAACATTGTCTGTGCCTTTCAGAAGATGGTTGAACTAACAATAAGCCTGGCTCTTTCATCCTATATTTCTGAAAAAAATACTATTTTGAGACTTTAAGTATCAGAGTGGGGTGTCAGAAATTTTCAGAAAAGCATCTTATGTTAAATATTTTTTTCTCTGATGCTAAAGCTTTTAAGGACACTAAAGATCAATTAAAACCAACAAACAAGAAACAAAAAGCCTTCTCTGTGCATGCAACAGCAGTAAGATCTTCTGCTCACCAAGAAATAAGATAATGACATGAATTGCAAAGTAGTACTCTACTCTAACATTGTGGCTTGAGTAACAAAAACCAGATGCTTCAGAAAAGAGGCAAAGAACTCACAATAAGAATAATTTCCTCCTAAAAGGTTTCCTTTTAATCTTTCACATGTAAGAGATTAATTTAAACCTGAAACAGGTACTTTTCTAAGCCTTTCTAATATCCTTTTTTAGCATTAATTAACCTCTTTTTGTCATACAAACAACTGACAAACTTTTTGTATATTGATAGGGAAATAACCTAAGATATGTCTTGCTACACTCTGTTGGTAACCAGTGATGCTTATATGAAAAAGAAATAAAAAATGCTGCACACTAAGGAAAAATATTAATTTAATTTATCCAAGTCTGTTCAGCCTAATTTCTAAGGACAGGGCCATTACACAGCAAGAATAGAGATTGTACATAACAATATAAATCATAATTACAGATAATGATTTGCACCAGTGAGACATTCAGCTGCAACTAATGGGATAACCTAGAGTCTTTATTCTAGATTATCTTCAAATTTTTAAACTATCAGTCAAAGAGTTTTTAAATGCTAAGCTTAAATCTTTAATGCAGTCATTAATACATTAAAACAGAACAGTGAGAAATAAAATAAATCCTCTTTAAGGAGTTCTCAAAATCAGTCTGTACATTCATTGACAAGCACTGTGAAGGATATTAGTCAAAAACTAAGATTAAACAGAATTCCAAAACAAAAACTTATTAAGGAAAAAAAATTTGTTTAAAAATTTTATTTACATGGACCTTCTTAGTCAACTTTTCTTCCTAAATTTTAGCTTCCTAAACAATTCTAGTCAAGTAATACGGTTATAGTTGGCACGTTACTCTGGGTAAAAACAATAATCTAGGAATAGATTAAATTAAGGAACAAGGATTTGAGAATATTTGATTTTGGTTCATTTAAAATTAATTTAAAGTGCTGTAGTATGAACAGTCAGGTTCCTCTTCAGATACTGCCTGTCTCCTTTCATTCTTCTAACATGCACCGTGCCTGAAGGCTGAAAATTGAGCATTTCTTGCAAATGGCAACGTCAACCAGCTCATCTTGACAGGGTTTTGATGCAGAACAGCATCAGCAAGTCAGGCTGGGGAGTTTCTCTACATCTGTTTTGAACAATTAATCCTCTAGAGGTAACTAAACTCACATGCAACTAATTTTACAGTGTGTTAGCTAAAATGTGATTGAATGAGCAGTCTGGAAATTGAAGAAATTTTGTATTCATTTTCTGAGAACAAATGAAGAGGCCATTAACCTTGCAACAGAGCTGATTACTCTATAGGTTTTAAAATGTTAGTCCTTTCTCTTCCCAGACCTGAGAACTGTGCAACAGCTTTGGTGACAATCAAGATGATGCTACTTGTCAACACTAAGCCAAGACAGATTATTGTGATGAGGGAATCACAATTCTCAAAGTATAAACATGTAACCTAACCCCATAAGCCCCTGTAGCCTCTCCTGGTATCAATCAGATACCTTTCTCAGAGAAAAAGGTAATTAAAGTTCACTAAGATAATTTCCTACACCTTACTGAAATAAACAAAGCACACTGGTAGATGTTAGCATCAACTGGGACTTGAATAAAGAATGCCAAAGTCCTTGTGTTCCTAGAATATCTAGGATCACAAATCAGTTAATTCTAATGCTGTATTTTCAGGTTTACTTGAGTTCATGAGATTGAATGTGTCTCCATTTTATAATTTCACTGCCAGTGTACAGACATTAGTAACAGTTTTTCTGTGGATGTGTTTGCTGTTGTGCATAGATACTGATATTTAACAACACAAATCTTCTTTGAAATGATGGCAAAGTGGGTGTAAGGATCTCTGCTCTGGATTGGCATGAAATCAATGTTAAAAATTAATGTCTCTAATCAAAATCAAGTTTAGCTATGGATTATTTTTCTTCATCCCTAGTTTCTAGTTCTCATGTGTTATGGGCTAATCAAAATGGGAGTATCCCACAGAACAAGAATTGTTTGCAAAAAATATTTTGATTGTACCAACCCATTGTGAACAAACCTGAGAGCAGGAGAATTAAGCTACTTGAAAAAGCATTTTTCTTAAATCTGTACCTTAAAGCAATTTTAAAATTTATCCTCCTCCAGCTCCCCTTTGCTTCCAAATGATTTTGCAACTTATTACCTGTTTTACTTATCCCTGACAGAGGGATATAAAAATGGTATGAAAACATTGGTAGCTGAGTAGAGAATGAATACCCAGATAACTACCCCCACTGATGAATAAAAAAATCTACCCAGAGAAGTCAAGTATAATACTGTTATATACTTCAGAAATTGCACAGGATGTATCAAATTCACTGGAAATCAGGCTTTATACAGTTTGCTTCTCCAGCAACTACTTGTCTCACTTCCTGTCTATGTTCAAAGAAATTCCAAGGTAGGCACTATTTAGCCACAAGTCAACATGAAAGAATCCCATTAATAGCTTGGTCACCTGGTACTTCTGCAGCCATACAGTTCTGGAAATATTAATTTCTTCTGTATTAGGAAGTATAACACAAATTCAATATCTGTATGGTTTGCATGTGTTCTCCCACAAAAGAACTTCAAAATGAACTTCATTCACTCATTTGGAGAAGATCTATAGTACTGGCTGCAGACAAACCTACTGTGGACTGGTGCTCTGTAAACTTTCTAACATATTGCACACAAGCATGTCACCTTCTACTTTGGTACTGAAAATATCTTTTATGTTTTAATCTGTTCCTTAGGTGAGTATAGAATTAATCAGCCAAGCCTATATTTAACCTAGAGATGAATTAAACCTACTGCTTCCAAATATCAATCTAACAGTAAGAAAATATTTACTTAAGTTAAAGACTAAAATTAAAATGGTATTTTAAGAACTGAATATCTGTTCTCTAATTAGAGTTTCTTCACTAATCAATAAGAAATGGTGACTGGGTTGCAGAGGTATATGGATAAGCTTATTTGAAATGATAAAACATAAATAATTATTGCAGATTTTTAAATTTTTTATTTGCAATAAAGATATCAAGATGAGCCTTATCTACTCTAGTTGAAATACTTGATGATTTGCCACTCATCCCATTTTAGGAATAAAAGAAACAGTTGTTCTAAGCAGGTTTGTGTCTTGAGCCCACTTTCCCCATGGAGCTCTTCTATGGACAAATCTGACAATTCCTTCCACACTTATCTGTGATATATGGCAGTTTCTTTTCTCTTCAACCCTCAAATCCAGGAAGATTTTACTTCTTTTCTACCTCCTGGTGGTAAGAAAGAACAGAACAGTTCCAAGCGTTACCATAAATTGATGGTGTCTTCCCTCTATATTTTCAAGAACAGGAAGAAAGTCTGTCCTTGAGAAAGTTTGTGTGGGTGGAACCACTCTCAGATAGGTTTTGGACTACAGACACTGCTCAAGATTAAATCACAGAGCTTGAAGGAAGAACTAAGATGATTTATACAGGATAGTCAGACACACAAATGAGCTATCATGAAAATTTACTTCCACTTAAAGAATATCATCATTGGAAAGAGATTCCATGAAGGAAATTCTGTCTTGGAAGACGCAAATATTTTGAAAAGTGAAAGGACATAGCAAAAACACAGAATTAAGAGATATGTAAACAATGGCAAGCCCTTATCAATAAATTATTAAGCTATCCAAATGATTATCTTCAAGTTTTAGTTTTCCTCACTTGGAACACATCATCTCACTGCATGTTGGATTGCACCAATGATTATCATGCAGTGAACTCAGTCTTCTGCATCACTGGACTTACTGAATCTATAAGTGCTCATGAAAATCATGCAGATGTCTTAAAATTAAATAAGAAGCACTGGATAAAATCCAACTAGGAGATTTATTCTGGAATTTAGGTGAAAAAAAAGTGAAAGTATTTTATGATCCCTCTGGGTACCGCAGTCCTTAAACATTGTGGATTTTAATACGATTCTATGAAACCATGATGATTTGAATAAGATTTATGAGCAATGTATATTTTAAATCATTGTCTACAAATAGCAAAAAAACCTGACCATCTCATCACTACTTTCTTCTCACCCTGAACTTTCTGTTTAAATCTTACGAACCTGATAAAAGAAGCTTGAGAGATGTCACAAGCTTAAATTGTTTTTCTATCATCAGGTCAATAAGATTTCATGTATTTTCAGACCATTTTATGATTTACAGTTCTCACATTCCAGTCTGGTTCTGACTAGGTCCCAGCAACTGTCACATCTATGAGTCACATTATTAATCCACTGCCAGACTCCATTTGAACTGCTACACTTTAAAGGAGCCAGCATGAAACTCTTGGGTTTTTTTGCAGACTGTCTGATAGATCCTTCCTATGAAACTAAAGAAGTTTCATAGGCTTCAATACAATCACAGCCAATTACAGCCACTGATAGTCCCTTGGTGTTTATCTCAGCTCCTACTGATTTATTAGGTGCCTAAATAGCAGTAGCATGCAAGTACCACAGTCACAGAACATGTATTTTACAGACACATCAGAAAAATATTTGACAATGACAATGACAGAACAAAGTATCCAGTGCACTGCTTCACAGAGATAAATCTTAAAGAGCTTACTACATTGAATAATATATGTTAGCAATCAGGTTTTTTCTGTTTTTTCTTACTGCCTTCTGTACCATCAAAATATTGATATTACTAAAAGCTTTACTCAAGATGGCATGGATCTAGAGATGCGTAATCTGGCTACATTCTTTTCATTCATGGAAAGCACTGAAAACTTTACTCATGGCTCCCAGGCACAAATATTTGCCTAATAAATGGATGATGTTACAACATGTGAACAACACAGAGGTATTACTAATCTATTTTAAAATTTGAAGTGCTTTAATCAATAGACTACTGAAGACTGACTCAAGGACCAAGTCCTTCTGCAACACACATCATTTAGAAACAGCAACAATTCAAGGAAGCTGGTGTCATGTGGAAAGGGAGATCACAAGTAAGGCAAAATAGCTGGGACATTGCAACAGCTGTCACAGCAGATCTGGTATATAAAAAGGTATTTATCAAAACTAGACAAAGCATTTTTTAATAGCAGAAATTAAAGATTATGAACACCTGGATAAGAGCTTTAGAAGATGAGTAGGAAGAGACGTACCCTAGACTTGTATGTGGGAGGAACATGACCACATTGATATTGTTTGGATGTGGTGGTCTAGTGTATAAGTGACTATGGCTATGACCAGGGAGCTTGCCATCCTGACTGTCAACGTGGTTGAGGAAAGGCACCAGGGAACACAGGACATTGTAAAAGACAGATTCAAGAAAAAGGGGGAGCAACAATGAGTTGTCCCTTTAGTGGAAGCAGCTCTATTTTTATTTGCAGAAAGAATGACTTTAATACAGAAAATACAATCAGAAAAAAATGGAACAAAGGGATGTGGAAGACAGTTTACTGACAATAGAAAAGGAAAGCATCCCCTGAAGTATACATGACAAATCAAATGGAAAAAAAGCCAGGAACGGCTAGGTTCCCAAAACCCAAAGGAGCATAAGCTTTCAAGAAAAGCAGAGATACCAGTTCTGAAGGTATTAGATCAATACCAAAGAGGAGAATATAATAATAATTGAAATACACTGCAAGGCCTCACTGCTAACATGTTCAGCCTTCTGAGTCAGTTCCCTATCTCTACTGATGCACAGGCTTAGTCTGTCCTGGATGTAGGACTCCACGTGGGTCTCTGCTGAAAAGCATGGTACATATTCTATCATTCCAGCTCGACAAGAACTATCTCCTCTGAATGGCAGTCAACAGGAACAATACCAGCCCCTCAGGAACACAGCTTAAAGACTGGCACAAGTGAGATTTCAACATTGGGGTTTTTGTCACATCTTTGAAACAATATACAGCCTAAGTGAGAGACTTCAAAAAAATTGAACATAATATGAAGTTCAGCAACCCAAGCAGTTCTTCACCCACACTGCAATGTACCTGTCTAGTTCATATCCTCTTTGACTACAATCTGACTACAAGGTTATCATAAGATGTCCTATCAAAAACCTTACTGAACTCTGTCTCTTTTTGCTTCTTCTGTTACTCCCAAGCTGTGAAACGTGTTCTTATTTTTGCATCATATCATCCAATTTGTTTCTGCTCATACTGTGCGTAGTCCCAGGCATACTTCATTACTCAGAATTCAGAAACATCTATAGTGATGAATGTATCTACATCATCAAGCAGCTGAAAAAAAGCACTACAGTTGCCAGACAAAGAAGGAAGCAGAACTATTCAGAGGGCACGGAGGTCCACAAGTCTAAGGCTAAGGCAGACAGCGTTTCCAAAACATCCCTACCTTTGGTATCTTTTTATCCAGTGCTTGCTGAAAAAATGTTTCTTCCTTACTTTTTACTGTGTAGCAGCCTGAAACAATTATGGCTTCCTTTTGTTGCTCCGGGTTTCAGTTGAACACAGTTTTAAACAAGCTGATCAGCAATGTTTACTAAGTAGATGTTGTGGTTTGGACAGTTGCCCTGTCATCCGACCCCACCCAGGAGGGGCAGTAGGGAAAGGAAAGGAGACCCATGGGTTGAAGTGAAAACAGATTTAATAGAATAATAATAATGAAGTACATAATAACCCCAATGGTAATATAGGATACAAAGTTATACTCAGTTCCATACAGTAGCTGAGATTGTGTGCTTCCAAAAGTGAAGGCCGAATCCCCCACACTGCAAGTGCAAGAGCTCCTGTGAGAATGTGGAAATCACAGCAAGGGAAGGAGGAGACCTCAGGCATGGGACAACTGACAAGACTTACAGGACACTCTCAGCAAGGCAGATAAAGCAGAAGACCCCAACATCCCCCCAGACTTCCTGATTTATAGTGAGGGTATGGAATACTATGGCTGGCCAGCCTGGGTCAGTTGCCCTGGGCTTCACCCCTCCCAGCCTACTGTACCTTCATGGTTCAAAACTACCCTTGACTTTGGTCACTATAAAGCCCTGCATACCAGAGCATCTTATCTCTTTTTTTCTCACAGAACTGAACTCTGCAATCCCTCAAAACCCCAGTTTCTCTAAACATAAAAATGATTTTAAAATTTTGTCCCAGCAAAACCAAGAAAATAGAGTGTCAACATAAAACTTAAGGAGAAACCAAAAACCAGAAAAGCTCACAAACAAACAAAAAACCAAAACAAAACAAAAGAAAACAAAACAAAAAAACCCAAACCAAACCAAAAACAAACAAACCAAACCACCAAAACAAACAAACAAAAAAAGGACAACCACCAAAAAAAGTACCCACAAAAAGGAAAGGAGTAAGCAGCTGCTAAGTTTCCAGTCCATTAGAATGTACTCAAGGTGAGCCATGTCTCTGAATCTGTACTCAGTCTCATATGAAGAAAACAACATTTTTAGAAACTAGTAATTAAAACCTGGAGACGTAACAGAGTAAAAATTAACTCTTAGGATACTGCTGACTAGGTACTGGCAGGGCAAATCATCAGAACTACAGGTCAATGGTCTGGCAAAGAGAAAAAAAAGAGGGATAGACAGATAAGGAAGGCTATAAGGACACACTTTTATGCTTCAGAATAGGAAAATGAAGCATGGCAGAGTGGAAACAATCTTGGTTCTTGGCAGATGTGTGAAGCATGTGTTCTGTATGGGCTCAGTATGGAAGCAGGGAATGCTCAGCGGAGCTCTGAATCCTCTCAGCCAGAGCCCAGACACTCTGTGAAATAAAAACCCAGACATAGGTCTGGCTGAAAGCATTGGAACTAATCTGAAAACACATGTGATTACTTGTGTAGGTGACAGGAGAAACTGGAATATAAAGTACTCTAGACAGTCAATAAACCTGTCTTACAAACTTCCATTTGTCCTCGGTGAAAAAAAAATCAAATGAAACCTTAAGTCTAGCTGAACATAAATGTCGATTATTTTAGCAAAGACAAAGTTAGTTAAGCTTTTTCTTTGAAAAAAACCCCACTCCATATCCAAAATATCCATGGAATATATTCCCATCTCTGCACCCTAAATGTGATTCCTCCAGAAGTTATCACATTAAAGATTTTTTGGTACATCACTAACATGTACTCTGTAAAATATTCTGCAGGCTTTGGATGACCAGTGTCAGCTGTGAATTCTTCTCTCTCTCAGAACAGTGTGCTTCCCTTCATGATCTAGGCTTGAACTCCAGAGTAATCATAAGGATCCTGACTTCAACAACTAGCTGGTCATCTTCTTTTTTTCTGGGTTTGTTTGTTTGTTTGTTTTTTCTTCTCCCAGGTTTTAATGGGCAAGTCTGTAAGAGAGAAAGGAAAAGAATCAGAAAAATGCATTTTTCCTACTGTCAACAAGTATCTTTCGTTAATACTGTCAAAATACTACTGTTGAGTAGCATTTGTGGTGCTTATAATGAAAATAAATATATTACTTCAAAGAAGAAGTACCTCCCACACACTCCCTTCCTTCCTCCTCCCCCCTGAAACCTCTGGACCTCTTTTCTTTCCAGGATAGGATTCTTTCAAGCAGGCTCCTGAACAGGCCAACAATAACCATACGAATGAACATCAAGGGGGAAATAGTCCAGGAGAATAGCTAGGTAGCATCTCCAGTATCCCAGATCTAAGCCTCCAAGAAACATGAAACAGCCCTGGAGAGCAAGTCAGGTCAGCAGACAGGGCTTCTGTCCCATGCTACAGGGGAGTCTCCCACCACTATCTCTCACCATTTTCTGCTGGTGCTTTTGCAAGGATTAAGTTCATCCAGTTCAGATCCTTTATTGGTAAGACCTCATTAAGCCTAATATGTTACCAAGTTACAAACCAGTTGCAAATCTGCAGAGTGGAGCAGGAGATGTCCTTCTGGCATCAGAAGTCACAAGCTTCCAGCCTTCACCACTGCAAGAGCTTTCATTTCTCAACATAATAAGCAGACCTTCTTTTTACCCCTCTTTCACTACATTTAGGGGTTCAGGTTACTCAACCTGTACAGCTTCAGAGAAGATCCCATTAGTCCCATTCACATCACCTTTGATGAGGTACAGCCTGCTGGCATCCACCAGTGCATACCTCCTGTGGGCAAGGAGCTCATCTGCTCCAAGTTCTAGGCATCTGCAGCTCCAGGCTTTTAGAGCAGCATCATAGTTTGGGAGCTTGTTTTGTTTCAAGTCCTCTGATTACCAAGATAGTAGGCCCACCCATAAAATCTGCTTCCCTTGTGAGCTGCACTTACACAGCTCTCTCTCTCTAGCAAACAGTGCAAGAGTCTTACCCAACCCATTGTGAAATTATCTGGGACAGATACTTCCAGAGTCCTGGGGTGAAGAACAGTCGATAGTGCTTGTTAGAAGCTGCTAGAAGATGCAGCAGATTGTAACCTCCTGCTATTCTTTTCTTGTATTACCAAGACTCTGGTATTCTTTGAAGGGATCCCTGATGATCTCAGAAGTCTCAAGAGATCTAGAACATTTCAAGGGAAAGCCCAGAAATTACTGTGTAAACTACTGCACCTCTTGGCTCCACTCTGGTGAAAGAGGAACTTAGTGATGATCTGTAACCGAGGCTGTCATTCCTGTTATAGGATCTAGGCTGAGGACACCTTAAACTGGAAATGAACATCTTTTTTACCTGTGCTGGCAGATGTTTGTGCACACTCTAAAGAAACCACCATCTGCTTACACAAATTTGTTTCTTTTCAGGCCAAGGGCTAGATTTTGCTAAAACTGAGTATCTTGCAACATTTATGCCCAAATTTAAAGTGTTGTTAGTCATCCCTTTATAGATACAGTTCCAGAAACTACTGCATCATGAATTATGTGTATCACCTGACACTGAGGCAAAGATGGTCTGACAGATTGAAGGCAGTCAGGGGGCAGCAAGGGCGATTACATTGATAGGTGATTACAGCAGGAATGAAACACTTAA
Organism: Florisuga fusca; assembly: GCA_038090715.1. Taxonomy (NCBI): domain Eukaryota; kingdom Metazoa; phylum Chordata; class Aves; order Apodiformes; family Trochilidae; genus Florisuga; species Florisuga fusca. The sequence goes on from JAAWXA010000007.1 coordinate 20,949,419, forward strand.
ACTGGGTGATATGCTTTGGGTATATTTTGTGCTAAATACCAGCTCAGTACCAGAAATGTAACAGATTGCTTCAAACCTGCCAAATGTTCACCCAATCTTTTGACACTTTGCAGTGCTGTATGAGTTAGACTGTATGCCACCCTGTGAAACCTGTACTCTAAGCAAAATACAGTTTTTCCACAAACATTACACTACTACATAAACTACACTGAAAAGCATGAGAGATTTCCACACCCCCTGCATGTAGCAGCCCATACATGGGAGAGAAGCAACCATCTAGTCTGATTTGTGAATTCATTTAACTGTTAACACTGGTTTGTGTGTTCAAGGCTAGTGCAGAAGAAAAATGCTGATGGGCTGCTAGGCCAAGTATTTTGTACTGTATGACAACCAGCTCCTTGTGGTCTTAGTCATGAAAACAATGTGGATCTTCTCCACTCTGACTTGCAAGTCAGAAAATTGAAAATCTTCTGCTTTAAGGTTTATCAGAATTTGCTAGTGCTCATTTCCTAGTGCAATTGCAGCAAGGAAAAAAAAAAACCAACATACATACCACACACACACACACAAAAACAACAAAAAAACAAACAAAAAATCTCAAACCAAACCAAAAAACAAACAAACAAAAAAAAAGGAAGATGACAAGCAATTGAAATGATCGATGATTGTTTATAGTTCCATAGCATGGACACAAAGTCCAGACTGTCAAGATGATTGAATTGTGCTTGGTTTTGGTATTGCTGCAGTTACAGCCTGCATACAACTTTGAAAAATAGAGAAGTATTTTTTTCCTTTGAGTCTTGTGCTGTAAGACATACCATACATGCACCTTCAAGGCTGCTAAGTCCTTACAGGGATTCTGTTTACATTTAATGCTGAAAGGTTTGAAGTGCTTTCTGGATGCCTCAATGGCAGCGCGTCCCCAGCTCCGTGGTGCGGCTGCCATGGAGCAGAGAGCCCCAACACTCTGCAGGGCCTTGGGGGGCTGGGGAAAGCAAGAGAGCAGCTCCTGATGAAGGAGTGCCAAAACCCACTGTGTGATTGCTCTCTGATGAGAGAAAAATCTCATCCCCGATTTTTGTGAAGAGCTAAGTGACATAATCACCTCCAAACTTAACCCGTTTTCTCAGGCTGTACCTGAATCATGCATTCAGACTGAGGAAGAAATAAGGATGTGAGAAGCCTGAGAGGAAACAAAACTGAGAAAATAAGGATGAAAATGCAAAGTGTGCTTCTGAGCATAAGTGACTTATTGTATAGCAAAGCCTGATCCAAATATCTTTTGCGAACAGCAGCATTAAGAAGCTGGGTAACAGAGAATATACTCAAGGGAAGGAAAAAAGCTGCAAGAAGCATAAGTTACTGAGGATCCATTAGTTATATCAGAGCATGGGTCCAGAGGTACTTGGCAAAAAGATGCTTTACAGTTTGTGTAAATGCAAAAGACATACAAAAAGCAGCTCTGTCCAGTAATGCCTGAATAGTCAGGAGCACCTATGTTTTCTACAGAAAAAGGGGCACTCACCAAGAAGAGCTGAATTAAATTGTGTGAGACATTTTGCTTTCCTTTGCTCAGTTTTTTTAACAAAAACTAGGCATAACAAAGAGTTTTGTGTGTCTGTCTGTATATTCATGTGTGACAAGCAGTACCTTTTTCTACTGCTATGAGGCAATCATTTCAGAACACTGGGGGTTTCAACTGCAGTCATTCTCATCCAACTCATCACATTTTTTTGCTAAGACTATCACAGAAATAAGTGATGCAAAGAGAAGTTAAACTTCATTTTAAAATTAAGGAAAGTGTCAGATTACCATTTTTCTAGGGTAGCACTGAACTGAGGAAATTATATGACCTAGAATGTCCTTCCTTCTCCTACTAGAGATGTGCCCTCTCCCCAGCCACAACTTGATGTGTTTATGGCCTTATCATGGTCCTCTTTTCTGCATTCCAGGAATCCTGATCTATTACAAGTCTAAATTTGTGATATTATCAGGGGGAGAGAAAAGTACTTATCAAGTTTGTGAAAGATTTCTGTAATTGCCAAATGCAAAGACACTTATTTTTACATGATATGTAAGCAAGTTCTGGATATTTCTTCAAAAGGTGGCTAGAAACTACCCTATAGTTATTTCAAATCAAGATGCTCAGACAAAATGATGAGATTTGCATTTGTTTTACATAGTTGTGATTCACATAATTATGATTCACATAGTTGTGTTTTCAGGTGAAAATGGGTTCAGCAGTCAAGGAAATCTGTTGTAGATTTACAAAGTTCTAGGTAAATCACCACATCTTTATCCAAGAGCTTCAAAATAATTGACAGTGCTGATGCTAAAATATTCTGGCAATCAAATAGCTGGTGCTAAGGATTATCAAGTGCTACTGCAAGTGACAGAAGTGGTAGGAATTCTTCCAAGAATGGGGTCTTATCTTCACCTAGATTGCATCTGCAGTCTTGCAGATAGTACAGCAGGTTTTTTTGCCTATTGCTAAAAGCTGCAGGAAACTCAGAAAGAGATTGATTTTTCCAGCTAAACAGGTTCTGGAAATTTCTGATTGACCTCAAGCTCTATGCTGACATAATGCAGCTTGTAGTTAACTGTCAAATACTTTAGAGACTTGTAAGTATTTTTAAGATGTGTTTTATAGCATAAGTGGCTAAATATATATGTTTTTAAAGCAGGACATATGTGTGTATAGCCTGGTTAGTCTACTATACAATATACTGAATTAAATTTTTATGCTTGCATATTGGCTTAGAAGAGCATTCAAATTTCTCTTCACTCATGACGTCCTCCAGATGTCATTTTCTCTCACATTTTAAAATAAATGTGTAAGTAACTTCTAAGCTACCCATTAATAAAGTAAGTTAGAACTCTCTTAATGCAGGAATTCAAATAATTTCTGTTTGAACAATCTGTGTGTTCTGGACTAAGGCATAAAGTTTGAAAATCTCATTTGTGATAAATTTTCTTGTAAGCCAGCATGTGACCAGTGTGAATTTCTAAAATAATTTGTTATGATGAGTTTAGATGGAATTATCCTCTTTATCCCTCATTCCTCCAGATTTTCTCTGGATTTTTCTAGGGACCTAAGACATGGTAAAATCCCATTCTTTCCTATTACCCTATTTTCTGTCATGTCATGTCTTTAGCTTTCCAGTCAAAGTTTCTAATGCTTTTGTTCCAAATAAAAATAGTTCTTGAGATTTTATTGCCTTGAAATGACTGATAGCTAGGAATGAGAAGTACTTGAATGAATGCCATCCTGTCCATACTATCATGCCAGATCAGCACTATTTTCTTTTTAATTTTTCTATAAGCACAATGTGCATGCTAGCATTAGAGGAGAGAAAGTGCAGAATAACACAAGACAGAGCCAGGTAGGGCAAAAAAATCTGCACTGTTGTATTGGCTGCATGTCATCAGCATTGGCAATAGCAGGCAGAAGTTTGAGGAGACCCAGTGTCCTGGAGGGAATATCTCAAAAGTCAGAACTCACTGTTACTGTTGTGAAAACCAGGGGGAATTAATTCTGAGTGTGGTATCATACCAGTCCTGTTCTCAGGGCTTCAGTATCACAGCTGGTTTAAGCTTATCAAAGTCAACTAAAGCCACCCTATCAGCCTCCCTTCTGCCAGATCTCATATATATGTGGCCGGATGGTGAGCCAAGACTGGCTGGATCAGAAAAACAACATAGCAAAACAGGTGACAAAAAAAGAAAAAGATGGATTGTCTGCAGCTCTGTTATCCCAGGAGCGGTAGAGGCAAAAGAAGATTCAGACTAGCATCAATTTAGAAACCAGCTTCTGTTTACCAGACCTAATGCAGTGAGGACATTGTTATCTCTGACTCTTGTGAAGAGCAGCTTTCTCTGGGCTTCCTGAAAGCTTTCCGTGTTTAACCATTGTCCAGCAATGCCAGTAAGGACTCAGCCCTAGTACAGATGTAAAAATGCAATCAGTTTTCATAAAAGTTAGAGGGTTTAACCCTTGTTTACAGGGAAGTAAAAANTCTTATACACATCTCTTCTCTCCCATGTATGGGCTGCTACATGCAGGGGGTGTGGAAATCTCTCATGCTTTTCAGTGTAGTTTATGTAGTAGTGTAATGTTTGTGGAAAAACTGTATTTTGAATTATCATCTCAAGTAAGCCTCTTATTCATTGCTACAAAATATTTCTTCCATTTGGCAATTTGTAAACCTTCTCATGTTCCTTCTCCAACCTGAGAATTTTTATGATACTGTCAGATACAAATTGTCATGTGCATATTGTCATCTGATATTGCCAGATACTTTTTACGTTTAAGTAACCTTAACCTCATCTCAGCAAGTGAGTTCAGACCTGCCACAGAACCAGCTGTAGTTACCAACTGAAAAAAAGATCAATTTCTTGTACAGATGGATCATAAAAAGTAGACAAGGTGAAGAAGAGTGCAGATAAATGCACAGGGCTTGGGTAACCACAAACAGGGGCTGTTCTGAAGGCCAGATTATTCTGGTGATTATCTGAGTAGAAATAATTTAGGCTATTTTTTACTTTAAATTGGGATAAAATTTTCAGAAACACTTCCTGCTATAGACAATTTTGAAACTTGAAAATTTTCAGTTACTAAACAGGGTAGAATTATGAAAAACTGTAAGAAACTGAAACATCAATAAACATGGTCTTCTCCAGTTTCAAAAAACTGTAAGGTTTTTGATTAAATCTGTAATTGAAAATTTATTGAGTTCTCATTTTAGCCACACTACTAGAGGTGAAGGAAGTTTTGCTACATATATTAGATATAAGTTTTCAATTAAATTCAGCTTACAGCATACAAAAGGGGTAGATGTCTTGAAGACACTTTTTTCTCTGATGTGTTACCTTATTTATATTCAGAGGGACATTACAGAGATAACAAAATATCCAAGTAGATCATTGCATTTTTTCAAAGTAGTGCTGCAGTGTATGTCATAGATGAGTGAACAATCTTTATTTTCTGGAATATCAGGAAGACCTGAGGTCTACTAATTTTTATTGCAGATGCCAAAAATGTCCACTTCATTCAAAGTGGAAAAAAAAAATTGAAAAAAAAAAATAAAAAAAAAATAAGGCCAAACAGAACAATATTTTCTCAAGCATTATCTAATCCGCATTTTATGTCTGGAGATTGTAGCCTTCCTGTTGGTAAGTTATTGGTTTGCATTGCAAATGACAACTGCTGCTTGTTCAAATATTAATTTTGCAGGGACTGAGACAGAAAACTTTAGGGATGCCTCATTTCTGCAAAGTTTACAGATCTTTAAATAGTGGTGGTTGAACTAATTAATGAACACATATGTAAGTTAAATTGTAGGGGCTGTTTTAGTCTGGCTGAAATCAGAAAGTGTTGGGGATCTACTAAGGAAGTTTAGGATTCCCAGCTCCAAATCCAAAGCACACACATTTGCCTAAGGATCTCAATGGAAATATTTGAAACCAAATCACTGAGACCAGTCTTTTCATGTTCAGTTATAGAATTTGTTCAGTTATAGAACTTAAAATAGGTTTCACTTACATGACAGAGCTACATTGTGCACTGCTCAACCCAAACCACATGATAAGTATATGGGATAGGTTTTTTTTTTTTTTTAATTTTTTCTTTAATGTGTCCTTAGTCTGCTTTCACTTTGTGTGCGGTCTCATCACGCACAACAATCAAGAAGTAGGCAAACAGTTCTAATGGAATAAGGCAGTGGATGATTGAGGCATCAGATTCTGGTTTTGATGATTAAAGTAGAAGGAGTAACTGAAATTCCAAGTCATGCCAATGTCTGAGTGGGGCTGAAAAATACAACTCTATTGCAAAGAAGGAGGATGAAGACTTCATCATATTTCACTAGACAAAAGATAATTAAGAGTATAATAAAATCTTTTTTTTTTAATTTCATGGCTTGAATAGCTTCAGAAATGTTGGAATAAAGTTATTTCAAATAAATTTTCGAAAAAATTGCAAGAAATACCTTTCTAGTTAATTAGCTTTGTTCCCTTTTTACACCTAATATTGTTAGAAAGTAAAGACAATCTGATGGGAAGGTGGAACACAGGAACTTAAGAATATTTTCCTACAGGTGAATACCTTATGAAGCATATATTTTCTTATCAAGCACCATTCTCCTTTTGTGTCCCATGCAATTGCAAGATATGACCATCTTAGGAGCCATGAAAATCAGAGGCAAGGTTCTTTCCATAAGTTGTACTGTGTGTTTGATTGAACCAAGTCTTTTTAAGTCTCATTTGTATCTAGCTTTTCTCTGGCTAAAAAATAATGATAACACATTCCTACCTCAGGCTTAATGAATAACTGCAGCAAGATATTTTTCCTATTTAGTGCTACTTAGGTTGTCCAACGGACAAACAAATCCAAGTAGACTGTCAAATTAGCTGACCACAGGCCTTCCATTGGATAGCTTGCCTTAACTTACTTTATATTAAAAATATATTTTCACAGTCACTTTCAAGCTTTGATGACAATCTCTAAAACAGAAAAAACCCCACCATAACTACTTCTCATTCCCTCACTGAGTTTACAGTGACACTTACCTGTGCAGTGGTGGTTTCAGATAGAAATATTAAGTTATTGAAATCACAAGATGAATCTGAGCAAAAAATAATGGAAGAGTTTATTAGAGAAAGCTTCACACAAGGAACAAGCAGCATATCCATGTCATGCATATGAAAGTCCCTTTCCTAGGACTTTCAATGTTTCCTTTAACTGAAATTCAGAGCTTGATCTTTGCAACTGAAGGACAAAAATAAAAGTTCATCTGCTGATAATGTTTCTTTTTGGATTTTAAAATACAGGATGCTTTGTGTGTATCAGTTCTGAGAAGGTCAGGTTGCTACTGCCTTTGAATCACTCTCGTTTCCAAAATGACAACAGCTTTATGACTCTTATGCAAAGATTTTACTATTTCTGATGTCTGGGACAAGCAAAAAATAAAACCAAATAAAACAATGTAAAATATATCCAGGAAAAGTAAAGTAGTGGTCATAACTATTATACTTGTACATTTTGTAAAATCGTTCTAAATTTCTTAGGCTTTTTACAGTATGAAGGGTTAATAGTGAAAGAAATCCTACACTGAGGTCACTCGCAAAAAATATTTGTTTAAAGCCAATGTTTCAATAAAATCATGTTTGTGTTTTGAGGAAATGGCTCAAAAACAGGATTGATTTAACTTCCCTGGTTTCTTTAGTACTATGGCAGAATTAAGTTACTAATTTCATTTACTAATGGCACATCTAGTTACTGGCCTGCCAGATCCTGTAAACTTTCCAGAATCTGATACAAGAGAACACTGAGATGCATGTTCATTTTGCAGCTGGTGCTGATCATTCATGGCCTGGCTCTGATCCTTTTATTGTTGATGATAGAAATAAATTATTTAAGTAGATAAAAAATTCATGCTTTAATGCAGTATCACACTTCCGTGTTATTCATTCCATCCACCTAACCACGAGGAGAGCAGACAAGGCATTCCTCTGCTCATGAAAAAAAAAGAAATCATCTTTGTTTTTTTTAGTTAAGTGTTTTTTTCTATATATATTATTTGCTGAAGATTAAAGAAAAGGTTAAAGATAAGTGTTCTTTTTTTCACACAGCTGGTAGAATTAGTTTTCTTTCAGCACTTTGTTTTTTTGGAGGAAATAATTTGCAATTTTAATAAACACTTTTGCCTACTTTCTTCAAAATTCTGCTTCCAAGAGTGATATTAGAGTTTAAGATTAAAGCAATTTACAATGAAAGTTGAAGATAGTTGAGAAAAAGTCTTCAAAAAGACAATGTAGGCCTATATACAGAATAAAGTATGACAAGTTATCAAGGTAATGAAATATGATGAAAGTGATATGATAGCTTCAGGAAGGGAAAGTTTCTGATGTAGGAAGTACTAAGTAAACCTGGTGTATTTTTTAAATACTTAGCTAGACAATTACCAGAATTGTTAACTTAAACAGTGATATGTCCCCCATATCTGAGATAAATAATTTTCTAGAGTTAGTGTAACAATAGAGAAGATTCAGACAAAAATGGAGCATAAATACAAATTTTTCAGTCCATCATACCCCAGAAATGTCCCTGGGAGGATGGCTGTGTGCTCCCTTAGTTTGTGCCACAGAGGATGATCTGTTCTACATCCTAGAATGGATGTGTTAGCATGAGAAGCAGCTAAGTGAAATAGTTTGGGAAAAACAGTACTCCCAAGGAATGAGAGAAAATGAAGCTACCTTAACTCAGAGATACTTTAGTCGCCTCTTGTAGGCATGCACTTTGATCTGTAGATATGCCAACATTTTACCATAAACACAGAATAAATCATATCAAAGACTTGGATCAAAGAATGTATAAAAAAGTTCTGCAATGCAGAGCTACTAATCAAAGCTAGTTCACTTGACTCTGCCAAACCACCTCTCTTAGCTAGTCTGTGTTAGTAAGTGTTTAAAAGCTAAAATATTAGTCATATGACAGCAAAAAATAGACAAAATACCCACAAAGAAAGGATTTGCTGGGGCTAGCTAATTACATGATGGTTTGATGGTTTGGTGTGGAGTAGCTGAATGGAGGAAGAAGATTATTTTGCCATCTGGAAAGAAATGGAAAGGAAGTTGAAAAGTATGAAAGGATTCAGGGATAAAGGAGGGAAAAGTTAAGAGATGAAAGTGCAAATTCAATCTCAGTTTAAAAATCTCTAGTCAAAAGAGGAAAGCTCTTGGAACAGACAATGAAAGACAGCAGAGAAGGAGCAGTTAAGGTATAAAAAAGCTTTGAGATTCCACTAACATCTGCTGTCAATCAGGTTTGTTTCTAGAATTAAATTTTTGGTGGATGAAGTAAATAATCCTAAAAGTCCAAAGGAAAACCTAGCCACAAATGGTGTCTGAGAGTCTGCAAATCTACATCTGAACCATATAGACAGGAAATCCTTATCCCCAGATTCTTTTTCACTAGCGGGACAAAATAATGCCTGTTGCCCAGTAATATCACGTATAATTTCACAATAAACTTCTACTTCTTTAAGCTTCCTAGAAAATGAGGACAGAGAATAAAGTCTCTAAGTTGTTCTAGAATTCTGAAAGCAATGAATTTTTTTTTCAGATTTTTCTTGTTATTGCCTTAATTCTTTGTGAATATTTTGAAGCGTGAACATGTATTGTGTGTACTTTATACTAGCTTGGTTTCTTTTTTTTTTTCCCTTTATTTTTTTTTCTTCTCTCTTTTTCATCATCACTATGGAATAGAAAAAATCCCTTCCAATGAAGAAATCATTCTCAGAAGTTCAAAACAAAAGTTGGCTCACTTTGGGACTCACTAGTCATGAACCCTAAAGACTTTCAAAGATACCTGCTGCAGCTGAATCCCTTTTTAAGCATTAAGCATAGTCCATAAATTCTATTTCAAAGTTTAAATTACAAAGGACTCCATTCATAAAAATGTCATGGTAGGTTTTCTAAGAGCATTTCATACTAATGTGCAGAATGCTTCCAAGCTGAGTAAAAGCTGAGCTGTTCATACATATCAAAGCTTTCTCCTTTATAGACAGATGGCCAACTTGCCATTGGACTCTCTGAGAGAAGGCATGGGAAGAAGTGTTAGCTCAAAAGTGCCAGACTATAATGAAACTTTTTTCGTTAAAAGCATATCTATGCTCTTTGCTGTCTGTTCAGAACCAGTTTTAAGAATGTGACCCAACTCCCATCAAACCCAACAGGCTTCAGCAGGAACTGGAACATGACATATGTACTAATCCTTACACAGGTTTCAACTGAAAAATGGGAGTTGTTTATACACTGCCTACTGGTCCTCAAGTTGGGATCTGAATTCTGCTCTGTTTTACCTTCTTAAATCTGAGGGGAACTATTCAGCAGAACCAAGTCTCTTGATTTGTTTCATTTTAAATGATCTCTGGATTTGCTGCATGGCAAGTCTTAATGTAAGGATAGGGGTAGCAAAATTATATCAAAAGATAACGGTACATTTTACTTTAACATATAAAATCCTGTGGATGCGAAACAAATATATAATTTGAGAGCTTACTTGCCAGGTAATGCATTAACTGATGATTCTAAAACACACCAGTCTGTAATATTGTGTTCAACCTAAGTTTTCAACCAAGAATTCCAAAGTGCCAAAATGTAATTTAGAATATGACGCTGGTCTTGTTTAATCTACTCTATCACTCAGAGAAATGCAAAACTCTTCCCTCTAGACTAATGTACTACTTGAAATCCAGACTCCTCTGTGGAAGCACATCACAGAACTAGTCTCTATTCAGGATGGCAATAAAGTGAACAGATTTAAATTAACATTTAATTAGTCCAAAATGGAGCAACATTTCAAATTATTTTTTTTATTAAGCATTCCACAAAAATGTTTTAAGTTTTGATTTTTTTTTTCTCCTGACCTCGAAGAAATAAATTTTAAAAACCTAGTGAGCCTTCTGCTACATTATTAGTTCTGATTTTCATTCTTTATTTTAAATTCTTTACTGTGTTGGCCTTCCTTATCCACCAAATACTGTAGAAAATATGGAGCCAAACTATAACTCAAATACCGTGTTTTTTAATCAAAGGCTGTAATTTAATTGGACACACATCTTGACACCTTAAGAAATAGATGCATTAGCAACATATCAGAAGTATAATTGAAAACAGAGATCAATATTACTTCAGCCCAGTAATACCAGGATTTCACACACTGAGAGGCCTTAATTAATCAGAATTATTCTCAGTTTTTATTCCTGCAAGTGGAATGGAAATTCTAATGGAAAACGACAGTACAATGAACAGAAACTTAAGGAGTTATGAGAAGAATGAATTGTGAGACCACTGAAATAGGTTTGTACAAATTATTCTGTTAAAAGTTATTATGCTGATTTTGGAGACAAAATTCAATTACTAAAAGGAAATGGTGTGATTTCAGCCTTACTGTGTAAATCGCAATGTAACCTTAACTACTGAGGCCTCCACAATTTTTTTAAGATGCAAACCCTACAGCTGCATTCACACTGTCTGTTTTTTTCTCCTACACTGACAGAATAAGTGAAGAAGTGAATGATTCTCTTTCCCATGACATATCTTAGTCTGAATTGGCTGTGCATTGTTTTGATAAAAATGTCCATCTCAAGAACAATGTTTATTTTTCAGTCCATTTATTTTGGAGATTTTGTTATTTTTTAGTGGCTTCCTGACAGAACTTATAGTGAAGACACAGGTCATTTTATGACTTCAGGCATATAATTAAGCTGTGAAATAAAATATTCTTAAATGAGACAGCCCTCCTATATTTATGTTTTACTTGGATCATCTGTTGTCTCTTGGGAGCCTAGTAAGAAAGCAACTCAAAATTTGCATTGACCTAAATACCATGCACTGGATTAATTTTATGTTGTCTTTATAGAATGATAGAATGCTAGAATACCACGGTGCAAGGAACCTGAAGGATGTTTTTGTCCAATCTTTCTTGGCAAAAGCACCACATAGAAAAGATGGCTCAGGACTCTATCTAGCTGAATCTTCAAAGTGTCCAGCGTTGGAGAACTCACCACTTTTCTGGGGAGATAACTCCAGTGGCTGATTGATCCTATTGTGAAAAATTTTCCCCTTGTGACCAATTGGGATCTTCCTGGGGTAATTTGTAGCCATCAGCCCTTGGTTTTTCCATGTGACCCCCTGTAAAGCAGAAGTCTCCATCTCCTCTGTAGCCATCCATTAAATACTGGAAGAGGATGACAAGGTTCTCTTAAGCCTTCTTTTCTCAAGGCTGAATGAAGCCTGTTCTCCCAGCCTTTCCTCATTTGGCAGGCGTCCCAGTCCTTTGGTCATCTTTGTGGTCCCTCTTGGGACCCTTTCCAGCCTATCCACATCTTCTTTGCACTTCAAGGATCAAAACTGAACACAGTGTTCTAAGTGTGGCCTGAAAAGGGATGAGTATAGTGTAATAATGTCTTTATCTCTGCTGCTGATGCCCTTAGAGATGCAAACCAACACCCTGTTCAGTTCAGCTATAAGAAATCTACTAACTTACTTGTGAAAATCTTGAAGTTTGCTGAAGTTTGCTGCTAAAATCCGTTGTAAAGGATTTGTGCTTTATATTTTCATCTGAGCTGTGTGCTGGAGTGCACAAACCCATTAATAGATTTGGGCTACATCCAGGCAGTTTATCTCTTAATTTAACAGCTGGTAGAAAACAAAACAAAACAAAACCCCAAACGTAGTTAGAAACATAAGAATAATGGTCAAAGATTAAGAATTAGAAGATTTTTCAAGTTCACAGTGCTGTATTTTTTCTGTCTTTATGGGAACTCAAAATGCTGTTGAAATGGAAGATACTGGCTCAGTAGGTGGCACTATTCCCTCAGAATCTTTATAAAGCTTTTTCTTTCGACAGGTGTTTTGGGTACTGAGATAGAAAACGTTTACTTCCAATGATCCACATAGTTCTGCATCCAACCACTGTAGTCATTGAAGATATTGTGCTTTTAGAAGAGAATAGATAATTTTGCCCTGCCTGATTAATAATAAAATATATAAAGACCCTTTTGATGTCAGACAGAAAAATAAATATATCTTATATGAAAAATATACATAGCACGGTAGGGTTTTGTGAGAAAATAATTTGTGCAGTAGAATTTTTAAAAACATATCAACATTAGTTAGAATAATCTAATAAATACCCTAAAATGTAACATTCCAAACTTAACATTCACGAAGCACTTTACAAAATTAAATCTATAAGAAAGTATTGTGGTAATAACCAGTGAAAATGTGTACTTGAATACATCATTAATAGATTTGAATTGTTCCAGTACTGCACACATTGCTTAGTTAAATGTTCATCAGGTCTCTGCATTCAGAATTAGAGAAGCTTTTGGAAGCCTGGAAGCAGCTTTTTGTAGTCTTTGCAATAACACTGTAGAGTACTGTTTTATCAAACATTTTTAATGTTGGAAATAGCATCTCTAATAAAGTGAAATGCAATGGAGTATAAACTTAAGGATACTATTTCTGTAGTCCCTAACTTTGTAAGTGCTTTCAAAACCTGCAAAAATATACTTATTTTAATTTGCAATAAATCAGGCTACAATTCAATGTATTCAATACACCTTAGGACCATCATGAAAGACTTTTAATTTCCTTTAGAAAATAAAATAATGAATAATTAAACTAGACGGGTGATTTCAATAGTTAAACTTCTATTTAAGTCTTACAAATGACTCAGAGATTTCCCAGAAGATGCTGTCTATAGTCAACATGTTAATGCTGCTTTTTCTGACCTGAATATTCACATACCATTGATCATCTTGGAAGAGATTAAAGTCCTTAAACTGGCAGGATATTTCTCTGAAGTGCTTTCAGGAAAATAAAGTCACATGATTTAATAGGAGCAATATTGGAATGCTTGATCCCTTAATTGCAGTTGTTTATTTTTCCATTTTGAAATTCAAGCATTCAGGATCTTTACAGCTTACATGCAGATTTTGCTTGTAAAATAAACCATCACATGTGTAACCTATCACACTGAAAGTGAATGAAGCTTTATGGTGACTTTGAGGGTCTTTTATGACAAAGAAAATCCCACAACTACCCTGGTGTTGCAGATTGTTAACAGTTGCCATTTGAATTCTTCTTAATGGATAACACCCAATAATTGTTTTGCTTTCCACTGTGCCTGCAATCCGATATCTGTAAGAAATCTTAAATCTAAGAGTCAGCTTAAAATATTTACTAAAATATTAAAGAAGAGAATGAATAATAAAGCATCTAGTGTTTCTAAAAGCCATGTGCCCTTACTTCTAATGTTCTAAAGTTCAAGCTATCCCCAGTTTACAATAACATTAACTGCCTGAGCTAAGCTTTGGCTTAACTGTGTAAGGAAAGTAAGAAATGGTGTATCCACTCATTAACCAGGGTGATGGGGACTGTTTCAGCAATGATTTCAACTTCAAATCTGAGAAAACTATGGCATGTTTCTGCATTCATCAAGTCCATTACATTAATATTTTGGGGTCTTCTATGGACTTCTAAGTTCATTTTGTACCTGTGTAATTTATCAATATCACAGAAATCCCTTCAACAGATTGATCAGAAAAGAGATATTTCACAATTTGGTCTCTGTAATTTTGATATTTTTTCCAAATAGAAATTGAAAACAGTCACAGTATGAAACATGAATAGAAGAATATATATATGCTGATTACAGTTTTTTTTCCTTACTATTAGACAGACATGGTAGCACATGAACAGGTATGCAATATTGGTCTCTATAAAACACAATGCCATTCATATCTGACTGAAAGTACACATGGTTTAGTTTACACACTCTGAATGCTATCTTGTATTTAAAAGCTCATTTTGAAATTTGCAAACATGGACTTCATTTTTTTATGAAGGAAAAGAAAAAATTTTCTACTTGGTAAAGTAATTGAACCAGCTCTGAGTGTAAAGCTAGTATTTAGTTTTCATTAATTTTGAAAACTAATTTTTTTTCTTACTGGAATGAAAAAAGTGGTAAGCATCTCTCTTTTTTGGGGGGAAGAGAGGTTGGTTTTTTTGTGCCCACTACAGTAATCTACTTGGGATTTTAAGTAGAAAGCTACTTAAATTTTCCTATTTTGGGACATGAATATTACAAGAACTGATAAGCTGTTGGACTGCAAGGGCTACCTATGCAAGAAACCTCAGAAAATATTTTAACACATCATTGATATTGATAAAAAATCAGGAGGAAACTGCCCCAGTTGAAAGTATCATCTTGTTGAAAACACACATCTCATTTTATTACTGCAGATAAAGGTCTTGGTGACAGTCTATGTAATTTATGCACTGATTGTTACAAATAGCACGTGTAATTCCATATGCTGTACTTCATAAAACATACGCAAGCTACTCCTGCATAGCAGACAGTGGAATCTCTGTTAGAATGAAATGCACTATGAATGGAGTCCAGTGTTGGAAGGCAGTTCAAAGAAATTTTATCTAAGCAAACTGGAATGAGTGATTTCCTTGTAGTCTTGCATTAATTATTAGGCATGTGCCAAGCTGCTCAAGAAAACTTGCAGTACCTTTGAAATGAGGTAACACAAATACCCTTCTCCT
Source organism: Florisuga fusca (assembly GCA_038090715.1). Lineage (NCBI taxonomy): Eukaryota > Metazoa > Chordata > Aves > Apodiformes > Trochilidae > Florisuga > Florisuga fusca. The sequence goes on from JAAWXA010000007.1 coordinate 20,964,539, forward strand.
CTACTTGGGAAAGTTTAGTAGAATGAAAATATTGTTTTTGCATGCTGAATCTTTCTCTAAAACCTCTTTGCACATAATTACTCTTTTCCCAGAGGCAGAGACTTTAAATTTAAACACTTTAACTGGCCTGTTAACAACAAAAAAAAAGTTTATCAAGTGCACATCATTAAAAATCTTAGTAAATCCTCCCAATTGTGTGCTTCAAAGCTTAAATTCCAAGCATAAGAATCTAAAACTGCAGCAGTTTCATAAGGAGAAGAAAAACTAAGAAATCAGTCCCTCAGTTAAGCTATTATGATCCATAACTGAATTCATATCTAGGTGCTATTTAGCACTTTTTAATAAAAATTAATGTTCAAGTGTATGACAAGAATTAGCACAATGTCCAAACAATATTCCCTTTTTGAAGTAGTCTTTTTTCTCTCCATTGACTACAAAAGACACACATGGTACCTAGCTCAGACTTAAGCGTCTAATTTATGGATTATACTGTTGAGTCCTGGACAGGTGAAACAGTACTAGTGTCCATAGAGTTTCCCCAAAGCTCTCTGCTTCCTAAAGAGAATCTGTCTGTCACAATCCCCCAGCAACTGCTAGCAATTAATCTGCTCTAAATCTGCAAAAGAACCATGAAAGAATGATTAACATCTGAAGAGGTTTGCAAACAGACCTTAAGAAAACCTTTTCTAGTAGTCTTCAAATATCAGGTACTTTCAACACAAGTGGATTTTCATAGGGGTATCTCTGATACTGTGGTTGGAAGATGGTGGCTCACCCTCCTCACATGAAGAACTAAACTTCAGTAACCTGGAATGTTTCCCAGATGTCTCCTACAGGATCCTTCTCCTCGTGAAGTAACACCAGCATGAGTGGACTCAGAATTTGAATATATTCCATTACCTTCTCCTTCATTATATATCAGTCAATTAATGGAAAACTTTTTTGTGACAGCTTTACAGACTATTTTTGTAACAGAAAGCATGAGAAACTCTCATTATTTCTATACTTTTAAAATGTATTGTATTTTCTACTTAAGAACACATTTTGTGATGGTAACAGCAGGATGGACTCCTCTGAAGCCAGTGGTATCAATTCACCTCTGCAGAGAATTTGGCCTCACAGTTCTGACAAAAGCTCTGTAAGTAGCAGTGAGTAAATCATACTGTTTGAAATGTGCCCTCTTAGTACTTACATTGTCTTCAATGTAGATGTTCCTGCTTTCTAGAATTTAATACCAGCTCCAGTTTGCTCTCTGATTTATAGAGGTCTTTCAGATATAATGCAGCACAGCCCAAATGCAAACACATGCATGTCTGATAGTTTATAAAAGACATTTTATTAAGTCACATAATGTTTGTAGGCAAGCAAGACAGTCTTTTTAAGAGGCTTGTACTTGATAATTCGTGCAGTCAGAACATATGCAACATCTGCTTCTATAAAGATTTTATACTTCATCTGTACAGAATTTGGAGCTCATTGTTCCTAAGAGAAGTTGAAAGTAGAGAAATAGAAAACTGCATAAGTGCAGGAAAAAAAAAAGTGGGTTTTGCAAATAATCTTTGTTAATGAATTTAACACATAAAGGTCTTAATTAAAACAAGCAGAGTTACAAAGCCAAAGTAACCCTTGTATGAAATTCTTATGGAGAAGACAGAAAATCCATGGAGTTTTTCTTTTGAGCAATTCCCTTGAGGTTTGCCTACTTGTGAAAAAAAAAAAATCCTTTTCCCATTGCTGGAAAAGACAGAAAAATCAGGATAGAGGCTTTGTGTATATATGTTGCTTACTGACTGTTTTTGCCACATTCATATAGCTTTAAATGGCTCTGCTAAGCAGGTGCCACTAGAACTTTCTCCTTTGGAAACTGCTAGACAAAATGAAGACATGCATCCTAACCTATACCATTTTCATGAGTATCAGTTTGCATGGGAAGGTAAAAGAGTAAAGAAAGTGAGTTAAATATTTCCTCCCAGGATAGCTGTTCCCATGTTTTTATTTCCTGAACAGGATATCAGAGGTTTAGAGAAATTAGAATAAAAGATTCTGTAGAATCTGTAGAACAGATTCTGTAGAACAGTTACTACTTTTGAGGCACAGCTTTTGGAGTTTTACTGTTTCCCTTTAATTCTTCTAACTTGAGTGAAAGCCTGATATTAAATTCCCTCCCATTAATGAAAATTTAAATTGACTGCCAGTGATTTCATTTACATAAAGCAATGGGCAGCCATGAAAGCTGAAGAACTGTAGCTGAATCCATAGTAATACATGAGATGAAATATGACAGATGTGAAACATATTTGATGAGTCTCCTAGAGTTAAGATTCCTTACAATCAGAACTTTTCCAACTTTGCCGAACATGTCTGCGCACTTGAGAGAATCGTAATGAAAAGCCTAATTCCACTATAAAATGTATATCAGGTGGGTCAGGTACCACATTCTAAATTCCTTCATAACCCGGCTTCTGACAAGATTTTATTATACAAGAAATGTACAATAATAGAAGTCTGTATTTGAAACACTCCTGGGCTACATGTAACCAATACGTGGTTGTTGATGAAGTGCAGTATCAGCAGATTTGTTGTCACTGAATCACTGAAGGTTGGAATGCAACTTACAGTGATGTGAAAACTCCACAGTAAGCCAACTAGACTTAGTGCAACCTATCTCTTATTTTTACCTATGTTTCTACAGCTATCACCTCAAAAGTTACTGTTATCCCACTTTTCTGTTTTATCATTGACTTGATCTCTTGCTCTTTAAACACTACTCTGAAGTTATTTTGGATAGCACTGCAGGGGTTAGAAGCATGACATTCCAAAACAGAATTTAATCAGAACATATGGACTAGAGATTTCAGAAAGTATTCTAGGATCTCTGGGAAAAAAATTCAAAAATAATAAATAATAATAATAGTAAAAATAAACAAAAACAAACAACCAAAAACAAAACTACCCCCCCCCAAAAAAAAACCCAACCAACCAACCAACCAACCAAAAAACCCCAAATAGGAGAAAGTTTCTTTCACACAAAATACAGCAAATTGAGATAATCAGCTAATGTAAATCATCAGAACCCTATTGAATTCATTAAACAACTTCTGATTCACATCTGAAGACCATTTGCATAATCATGTTGCAACATGTAGCACTTATATTGTGTTCTTGTTGTTCCTCTTTAGCTGGATAGAAAAGGCTTTCCTGTTTCACAAAAATGCTCATATATTGGGAAATGTCCTGTTCTATGCTAGGGTAAGCCTAAGACTATATGTGAAAAATATTTTTAAGTTTTTTGTTTCTGATAGAAGTGGAAAATGGAACTGATTTTTATCGCTTTTTCAGACAATCATAACTTCAGGTTGTTGAAGATGTTTTCTTCAGCTTGTTGAATAACAAATTGCTCTATAAAGCATTTATAAAGCATTTTAAATAAAACAAATGAAAGCAAAGATAGTGTTATCCTAAAATTTTAGAGGGTTATATTCCTTGTACAACTCTGGCAGACAAAATGGACTCAAATTTCCTGCCTCCTCCAGGAGAATCCAAGCAATTTTCTATGATGGTTGATAGCCAGCCTAACAAACAGTTTTGTATAACACCTTTATAAAAGATTCAGGGTTTCACTGCTTTAATTTCTTACTTCTCAAACACTTCCTAAAAAAAGCTGAAGAATTGAATTTATCTCATAGCCCAAGCTGGTCTGAGACACTTTATGAACACTGTGTCCCTACATCTGTTGAGTTCCCTAGGGACTGGACCACTAGTTTCTTAAAAAATTATGTTTGTTAGAGAGTATATGAGATGATTTGTTGGCATTCAGAAGTATCTTTCAATCTTTACATTCCTGACTACTTACGCTATGTAACAAACATCCTTCAAAGAGAAGGGAATGGCACAGTAAGTTGCAGAACTAGTCTGCAGTAAAGAGATCCACGTTTAGGACTTTGCTGTAATTCTGTTTTTCTCATTGTTACACACAGGGGAATAACTCAATTAAAAGTGCCCTTTAAAATAAACAGCTTCATTAAAAGAGTCTGAGCACTTCATCATCATTGACTTTCTTGGACAAATGTGCTTTGTGATCTTCTAACCCTTCCATGATTTTCAAGAAGTGTTTTTACAGTATTGATATACAGCAAAAAACAGAACTAGAATATTAATACCATTCCTCCTCCACCAGGCTACTTCAAAACCTTTCTTTATTTCTTACATATTGCATTAAATCAAAATCTTGTGCATCTGGAAACTCTTCAAGGTTTTGTATGCTAGACAATAATTGGCCATCCCATGTTTTTTCCCAGCAGCAGAAGTAATTGCCAAAATAGGCTGGCAAGCTTTCAGATCCTGACTGCTACCCCAAAAGGATCAATGATACCTGTGCTCCCAGAGGGACAGGAGAAACTTGCTGCAAAATTTCAAAAGTCAGTAAATACTTTACGGCAAATGTCAGCAACCCCAGAGCTGTATTTTGAAATTATCTTATCAGTTAGCACTTAAAGATCACGGGTATATTTCTGATCCTTGTCAGTAAATATTTATGGAGTAAATTGACTCTCTGAGGCAAATTATGTTCAGGTAACAGGGGAAAAATAAAGCACTTTTCCTAAATTTGGTTAACAAAATTGGATTGCCAGTAGAAGATCTCCTATTTTAAAAGACTAAACAAAACTGAATAAAAGAAATACGTACATGTGTGTATCTGGACATGGTTAAGCAATTAAATCAAATGATGGAGAAAAAAACCCAAAGTTTAAGATGTCTAGTTCTTATTCTTTCTTGATTGCTATGCTGTAACCCTTTAACTCTCTACAAAAGTGTCCCAGAGGGTAGTGCTGAACACACAAGGGTCAAGACATGTTGCAGTAGTCTCTGTCCAGGCAGCCTGCTTCTCTGTGAGGCCACATGGCTCTATTCAAAGCTGCAAAGTGTTCAAGATGACCACACCACAACTGATGGCATATAACCAACCTTCTGCTAGAGTCATGACTTAATTACAACAAGAAAAAAGAGTATACATTTTTTAGGGAGGTCTTTATATGACTCTTACTGATTTTCCCTCCCCATATTATAATAATATTTTGAATGAACTCCTAATTCTTACAGCTATTCCTTTCCCTCAGTGAAATTTCATCAGAGTACTGTTACAAATATTGGCATTATCTTGCTGAGGGAGGGTAACATGCCTGCTTGAAGAACTTAAGACACTCTTAATTTTGGTAGCTCTGGAACTTCATTGTTTGCAAAAATACCTAGTGTCTTGAAAACTACTCAGGAAAGGTTTTATCTCTGAATCTTGATTCTATTTGCCTCCCCACTCAAACTGCATTTTTTTTAAGGCACAACATGACATGGATATTTTCAAAGCTATAAACACAGGAAATATTTACATGTTAGTGCTGCAGAGGGGATGCAAAAATGCTTTATAGCTGGAGTTATATTCATATTATATAGTTTTAGCTTATAAATTCTGAGCTGGTTGTTCAGGTTTCATGAAGAGTCAGTAAAGCAAAACATGGCCCCATTGGGGGCCATTCTCCACATGTCTCTTATTTTAGAGAACTGCTCTTTAGACAAGTATAACTTGATGCTTTGGGTGATTTACCTATGCTTTGGATTTATAACACTCATTACCCTCAAAAGTGATTAGATGAAAAATGCATTAAGGAGCCTGAAGTAATGCTGAGGATACTTAACCAAGGTTAGTAAGAAATGTGTAGTGAGTGACAAGCTTCTCAGAATTCTATGCATATCCACCACCTTAAAGTGTTTTTGAACTTTATAGCAGAGTTATCATATTATACATAAAGTGATTTTGATTTTAATTTGATGTTTAATGGAATACGAACTTCAGAGAACTTATTAAATCAGCAGCTGCAAGTCAGATACCATGCACGTATGTCTTTTTCTCCCTGTAGACCACTAAATACTCTCCCCTAATATTCATCTTACCTTGATAGGAAACAGAGTAAGCATCATTTCTAAGTCTAACTGTTGCAGAATTTTAGAAAAAAAATTAATTTCTGGTTTATTTCACTAACTTTGTGATCCACCTCTCCAGCTTCACCTGTGAATTGGCCTCAGACCGAGCAATTGTGTTGTCTCTATGTGTGTTACAAGAGCTCCAATTTTAAGAGCACTTTGTAAATATGAAGTTCTAAAATTGTACGAACTGTAGTACAGTCCTATCTTCTATATTTTCCTAATATGTTTACTTACCTATGTGATGATTAAGGAGTGTAGTCCTTGGAAGAATTTGCTGATATCAGTAATTGATGTTCTTCTGAACTCTGACAGCACTGGAATATGTTAATTTGGATTGTAAAGACAATGGCTAATTTTAGCAAACCTTATAACTTTGTGACTTGAAAATAACCATAGTGTTCCAGACTTTGAGATAGTAACACACAAGCTGATTACAACCACTCACTGATGTCTTCATTTATTTACTATTTAAACCAAAATGATAGTAAATAATTGATTTTTAAAAGTATTTATTTCACTATAACTGGCCAATTGGAATTCTGTTGGTGCGCAAATATACCAATGTGATTACTTCTCAGAAAAACACTTGAAAATAAATAATTTTATTGTTCCAAATACACTTCTTAGGTTTTTTTCAGCTTTGGGAGAAATTGACTTTGACTTCCCCCAGGGATCAGTGTTGGGCCCAGTTCTGTTTAATATCTTTATTGACGACTTAGACGAAGGGATTGAGTCCATCATCAGCAAATTCGCAGATGACACCAAGCTGGGAGGAAGTGTGGACCAACTCGAAGGCAGGAGGGCTCTGCAGAGGGACCTGGACAGACTGGAGAGCTGGGCCGATTCCAACGGGATGAGGTTCAACAAGGCCAAGTGCCGGGTCCTGCACTTTGGCCACAACAACCCCATGCAGCGCTACAGGCTGGGGACAGAGTGGCTGGAGAGCAGCCAGGCAGAAAGGGACCTGGGGGTTTGGATTGACAAGAAACTGAACATGAGCCAGCAGTGTGCCCAGGTGGCCAAGAAGGCCAATGGCATCCTGGCCTGTATCAGAAACAGCGTCACCAGCAGGTCCAGGGAGGTGATTCTTCCCCTGTACTCAGCGCTGGTTAGGCCACACCTCGAGTACTGTGTCCAGTTCTGGGCCCCTCAGTTTAAGAAGGATGTAGAGGTCCTGGAACAGGTCCAAAGGAGGGCAACCAGGCTGGTGAAGGGACTCGAGCACAGGCCCTATGAGGAGAGGCTGAGGGAGCTGGGGCTGTTCAGCCTGAAGAAGAGGAGGCTCAGGGGAGACCTCATTGCTGTCTACAACTACCTGAAAGGAGGCTGTAGCGAGGTGGGAGCTGGACTCTTTTCACAGACGACCTTCAACAAGACAAGAGGACACAGTCTTAAGTTGTGCCAGGGGAGGTTTAGGTTAGATATTAGAAAGAATTTCTTCACGGAGAGGGTGATTAGGCTATGGAATGGACTGCCCGGTGAGGTGGTGGATTCTCCGTCCCTGGAGACATTTAAAAAAAGACTGGATGTGGCACTCAGTGCCATGGTCTAGCAACTGCTCCGGTGGGTCAAGGGTTGGACTAGATGATCTCTGAGGTCCCTTCCAACCCGGCTAATTCTATGATTCTATGATTCTATGATTCTATGATTCTATGATTCTATGATTCTATGATTCTATGATTCTATGACTTAGGCATTTTGGCCTGTAATGTTACATAGACAGCACTCCTACTTGATCATAATTTATGAAGGAAATTGAAGTAGAGGGATTTGTAGTGTGACTTTCTGTCATGCTGTAGGCTAAGACCTCATCCTTATCTCTTCTTGAAATGAAAACTTTGTAGCACTGTTTGTTACCATTTATTACTCTGGATATTCTTTGGTACTTGCCTCTAAGACTCAGCCCAGAAAAGCTGCAGTGTTCACCATGTGACCCATGCTGCTTATCTGCCATACACGTTCTCCTTTATAAATTATATTATGGTGAGAAAGAAGTAGAAACAAAATGAGATTTTAAACAGCACCTAATCAGATGCTGAAAATTCTAATCACCTTCCTAATTTACATTGTTCTAGAGTTCTATTTATGATCCATGTGTTTCTTCAAATTAAGTGTATTTTTTGTTTGGGAAATAAAACAAAATATTGTAGAGTACCTTTCCAGTTTATTCATTAAATTAAAGGGTTCTGACCTGCATCGGAGTATCAGAATACTCTGCATGTAGAATATTTTCTTTCTATATTATTTTCACCATGTTGAGGCCATAGTATTAATAATATGCAGGTAAGAGGTCTTGCTCTTCACTCAGCATTCTCTGCCATTTGTCCTCACCAATATTTTAAAATTTATTTTCCTAGACCTATATTTTTAACTTATTTAAGTTTCCTTTTCTGCACTGAACTATTACCATCTATTAATTCCCTCTTATATTCCTATTGTCACATAATGTCTAAACAAAAAACAACAAAAAAGCAAAACTGTTGATCTGATATTTTAAAAGGTTAGACTGTACTGTCAGTTTGTGCAATTCATCAGCATTATCAGATCTGAACAGAACAGAGTCAGTGCATCCTACATCAGTTCAAATATACACATGCACCACACAACTGATCTTCCTTTACACAGCCCTTAGATCTGCTTCTGCAATAAAGGAAAAACAGTGTCTGCCAAACCTGGCAATGTTGGCAGGAATGCAGCCAGTACAGTGCTTTTGACTTAAACAGATGTTATATCAGGCTGCAATTATTTATTCTAGCTGATTAAACATATAGCCTGAGATCCCTCTCATATTTGAATGCTACCCCTGACTGCAGTGCTGGCTGTATTGCATTATATTCTCCATAGGGCAGAAAATTTAGGAAATTAGAAAATGAAGATTAAATAATTCACTAGGCCTACTCAACTGATAAACATTCATCATAATTGTACAGAGAATATGGATATTGAGGTCATGGTTAGCCATGTCAGTAAAAATCTGGCAACCTTTAACCTTGTCCTGAGGTCGAGATTCTCTCCAAGCACAAAGATGAAGAATGTATCAGGAAACTTGATACTGTTAAATTTAAAATATTTCAAGCAGTATCCCATTAATAGTCTGCTCTGTTGGGTATACCCATCTAGATGTCTAGCTCTTCCTGATATCCATGGAAAAACAGAGCTGCAAACTGTAAGACATTCAAGTTTCCAGCAGTTTTGCTGATTAGATATTTTGCCAAGGATGGAACCCAATCACCTCTTTCTATTTCATAGTCTATTATTTAATATAAAATAGGAATTTATTAGGAATGTTCAAGAGCAAAATAGAAGTAAAAGCCAGTTATTACGTTATTTTTAATTTTTTTTTAATTTAACGTACAATAACAATTCGTTTGCCATCTCTAAGTATTTTTCCTCAAGAAGTAGATTTGCCCTCAGCTGGGCATAGTACCCTCAGAGGTTTATCATCCATGTTGAAATTTATAAATTAGAATATACAACCCTTTTTAATCTCTATAGTTAGAAGTGCATTCTTTATAAAAAGATCTTAGGGGGGAAGGAAGGCTGGAATTTTCTACTGAAGTGTTTTTAGAGCAAATATGCCTTGAGCTGTTATGGATGAAAGGTGTTTGTTAAATTACTTGATGTTACAAATATCTGAAATTGAGTGGGTGATTGACTTAATTGCAGTTGTCAGACTGGTTTTAAAAGCATATTTTTCTTTTTGTTCTGTTTTTCAGATCTGCAGAACATTTGGATTCTGAACATAAAGAAAGGAAAGTGTCTGAATATACTAATCACAAAATGTATCTTCTGGCTAAGCCAAGGCATGTTGTCAAGATAAAGTGCTGCATAATTTTCAAAACACTCAGTCTGCCCAATGCATTCAATTTCTCAATAGCAGTACTCCTGTTGTTCCAGTCCTTGTTATTTTCTGAATAAAAACATCCAGTAATTGTGGCATTGTTCTGCTTTCATACATATATAAAACTAATATATATATATATAAAGCTACTACAAATATAAAAATAAGTCAATGGATTGATGCTATATGTTTGAGCTGAGCATTCTCTTCTGAGCTGCCAAATCCTATCAGCAATAGAGTCTATCACTGCCTTGCTGCTGCATTGAAGCCTGCTGTTCTGGAAAGACAGCATTTTGATCAACACTTGGAATGTGATTTTTTTAAAACCTGTTTCTGTGTTGAAGGACACAAATCTATACTGCTAGGTCCTGCTCTTGCAGATCCCACAGGTTTAAATCTGAAGCATTCTGGATTAATGGCACAAGAAAGGCTGTAGTTAGGTAATACTAAGGCACACAATATTGCTCTAGCTTTTGATATCAAAGTCAGGAAGCTACAGAGAGATTTCCATTGGCAAAATATGCCAGATACCAAAATTTCTCCTCAAAGATATCTAGAATATACCTAGGTACTTGTTTCAGGGCTTGAACTTCTGTTGAAGTTGTGTCGGTTCTGTATTATTTTTATTATTTTTTTTATTATTATATTCAGTATTAACAGATTTAAAGGACTAGGGAAAACTTCTAGGCAATTTATCACAAGTCCTGTTCTGTTTCTCTTTCCGGCGACTGTTGTATCACTTCAAAGTAAGAAAAGTAGCTGTTATGGGGGAGACTGAAAAAAGCCTACCACGGCAGCACAGAATACTCTCCAACTCTACCCTCAGTCTTTGAGAACATCGAAGTATGTTAGATGAATCCCTGCATGATGTATTGTGGATAAATTATCTTCCACAAGCCCTTGAGTCATGATGGACAAAAAGAATTAAATTAACATTTTCTTGTGAATTCATAATACATTGAAATGGCATTCTGTCACTTACTGTGATTCCACAGATGAGTGGTTACTCATTAACTGAATTGTTATTTAGTTGTTTTTAATCATCTGCCTATGTACTAAATCTCTTCCCTGAGACCTTTGAAAATGTTGGAATTGTATCTCAAATCTCCTCAAACCTGTTTCAAAACATTTGGATCATCCCCATGAATAACAGGGAAAAGGTGTAATTTCTTTCCTATGGTTTATCACCGGGAAGTATAAACTACCTTGATGCACAGTGTGCTTGTGTTGTTTGGTCTTTAGCCCTCAGGTGATACTATTGTCTGGCATCAAAGAGTATTTCAGAAGAAGAGTAACAGAACAAAATAAGAAAGCTCATAGGAAACCATTCATTGAAGCACAGGATAATTTTAGAATCATTCAGCCTCATCATATACATAGACTTGTATGTGCAGGAATATATTGGCAAATTCCTTGTATACTGGCAAAGTCCTCAACTGACAGGTCTTTCTAGGTTTCACATACAATGACAGCAATGAAAGCAACAGCCACACTTCCATAGCTTTAGGTATCGTTATAGAGCATTGTTAGAAAAGCTTCTAACAGTCTTTTCATTAGCTCTGCCAGAAAGGAAAACAGTTTCTCTTGTTTTTTAGAGGTCTGCACCAGAACTTACTTCTTTTGTCTTCAATGAGATCTGAGTTACATCTGTGAGAAACAGTTTAAACTAGTCAAGAACACCTAGAACATATTCAGCACAAGTGGTGGAAACGCCCTGATGGATGTGCCCTGCTGTCACTCCTTAAGTACAGTTAAAACACAACACACAAAGAAATTTTTCTTTAACACTATTGAAGACATCAAACTGGCTATGGTGATGTACTATTGTAATTTCTGAGTCTGGGTAAGAAAAAGATGGTAAATGCATGCAAAAAGGTATTAATTACTTATAACTTGGAGAAGTTTCAATAATAGAAAGAGAAAAAAAATACATATTTCACTTGAATGTCTGAGAAAAATTCAGGCAGCACATTATTTAAAATATTCTTTCTTTCTGTTTAAAAAATTTCCTATTTATCACAAACATAAAGCAGAGCTTTATCTAACACTTACCATATTACTGTAACTTAATCAGCATCACGGTGCTGTACTGGGTTGCTGATGTCAGCAGCTTTTCCTAATTGGAGATTTTCCATGGTGTTTGTTCAGCACCTGAATAGAAAATTCCTATTCAAACTCATCTTTTCTCTCTTTTTTTTTTTTTTTTTTTTTTTTTTTTTTTTTTTTTTTTTTTTTTTTTTTTTTTTTTTTTTTTTTTTTTTTTTTTTTTTTTCCTGAAGACATTTCAATAGGTAATTTCTCTCCAGTTCTAATAGCTACTCATTGGTAACTGAAGAAACATATAGTAGCATTGAAGACTAGACTGCTGAGCTCTCCCATTGCAGTGATTCTGGCTTTTTCCTTCCTGTTCTGCTGAGACAGAGAGTTCTCTAATCCTGGACACTGACCTCAAAAGGCAAACTGTTCTGTGTAATGTGCCCACTGCTGCAGACATAGGAGCCAGTAACTGTCTTCAGGAGCATTTCACCCAGGGACAAACTGTGCTTTGCTTTCAAAGATACATGAGTGAGAATGTACACACAAACTCTGAAAGCAGAAAGAAAAGAAAATGGAACCCTTCTGGAAATACTGACTTCTGGCTGTGGCAGCACACCTAAGGTGTTCCTCTGTGCAGTGGAGCTGCCAGGTTGTCAGGGACCAGAAGGCTGTGCTCATGGCTGAGCCCATCGATAGCGTGCACAGCAATAGCTCCCCATGACACACACCAACAGCCCTCCACGAAGGCACCAGAGGGAGAGCTCAGCGTGTGCAGACAGAAGATTCCCAGGATAAAACAAACCAGGTCCTGAGCCCGACGAAAATGCTGAGAACCAAGATGAACATGCATGCCATGGAGTGACACTTTCAGTCTTCATCATTCAGTATTTCATTTTCTTTTTTACACCTGTTTTATTTGCTTTAAAATGTGCAGGTGGTTGATGACATGTTATTCATAAAGGATTAGTTAAGCTCTCCATCTGGGCCTTTCCACAACACAAAAATTTCAGTACAACCAAGTAAATGCAGGTGTTGGCTTCCTGGGGCTCAGTGAGTAGCAATGATATCTTTCTTTACCTTCTGCAGACCTTTCTAGACAATCATTTTCCTCTGCAGAAATCAGGTTATCCAGCTTAGCATCCTGTACTCCTGAAACTTAGATGCCTAGCCCAGAGAGAGCACACACTTTCTTAATATATTGATCACATGAGTTTTTTGGATTTGAATGTCATCTGGAACAGGAGGGGAGTAAAGTGATGTTTATAAAAAGACATGTCGGATGTGTAAAAAGGATCAAGGTATATAAAACTGACCTGACTTGAGATAATCTTTGCTTCTAGCCTGCCTTCACAGGCAAAGTTGGGGTATGATTTATGGGGTAGTGTCAGACAGAAACTATTAGCTGTAGTCTCTCTTGTGAAGGGTAAGGGTATTCCCCTATGTGGGCACAAGCTGCGCCACATCCAGCTCATGAATGTCTCACATTATTTAGTAACATTAGTGTAGCCTCAAATACATCACCTCTTCTTCAGCATTCTCAATTGATTTCTTGTCAGTTTTCTCAATAAGTCAAAGCTTATGGTGCAAGTCAAGGAAGTATGTTAAAAAGGTCAAAAATAAAAACAAAGGAACAAACAATAATCAAAACAAAAAAAAACCAAAACAAAAAAAAACCACCAAAACCAAAAAATAGTGTCTAAGAGCCAAAGAATCTTAAAATCAAAGGTGCAGCACAGAAGAACCAGGACAATGAATATCATTTAAAACATTATTATTATATTTGCAGTGAAATATTCCTAAAAAACATTAATTGTAATATCAGGAGCATATAATTATAAATAAATCTAAATAATGAAAACATCTCTGTGATGTTAAAGGTTAGAAGTATTGATAGACTAAAGATGTGCACAGCTGGGCTATATGTAGTGCATCCAAATTTTCAATTTTGTCATCAATTTATATTTACAGAATATAGTGAAATTTTCCTTTTTTTTTCTTGATTCTTTTTGTGGGGGTGTGTATGTGCTTTATAATTCTAGCTATATATGATATAAAAACACAGATGAAATATCTGGCTTCTTTTTTGGCCAAATAGACATACGAGTCATGGAAAGCAATATTTATTGGTCTACCAGAAACTTTTAGTTTAAATTTTCTACTGTCAAATTCTTTCAAAGAAACTCAATCTGCATGTAATTGCAGATAACCATGAAAAGTGCAGCTTACTCTTCGACTAATTTAATTCACTGCTTTTTGATGAGGTTCTGGCCTGTGGCTTTGTTCTCAGAGGCACAAGTCTTCTGGTGACTTATTCAAGTCTCTCCTGTTTGATTTACTATTTTATTGCATCAGTGACAAACAGCTGTAATACACTTCTTGCAGGACTTGAATATACTGTACAATTATTGTCATGTTGCCTAGAAGTCTGAGCTGACACATGGGCTTTTCTAAAAAATTTGCATTGAACCAGACACTTGGACAAGATATGTTTGACAACCACATGAAGCAAGAGTTATAACAATAATGAGATGGGTGGATGGTCTGATAAATTGGCATTGAGCTCAGGGGAGCTTGAAGAGACAGTCTTGCTCCCCATGGAGACAACTTCACGACCAGGTCCAGTTGCAACTCTGGTGAAGCCAGAGTTTGAAAGTGCTGACACCAAGAGGTCAGCCACGAGTGGCTCATTCATAATACAGGAGCCCATCTACAGGGCTAGGAGCTAAACTCCAGGTGGAGTAAGCTCACCTTGTTCCAGTGAAAATTCTAGTGATCTGAGGAACTACAGATCTCATAATATGTGGTCCCTGGCTGCAGGGAGGGTAGATTGATTATTTTGGCTGGGCCCTGTCCCCGTTTTCCCGGTAGATCTGCCAAGCAGACAAGGCACTTCAAGCTTTATGGGAGATTTGCTGGAAGAATGAGGCTTTGTCTACATTTAATAAGATCTAGAAATATGATGTTTTCTATGGAAGCATTGATTTAGGCACAGAAATAGGGTGAATTTTAACACTACTGTATGAGAAGGCAGTTTAGGAAAAACTTGCCTAACCTCTTCAATTGTTAAATAATATCTTAGATTTCAGAAGAAAGGCTTAGAAAAGCAATCTAAAATGGTTTTCAATGAGCTAAGGTAATTTCCTAAGCCTGCCAAGTTTTCAATCCTATTTATTCACATTAAAATCTCATAATAATCAGGCTAAAGTGTACAGGTGTATAGGAGATCATCATATCCTTACCCCAACACCAAGTCACCCTACTATGTCTAGATCTACTACAGAGATTACAACATTCTGTTGAGAGTGAAGCAGCAGAAGATTTTGCTGCCAAGATTAATTATGGGGTTTATCCTAGAATTGTCTAAAATACTATAAATTGAATATAAAGCAGAATTTCTGGACTCATTACTCACAAATGATTACCTGAAACAGTGTTATTGAACTTGGTTTCCTTCTGTGTACTTTCTCTTATTCATGATCCTTATTTTACCAAAAAAAAAAAAACCAACAAACCCTAATAAATTATTCTTCTGTTGATTGAGTGCCCTAATTGATGTAAATTATATTTTAAAAGTCCTTTTTATTTAGCGTTACAATGATATCACTTAGGCTTTTTATAAAGAATTGTGATTTAAAAGAGATTAGAGTTCTCAGTATAGCAATGCTTTAAGAAAACCTTTTCTTTTGGAGTATCTCCAAATTTTGCTTGATTTTAGGCTTCTTTGATGTTTTTTATTACTGCTTCTTTTATTTAAGGTACTGTGGTATCTCTGATTTGGATTCTTAATCTCAGGAGGACTTTAAAAAACCTACTGTTTCAATATTGTCATACATACCTGTTTGCATGAGTGTTTGCCACATTTTCACATTCTGGCAATACTCATGACCAAATATTTGCTTGCCCAACAGTTCTCAGAAGGTAAATATAAGAACTTATGAACATTATCAAAGCAAATACAGTTGGCGCCTGGTACATGAGCATTTATGATCACATTTTTGTACGGCAGAGCCAATGCTAATGGGACTTCAGTACAATGTACAAAAGTGCACTTCTGCAGAATCAAAGATATCCACACTTCAGCAATCAGCAGAACACATTTGCTCTTGCAAGTTTCTCTGGATAATAGGCCAGCCCTACTAAATTCAGGGGCAATTCTCCTGCTTTCTGCCATCCAAAGTAATTTCATAGATGTAGGTTTTATTTCATTCTTTAATTTCACCTTATTCTCAGGACTTGTGTTCTCTGGCTTGCTTGGAGTGTTTGTTGAAAACAAAAACCAGAACTTAAAAGTGGTGTAGACTTCACCCAACAACATCCAGGGCAAAGTCATCAAAGTTAAGAGAACAGCTTGTCCTGATTCAGAGGGCTTTCAGCCAGCTGCCAGTGGCCTAGACCTATCCGAAATAGATCAAAAGTGCAATTTATGGTGTAAGAACTAGGCCAGTTTTATGTTGTCTCCTTTAATACAGTTTAATGCTCCAGAGGAAATATTCAAAATCAGATATTGGGTTTCATTCAGACTCAAGGTAAGAGCTGAGAGCTTGCCCTTGGAGGCCGCATATCTAGCCAGTACAGTTAGAAATACACTTAATACACCATGGTAATATCTACCCCTGCAATGTCTGCACCATTAGGAATGAATCTACCACTACTAATACCCTCCTTTGACAGCAGAGGGAGTGTTTCATCCAGGAACTCATTTGTTCTCTTGTTCTCTTGAAGATCCTGGCAATAATTAGCAAGTTACCAAAAGAAAGAAAGGTAGCCTATAATTGTAGAAAACTGTAGATAACTGTAAAAAAAAAGTAAAGTACCTGGAAAATCACATAATGTAGAAAATCCAGAAGGTGTTAATGGTGGAGATCATACACTATTCTTTTTTTCCTGAGAGATAATTTCCCAACGAGTAAGAAACAAAATTAGTAAAAGAAAATAATTTTTTTCCCTACTGGAAAAAAGGAGCATCAAGGGCAAAGCAATTGGAAAATACTTTAAAAATAATAATAACTTTAAAAGTGAGTAAGGAAAGTCTCTAAAACTCAGATTTACTGACTAAATTTTATTAAAGCCTAGGTCCTCAGCGGTTCCCATGAGGTTGGGTTTTTTTACAGACATGTCTTATGCTGAAAACAGAAGCTATTTTGTTACTGAATCCAGGCCTTCAGCTGCTGGGTGTGAGGGAGAGAGGGGAGATAACATCAAACTCAAAGTATATGGAATAAGGAGTGCACCACTGATTTAGTCTCGGGTTGTTTTAGGGTAACAGGTAAAAGTGTATGGATAGAAAATAAATTTTAATAGATCTGATCAGATGGTAATGTGAAGCAGTAGTTCTCTGTTGTAGTTACTTAAAGAGATCTTTTTCACTTTTACAACAATATCAAGTCCCTCTCTCCAGCCATGTGTGTTCAGAAAAATAATTACTGAGTACATTAGCAGACTCCTATATATTGCAGCAACAGCACTGGCAGCACTAACTTTTCCATGAGCTTTTATGACTGGAGAGTTTATCGATCACCTGAGTGAGTATTTAGTCAAATACTCTATTTTTATTTTCGCCTTTACTCAGGCAAACTCTGATACATCAAAAGAAACTTTATTGAATGAAGAACATTTACCTCCAGGTGAAACTAATAACCTTGATTTTACTACCGTAACACGAGATTCAAAAATGAACTGTCCCTCTAAAGTCAGTGGGAAATCTCCCTGTGCAAAGAGGTGATCACAAATGTGAAAATAGTTTTACCTGTTCATTTAACTTCAGGCTTGAGTTAAATTCAGACAACATTCTGACCAGAATTATCCTTCTATGTAAATCAACATTTCCTTACCATTGAGGTGGTTGGTAAGAAACACACTTGAAATGGGGTGAACGTTTTCCTGTGAATATTCTAAAGTTTCTGTGTGAGTATAAGCAGGTCCCAAAAGCCTGCTGATATGCTGCAAGAATTGGGTGATTTCTGAAGGGATGCCTTTTTTTCCACACCTGAAATATAGTGATTTTCTATCCTTAGTACTCATGATTTGTCATTAAGACAGTTTTCTATGTAGAAAAAGCTTTGCTCCTGAAAGGCACTTAACTTACCATAAAAAGATTAATATTAAAAATTGCTCAAATAAAAAAACAAAGAGTAAAAAATATTTAAGTCTTTGTTACTTGAATTTCTTCAGCACTTGTAGGACCCATCTAGCTAACCTCTAATTCCATATTTGTCCATTTCTACTCAAAATGAGGAGTGGAGAGGAAATATTTTATTTTGAGTAGGCGATATGCAGACCCTGAAATTTGTGGCAGGCACATGCTGGGCTATTTTTATTAAAGAAACTCCAGAATCCAGGGCATGTTATGATAAATGCTTACCCTTGCACATTCTTAGAGCTGAAATTAAAAGAAACAGGACAATAAAGCCAGCCACTAAGATACCTGTCTAGAAAGGAGACTACAACTTTCAGCAAGTGGTGGGAGCAGGTCCAAGTCCTGTCCTAGCTTAAAGCTATTTGAGTTAATGGGATCACACTTGTATAAATGAGAGATAATTTGTCTTTTATACTTCAAAAGACTCACAATAGCAAACAAGGGAGAAAAAAAAAAGAAGAAATGAAAAAGCAAACACCATGTGGAATGAATCTGAGACATCCCATCCCAGTAAGAACACTCAGCAGTCCATTTTATTTATTCAGATCAAATGCAGATTGTGAGATATATAGACTGTGTGAGGATACGGTGGGAAAGTGAAAATGTTCAAATAAAAAGCATTACTTTGGCACTACTGCTGAGATTAATGTGGGTTATGAAAAGAGTGCATCTGAGACTCTGTCTCNCTCTTGTTTCATGTGGTTGTCAAACATATTTTGTCCAAGTGTCTGGTTCAATGCAAATTTTTTAGAAAAGCCCATGTGTCAGCTCAGACTTCTAGGCAACATGACAATAATTGTACAGTATATTCAAGTCCTGCAAGAAGTGTATTACAGTGACTGTTTGTCACTGATGCAATAAAATAGTAAATCAAACAGGAGAGACTTGAATAAGTCACCAAAAGACTTGTGCCTCTGAGAACAAAGCCACAGGCCAGAACCTCATCAAAAAGGCAGTGAATTAAATTAGTCGAAGAGTAAGCTGCACTTTTCATGGTTATCTGCAATTACATGCAGATTGAGTTTCTTTGAAAGAATTTGACAGTAGAAAATTTAAACTAAAAGTTTCTGGTAGACCAATAAATATTGCTTTCCATGACTCGTATGTCTATTTGGCCAAAAAAGAAGCCAGATATTTCATCTGTGTTTGCATATCATATATAGCTAGAATTATAAAGCACATACACACCCCCACAAAAAGAATCAAGAAAAAAAAAACCAAGGAAAATTTCACTATATTCTTTAAATATAAATTGATGAAAAAATTGAAAATTTGGATGCACTACATATAGCCCAGCTGTGCACATCTTTAGTCTATCAATACTTCTAACCTTTAACAGCACAGAGATGTTTTCATTATTTAGATTTATTTATAATTATATGCTCCTGATATTACAATTAATGTTTTTTAGAAGATTATTTTAAAAAATTTATCTATAGTACTTACTGAATATTTCACTGCAAATATAATAATAATGTTTTAAATGATATTCATTGTCCTGGTTCTTCTGTGCTGCACCTTTGATTTTAAGATTCTTTGGCTCTTAGACACTATTTTTTGGTTTTGGTGGGTTTTTTTTGTTTTGGGTTTTTTTTGTTTTGATTATTGTTTGTTCGTTTGTGTTTATTTTTGACCTTTTTAACATACTTCCTTGACTTGCACCATAGGCTTTGACTTATTGAGAAAACTGACAAGAAATCAATTGAGAATGCTGAAGAAGAGGTGATGTATTTGAGGCTACACTAATGTTACTAAATAATGTGAGACATTCATGAGCTGGATGTGGCATGGCTTGTGCCCACATAGGGGAATACCCTTGCCCTTCACGAGAGAGACTACTGCTAATAGTGTCTGTCTGACACTACCCTCTAAATCATACCCCAATGCCACTTTGCCTGTGAAGGCAGGCTGGAAGCAAAGACTGTTCTTGTAACCTTTGTAACAGTTTAAGGTCAGATTATCTCAAGTCAGGTCAGTTTTATGTACCTTGATCCTTTTTACACATCCAACATGTCTTTTTATAAACATCACTTTACTCCCCTCCTGTTCCAGATGACATTCAAATCCAAAAAACTCATGTGATCAATATATTAAGAAAGTGTGTGCTCTCTCTGAGCTAGGCATCTAAGTTTCAGGAGTACAGGATGCTAAGCTGGATAACCTGATTTCTACAGAGGAAAATGATTGTCTAGAAAGGTCTGCAGAGGGTAAAGAAAGATATCATTGCTACTCACTGAGCCCCAGGAAGCCAACACCTGCATTTACTCGGTTGTACTGAAATTTGTGTGTTGTGGAAAGGCCCAGATGGAGAGCTTAACTGATCCTTTATGAATAACATATCATCAACCACCTTCACATTTTAAAGCAAATAAAACAAGTGTAAAAAAGAAAATGAAATACTGAATGATGAAGACTGAAAGTGTCACTCCAGGACATGCATGTCCATCTTGGTTCTCAGAACTTTTGTCGGGCTCAGGACCTGGTTTGTTTTATCCTGGGAATCTTCTGTCTGCACATGCTGAGCTCTCCCACTGGTGCCTTCATGGAGGGCTGTTGGTGTGTGTCATGGGGAGCTATGGCTGTGCATGCTATCGATGGGCTCAGCCATGAGCACAGCCTTCTGGTCCCTGACAACCTGGCAGCTCCACTGCACAGAGGAACACCTTAGGTGTGCTGCCACAGCCAGAAGTCAGTATTTCCAGAAGGGTTCCATTTTCTTTTCTTTCTGCTTTCAGAGTTTGTGTGTACATTCTCACTCATGTATCTTTGAAAGCAAAGCACAGTTTGTCCCCAGGTGAAATGCTCCTGAAGGCAGTTACTGGCTCCTATGTCTGCAGCAGTGGGCACATTACACAGAACAGTTTGCCTTTTGAGGTCAGTGTCCAGGATTAGAGAACTATCTGTCTCGGCAGAACAGGAAGGAAAAAGCCAGAATCACTGCAATGGGAGAGCTCAGCAGTCTAGTCTTCAATGCTACTATATGTTTCTTCAGTTACCAATGAGTAGCAACAAAATTAGTAAAAGAGAATAATTTTTTTCCCTACTGGAAAAAAGGAGCATCAAGGGCAAAGCAATTGGAAAATACTTTAAAAAGAATAATAACTTTAAAAGTGAGTAAGGAAAGTCTCTAAAACTCAGATTTACTGACTAAATTTTATTAAAGCCTAGGTCCTCAGCGGTTCCCATGAGGTTGGGTTTTTTTACAGACATGTCTTATGCTGAAAACAGAAGCTATTTTGTTACTGAATCCAGGCCTTCAGCTGCTGGGTGTGAGGGAGAGAGGGGAGATAACATCAAACTCAAAGTATATGGAATAAGGAGTGCACCACTGATTTAGTCTCGGCTTGTTTTAGGGTAACAGGTAAAAGTGTATGGATAGAAAATAAATTTTAATAGATCTGATCAGATGGTAATGTGAAGCAGTAGTTCTCTGTTGTAGTTACTTAAAGAGATCTTTTTCACTTTTACAACAATATCAAGTCCCTCTCTCCAGCCATGTGTGTTCAGAAAAATAATTACTGAGTACATTAGCAGACCCCTATATATTGCAGCAACAGCACTGGCAGCACTAACTTTTCCATGAGCTTTTATGACTGGAGAGTTTATCGATCACCTGAGTGAGTATTTAGTCAAATACTCTTATTTTTATTTTCGCCTTTACTCAGGCAAACTCTGATACATCAAAAGAAACTTTATTGAATGAAGAACATTTACCTCCAGGTGAAACTAATAACCTTGATTTTACTACCGTAACACTTGATTAAAACCAGGCTGCATCCATAAGCCAGGTCAAACCATGAGATTCAAAAATGAACTGTCCCTCTAAAGTCAGTGGGAACTCTCCCTGTGCAAAGAGGTGATCACAAATGTGAAAATAGTTTTACCTGTTCATTCAAGTTATGTTCATTTAACTTCAGGCTTGAGTTAAATTCAGACAACATTCTGACCAGAATTATCCTTCTATTTAAATCAACATTTCCTTACCATTGAGGTGGTTGGTAAGAAACACACTTGAAATGGGGTGAACGTTTTCCTGCGAGTATTCTCAAGTTTCTGTGTGAGTATAATCAGGTCCCAAAAGCCTGCTGATATCCTGCAAGAACTGGGTGATTTCTGAAGGGATGCCTTTTTTTACATACCTGAAATATAGTGATTTTCTATCCTTAGTACTCATGATTTGTCATTAAGACAGTTTTCTATGTAGAAAAAGCTTTGCTCCTGAAAGGCACTTAACTTACCATAACAAGATTAATATTAAAAATTGCTCAAGTAAAAAAACAAAGAGTAAAAAATATTTAAGTCTTTGTTACTTGAATTTCTTCAGCACTTGTAGGACCCACCTAGCTAACCTCTAATCCCATATTTGTCCATTTCTACTCAAAATGAGGAGTGGAGAGGAAATATTTTATTTTGAATAGGCGATATGCAGACCCTGAAATTTGTGGCAGGCACATGCTGGGCTATTTTTATTAAAGAGACTCCAGAATCCAGGGCATGTTATGATAAATGCTTACCCTTGCACATTCTTAGAGCTGAAATTAAAAGAAACAGGACAATAAAGCCAGCCACTAAGATACCTGTCTAGAAAGGAGACTACAACTTTCAGCAAGTGGTGGGAGCAGGTCCAAGTCCTGTCCTAGCTTAAAGCTATTTGAGTTAATGGGATCACACTTGTATAAATGAGAGATAATTTGGCTTTTATACTTCAAAAGACTCACAATAGCAAACAAGGGAGAAAAAAAAAAGAAGAAATGAAAAAGCAAACACCATGTGGAATGAATCTGAGACATCCCATCCCAGTAAGAACACTCAGCAGTCCATTTTATTTATTCAGATCAAATGCAGATTGTGAGATATATAGACTGTGTGAGGATACGGTGGGAAAGTGAAAATGTTCAAATAAAAAGCATTACTTTGGCACTACTGCTGAGATTAATGTGGGTTATGAAAAGAGTGCATCTGAGACTGGCACTGAAACTATTGATAACTAAGCAGGTTCACAAGGATGAACTTATTATGACAACCCTAATATTGAGGAAAAGAAAATACTAAATCAGGACTTCTATTTTCATATGAAATAATCACATGTTTTACTGAAAGGGTATTTTAGACAGTACAATGAGTTTTAAAAGTAAATAGAAATCTGTGGGGTTTTTTCTTGTTTTTTGTTTTGGTTTGTTTTGGTTTTGTTTTAAGAAGGAAAATAATAATAATAATAATTACACAACGTTATTGCACAAAAATAGCAAGGGAAAAAACTTGGCTTCTTCACTTGTCCTTGAACTTTAGAAGTACTTTTAACTATGGTTACTAAGCACATAAGACCTACGTCACCTGTACAGGACAGAGAAGTAGAAGTCATCTACATTCATATATATATATATACACACTAGCTTATAACTATGAAAATTATGGCCCAGTAAGGCTCCTCAAAAATAGCAGGAACTTGTAGAGCAAACCTGTAGAAAATTTTATATTTACTCATTATTGTGCTTCTCTGTAATCAATCACAGGATCACTCCTTTTTCTGGTTGTTGAAGACCAAATTCTACTTCCAAAAACCTCCTCAGAGGCACCAGGAGATTCCCCATTTCTTTTTTATTGCTTAAATTGGGAGGAAAAAAAAACAAAACAAAAAAAACCACCAAACTAAACCAAAACTGGTATGAAGAGAAGAGTTCAGAAGGGAAGAAAGGTGTCCAAGGCAGAATTGTACTCAAGGAAGATTCAACTCTACTGCACGGCTCAGCAGCCTGGTGGCTATGCTCTAGATGAAGCCTTTCACTGTTTAACTTCTGTTTTTTCAGTGGTTTTTGAAATTTCTTTATTTAATGGAGAAAAATAATGCCCTTCTGGAGAGTTACTCATCACAAATGTAGAAATATCTCTACAGGTCCGAGGATTCACATTTTGAGATCCATATTTTCTGTGTGTTGATTAGAAAAGCAGCAAAGGGTGACTGCCTTAGGCACAGATACCTCACACATTTAAAGTGGGAGGAATGCACAGTTTTGACAACAGGTACTAAAAACTACTCCAAAACATGCTTAAACTTAGTATTTTGCTCTTCTTTTTCAATAGAAGTACACAGAATAGAAGCTGACCTGAATTATTTACTATTATGTGAACAGGTTTGTGTGTATTTGCCCATTTCTCATTAATTTATGTGCATGAAACTAATCTAGATGAAGTGGTTAATATCTACAGACCAAAAAGGAGTTCAAATTATGTCATGAAGTTTTTAGCAAGTCTTGAAGAGAGAAGAGCCTCCAAATGGAGCATATAGATAATCCTCCTTGTGACTTAAAAGGAAGTTACCTAATCTGAGAAAATATATAGCATATGTAGAACCCTCTTATAATAGGATCATCCTGTAAATATTTTAAAAGTTTTTTCAGCTAACTGAACTTAAAACCTTTTAGGGCCTCTCTGCCTACTGCAGAGTTAGAACAAAGTGATGTTTGCTTGAAAGGAAAACATAGTAATAAATTAATATTATCATCCTGAATCTTAGCTTAGAATATCTTTCTGCTAGTCCATGAAAATTAGAGCTTGGTGTTGGCAACTTCAAATAAGGCTGTCTTTCTGCATGCTGTGATTCATATTTGGAAAAAAACCCAAAACAAACCATGATATAACATGGCTTTACTATCATAATTTTGTGAAGGAGAGGTAGCTATAAAAATTCAATACAAAAGATTTGTAAAAGGGTTGGATGCAGTGCCCATCAGAACTTGAATTTAATTTGAATTAGTTCCTTCCTTCTTGAGAGGTACTAGCTCCAAAGCATGTATTACTGAGAAAATCTGAATTATCTTAAGGTTGTACAGAAGTTCCTTTTTCAATATTTTGATTTGGAAACACTTTATGCTTTATTAAACATTCTTCCAGATAATAGTAGAAGTCTTTTCTCTGATACCTTATTCTGAAAAAATTCTATTTCTATTAGTACAGTGAATGTATCTTCCTTAAAATATGCAGCTATTACACTTGATAAAACACTGATCCAGATAACTATTTGGAAAATCTTAGGTAAAATTGAAATGTTCTATAATTTGAAACTCTTATATAAGGCAACGTAATTTACAATACTTTAGTTTCCCTATATTTTTACTTCAGAATTTTGAGTAAAAATTAGAGAAAATCCAAGGGGAATCTTTTTATTTATAGGCTATCTGGCACAGCCTATTTAAGTAGGAGATACGGTTTAAATAAGTCTAAGGCTATATAAAAAAACCAAACAAACAGATATTCTGCATAGAAAATGTGAAATAAATATAATCAGTGAAACTAAATATCTTTCCTGCAAGAATCCTAGAATTACTTAGTCTTTAAAATAGTTTCGATATGCTGCTCATAACTTAAAGGTCAATGAGAGTGATAAGCAGGAAAAAGGTTAGATGTAAACTCTCTTTCAAGACTAAAATTAGTTAGCAGAATTCATATGTACTTCCAGTTTCAGCACCTGAATGTCAGGATGCATGACACCTACCAGCTGTGGCTGCTTCAGTTCCAAGCAAGCTCACAACCAGGAAGTCCTTCAAGGAAGACAGCTGAGTAAGTAGACAGGGATTTGGTCTACTTACCTGACACACCTGACACATGCAAACACACACATTGAAGATTACCCCAGTGAGTCAGAGGAAAAGGTGGGAATAGAACAAAGGTATCTTGGTTCTCTAAGACTGCACGTGGTATAAGTATATTCTTAATAAATGTTTACAATTTTTAAATGCCAATGTATTGTTTAAAATTAATTTAAGTGTATATTGATACAAAATCAGTGTATATATAAATACTTTTAACTCTTTTTTTTTTATATCAAATGAAATTATCCCTTTCAAAACTTGTTGAAAAATATTATAATGCTATATGTGGATTTTATGGGGTTTATGTTCTAAGTGTTATTGGGAAGCAAAAAAAAGAATTAATAAAAAATTGATTTAAAATATGGTCATGTTCAACAGCAGACACTTCAATCCTGCATTGACTGAAATAAATTCCTACTGACCTCGGAAGTTTGGTTCCAGTGTGGTTTTTACTTTCCTGGTGATCATTCTTTGGTGGCTGAAAGCTGCTACAAACAATGAACACTGCTCACATTCAAGTCATCAAATTTGGAGGCAGTATATTTCCTTTTTCCAGTCATCAGTCTAGCCAAATATCTGGGAAACTATCTCTTAAAGCCAAAAGTATCACAGAATGGCTTGGCAAGTTCATCAAATCCTGTCAAAAGCGTATATTTCAAAAGTTAAATATTGGTCACGGAGAGCCACAGATTTTTTTGTCCTAGTATTAAATAAAAAGGTTGTATGCAAGCAATATTTCTTCAAGGAATGCATATAATGAGCTCACCTTGAGCTGACATGGATTAGATCATAAAACTCTCTACTGTAAGGACAGGGAATAAATAGTGTTTTATCAAATCGGGTGATCAGTGAAATAAACATTTGTGTTTCAAACCCCTTTATATGTTTTTTAACAAGTTAGAGAAGCAATATATCACTAAAATGAAAAGATCCAATAAACAGTCACATGAGAATTTTTTCAGAATATTCTGGGAGTGACTCTTGTAACCATGGCTTTACTAGACTTTGTAGTTTTAATGACTGCAAATGAATCAACTTCTGTCATGCTTACTAGGGCCAGCATGTAAAAAGAGGAGACAGAAAAAAAATATAATATTGAATTTACACACTTAAGATCAGATCTCTAAAGTACTGTGCAATTAGTTCATGACACCTTGATCAAACTGGAAAAAAATACCTTGTCCTAAGAATGAAAGTAGATATATGTGTCTTTTTCTGTGGTATTTCTGAGCTTGTTAGTGAAAAAAAGGTGCTTCTAGCTCCCATGTTCTAAAGGCAACATCCTCAGTTTGATAAATGACATCATTGAAAATTTGGGAGTGTAAACCAGGAGCTCAGGTAGCTTGGAACAAAGTTCTTTTGTGTGCGTGGTTAGGGCACAGGGAATATGTGCCAAGAAAAGCTTTTAGTTTGTTCCATGATCTCAGTGAGATCAGAGCAGGTCCCACACAGCCTTGGTGTGGCTGACAGATTTTGGCATTTCAAAATAAACATAATTGTCTTCATAATCCAATGCTGGCACTAATGAAGTATATTCAGGGATATGCTGTAAGTCAAAATGTTGTTGTGCCTCATAAAGGATGTATATACTGTACCTCCTTAAATGCTACTAAATACAGTAGATTTTTATGTGTTAATAGCTTTTAGTAGCAGATTATTTCTAACTGTAAGACTGTAAGACTGTAAGACTTATTGTGACCACATATCATACAAGAAAGGAATATGTGATATAACCTGGAAAACTGCCTGGTCTTTCTCCAGTTAAATGTGGTCCCCTGCTGTCTCAGGACAGGAGCCCCTCTATGCTTTTCTACTCCCATGTTAAAACTAAGATTTTTTTAACACAACTGTGAACAACAATCAAAAGTCCTTTCAGTGATTACAACAGGGTATTTTTTTCTTATTTTGTGCTGGTGTGGTGTTTATGTTATGCAACTCTCCTACTACCTTCATTTCTCCTCTTTATATATTTATGAATAGAAGTTATTTCCTTTATTCTCTTTTTCTGTTAAGAATCTAAACTCATTATGTCTCCTTATATTCAGCATGTTCTCTTTCTTCCCTGATATCCCAGTAGCCATTCCTTGCACCTCCTCTGATTCATATTTATTTTCTTAAGAGAGATATACCCACAGAGATTTTTTTTTCATAGTCATTCAGATATCAGATGGCAATTCTAGTGTTCCTCTGTAATGATGTTGATTCCTGGTGCCTACTGGTTTACATTAATGTCCTCTTAGTGAGGTTTGAAGTTTCTTAAAAGGACTTCAGATTTGTCTCAAGGCTATAAACTAAGAAATTCCCTTAAAGGCCTTTTTCCAGCCAGATACAATCTTCCTCAATCACTATCTTCCTTTATTCATCCCTTTTTTCAACATTCAGTTCCTCTGCTAATCCCTGTCTTCTCCAGTTTTGCAAAGAATTTCCTTTGTGCCATTGCATCAAATCCCTTATTGAAGTAGGAAGAGAAAAAAGCTGCAACATTTCTTTTGGCTTGAAAAAGGGTTTCCTTATCAAAGAAGTTACCTTTTCAAAGATCTCTAAGATCTGTCCCTGGGAAACTCATACTGAAGTTTACCTCATTTATTATGTCTCATGTCCTAATTATTCCCTTCATCCACAGCTTGTTCTAATATCTGCATGCAATTGGGAAAAATATCTGAATGAAACTTTCTTTTCCCTTTTCAATAAAGCCATTATAATTTCTTCCATGTCTGCTTCATCAAATAGTCCTTGGATCTGTGATTTCATGAGCCAGTTGTTTTAGGATTCTGGAATGAGTTTATTTTGGCTTCCCACTTGGAGAACATTATAGCTCTTTAGATTTTGTTGTTATTCATTCCTTTTTTTAGTTTTTGCATTTTCATTTTCAGTTACCTTTAATTTGGTACACAAACAGAACTATTCTCTTGGAAATCTGACATTAAATATTAATTTATCTTTGGGTCTGTAACTGAGTTATGTTAATGTTCAAAGTCAGTGTGTTGTACTGATCTTCTCCCTTTCCACTTCTTCAGGTTTTCTGTGGCAGAAAATAAAGGAGTTTTAATTTAGTCAAGTAATATGGAAATCAAATCTTTGATTAGTGGAGGCTATGAATAATGAGACGTTTTGTATTACATCTCATTCTTTTCTTTTATGTTAATTCTTGTAATTACAATTCTTGTCTGTCACAGGCACATATTCAACCTTAGCATCAACTTCAGAACTTTCTCCTTCATTCTTTCTGAGTTCTGAAACGTTTACTCCTTTCTGAAGGATTTTTCCATTACTATTTAAACCCTTTTTTTCCACAGTCTAATTTTCTGCCTCTACTGTTTCTATCTCCTCTTTGCTGGTTGTCCTGTCTTCCTATGATCTGAATTATCCTAAAGCAAGGGTATTTTGTGATCTTTCAGCTCTAAATAAATTTCACATTGTTCTTGTCTTCAGCTCTATGCAATTTACCAAGCATCTTTTTGACAACTCATTTATTTTTATTTGACCTGTCCTTTCCCTTTTTATTGTCCTATCTCTCTTACAGGTTATTTTATTATTAGCCCTTTTTTCTTTTTTCTTTTTTCTTTTTTCTTTTTTCTTTTTTCTTTTTTCTTTTTTCTTTCTTTTTTCTTTTTTCTTTTTTCTTTTTTCTTTTTTCTTTTTTCTTTTTTCTTTTTTCTTTTTTCTTTTTCCTTTTTCCTTTTTCCTTTTTTCTTTTTTTTCTTCTTTTTTCTTTTTTTTTCTTCTTTTTTCTTTTTTCTTTTTTCTTTTTTCTTCTTTTTTCTTTTTTCTTTTTTCTTTTTTTTTCTTTTTTCTTTTTCCTTTTTCCTTTTTCCTTTTTCCTTTTTCTTTTTTCTTTTTTTACATATTTTTCCCCACAAATCCAGAACTTTTCTTCCAGTAATTATCTTAACTGTAGCTGAAAAATCTCAACTAATTTTTGTTGATAATTATAATGGTCAAACTATGATAACATTAACTTTAATACAGGTTAGTTGCCTTAGAGTATTTCTGGAATCAGGTTTAAGAAGTCTTCAGTAGAATCTATGATTTTGTGTCTGATTTCAGGCACCATCTAAACTAGTTATATTAATGCCTCTCTTGGTAGACTTATCCAGACTAACACCGAATCAAAAATAACTTTCTGTTTTCTCTGTCTGTTACAAAGAAAGGATATCATGCAGTTTTTCTTACCAATATGTTTCATTCCTCTTCTCCTTCAGGTGCTCATAAATATCACTTGCCAAATTACAGCATTGCGTCAAATGATGTGAAATATTAGAGTAAAACTCCACAGGAAGTGTTTGGGAAAATGCCATGGTATCCAGTTTTACATTTAAAAAAAAATTCTTCATAATTAACAACTGAGGTTAAAGACTTTTTTTCAAAAGAAAAGCTAGTTCTCAATCCTGTAATAGGTACAGAAACTAGGAAAATCATTGGGTGTCAGAGGTTTCTATCTCCACTCCACATGACATATGTGAAACACTTTAATATGAAGCACACATAGACCAGATGAATAAACTAGCCATCAGATAATAGTTTAGGGAGCACTAAATTTTATACCCATATTAAACAGTGCAAATAAATTTTTGAATAGTCTTGAATAAGCACTCCCCATTCAGTCCTGAATCTAATTTTCCATGGTCCAGATGAATGCCCTTATCACATGTCTATGTCTATAGACACAGAGTGAATATTTGCTTCTCACTCCCTCCCTCTGCCTCTGGGAATAAAAAATTATTTACAAAAAAAAAAAAAAAGGGACAGCACCACCAACAGAAAATACAGTAAACTCATCCAAGAAAAGTCCCAAATCATACTTGTGTGGTGATTCAAGTCCTTGGTCTGAAATATGCCAGGCAATTTTCCACATAAAGGCTTACTCACTTAACCAATAGATCACTGGCAATCCCTTCTTTTAAGATTTTCTCTCCTTCACTTGCTCTGATATTTTCTGTCAAAATGTTTTTGGTGGAAAATCACTGGCCAGAAATAATGTGAAAACTGAATGAGACTACTGTCAACGAAATTCACTTATGTGATTTAGGATTGCAACATACGGCTGTTTGGTGTTTGCTGAATTCAGGGAAATCGTTGAAAAATATTTATATTAATTTATGAAAAAATAGTCAATTAGGCTAATTAAGTAATTAAAAACAAAACAAAACAAAAAAGAAATCAAAGTTATATTGTAAAGCACTCAAATTAGGAAAGGTCAGAATTACAGTTGCCCTTGTTATTTTCTTCTGATTGTCTTATATGTGTTTGTGACCAAGTGGTCTTTTAATTACAAATTCTTATTTTATTTATTCCATTCCTCCCTTTGCACAGGGAATGGGGAGTGCTAATCAGTATGTTGTATACAGTGTGCAGTGCTTACCATGTAGCTCAACTTAAGTTTGCTGCACAAATGTAGGCGCTGCAATAAATTATTAAATTCAGTATGTGCTTTGTCATGGCATTCCTCACCATGGCATCTAAGTCCTCTGCATTTATTTACTAATTGTCAAAACATCCTGGCGAGGTTGGAGGTTAAAGGAAATGGGAGAATGTCAGAGAGCTTGAGGTTGATGCACACAGTAAATCAAATTTATCTATTAATTTGAGGTGTCTACTAGCTGACTTTTTAAACTATATACCGTAATACAGCACTATCACTGTTCAAAACATACTAAGCATATCTGAAAATTTCATACAGAAAATAAGGGATTGTCATGGTTTAATGCTGGTCTGGCAATTAAATGAATGACAGATGCTCTCTATTAATCCTCCTCCCTGACAGAGAGAGGAGAGAGAATAAGAGAAGCTTATTGGTTGGAAACTAATCTACACAGCTTTAATGAAACAGCAATGATAAAAAGGAAAAATTTTAAATAGATATGAATAAATACAAAAGCAATACCATGTTCCTCCTCACTTCCTCCCCAGTAAGTCTCATGTCACCACCGAGGCTGCTGGGCAGCCCTGGGAAAGTCCCAGGCTGTGCCTCTGGAGTCAGCAGCAGAGGGGAGTTAGATGCAGGAACAGACAGATTCAGGAGGCACAGGCAGGTGAACAGACAGAATCCTCTCAGGATACCATCCATGGACCATGAAGTTAACCCTCCTGATCCTCAAATTTTACCAAGTATGACATGTACAGGATGGAATACTCTGTCAATTTCAGTACTCCATCAATACATCATCAATTTTGGTCAGGTGCATGCTCTTCTCCTCCCTGAAGCAGGGTTGCAAGTGTGACTCCTTTACTCCTTTTCTCTTTCGGGAGCATAAGATATTTTTTCAGAACTGAGCAGCAGCCTTGGTTCTGCACACCATTCTCTAGAAGTAACTATAAACATCGAGCATTATCAGCTCTAGAAGCAGACACTGACTGAGAAACATGCTGTTAATTCTCCAAGTGTAGTCACTTAAAAATAATCTAGCTGAAAGTAAAATTACAAGAAAGAAAATTGGTTCTTCCCTGGATCAAACTAGGACAGGGATGAACAAACAGAAATAAATCTAAAGAACACACAGCTAGTGGCACCTGAGACAAATCTCACTGAAGTGGGATTCTAACAGTGATGTCTCTGTGGCAAATGCAGACAACGGGTCCTCAAGGCAAAGTTCAGTTATACGTGTTTTCCCCCATTTAACCTTTGTCATTAAGTGCTCATCATCCACATCTATGGGAAGCAAAACTGGGATTCATCATCACTACAGAGCTCTGTCTGATTTTGTAATTAAATTAATTCAGATCAGTGACTAAGACATTGCAACTTTGGAAACTTATATATTTGATTACATGTAAGACTGTGTCATATTGATTTTGAACAGAAAATACTGGAACTTCCTAATTTGGTATTTCCTTATTTTGGAGTCCTAATCTAGGACAGGACAGAAGGTCTTCATATGAATAATGTACTGGCTAGAAGATGGAAAAGTAGTGGTGACTTCTGGAAACAATAGGAAATAATCTATGAAATTCTTCAGAGACCTACCAAAAATCAGGTGCTGCTCACCAAATTATTTGAAATGAAGGAAAAATGACAAAATGACAACATTTACCAATGTTTTGGGCACTTAAAGTGAAAGCTGACTCTGAAGTTTTTTAGTAAATATTTTCAATCTTAGCTATCTTCTCCCCTCCTGGTAGAATGTAAATAAGCACACTCAAAGAAGCAGTTCCAACTTTATTTGTGGTGCAAGTAGCTCTGATCTAACTGTGGCAATGCAGAAATGAGATAAAGAATTTTAACAGGTAAGAGAAATACTGTGTTTCGCTGGTGGAAATAAAAGTATTCTTGCTGGTAGGAAGTGTCATACATCCTCTGTTCTTGTCCTCTCTAATGCCTATGAATTACTTTGAGTGGCAGTATGCTGGGCTACAGGAACACTGCAATTTTATATACGTATCTTATATTCTTGGAATTTTTAGTGTGAGTTTATGTGTCTGTAGAGGAGCGGTCATACAGAATCACAGATGTTTGCATGTATTAAAAAGTGGGTAAATTATGTGAAAAGTCTTTAGGTAATGAACTCTGACTTGAAAAACATCCATGTATTGTTTTAAGTACATTGTATATCTGAAGCTTGTTATTCTTGTTCAATTTAAGAAAGAGATAGTTCCAAGACCAAAAAAACAAAAAAATAAAAAAATAAAAAATTATCTATCTTCTATTAGTCAAGCACAAAAACCTGTGCTTAGATGTACTTATTTGCACAAGTGTGTAGTTTCTGTGTGACCCCTTCACTTTTAGCTGTGTATAGTCTTTGGCACGATTTCGACCTCTCAGCTGTCTGTTAGCTCCTAAATTTGTGCCATTGCTGGCCTTTAATCTACGTGACCTTTATTCTCATATATTATAGGAGGGGATTCACAAATCTTAGAACAAGCTGGAAGCAGCTCCACCAGTATAACTCTTATGAACAGCTCTGCCAGATTTCAGCATCTATGGAAGAAATAAAATTTGGACTGGATATTGTAGCATATGTTTTGGCAAACAAATTCAGTGGCCCTTTGTGATTACCCCAGCAGATGCCAAAAGAAACAAAAATTTGTCTTTGAACCTTGTTCTTTGTCAAAAACCCAAACACTTAAAACAGCCTTGGGTCAAGAAAAGCCATAGATAGGATCCTTAGTGCATATAAGTTAGCTGATATACTCTGCAGTAAGATCATTTCCAGTTCTATAGCTGACAAACTGACCATTTCAATTTAGAGCAACAACTTCCAGTCCTGTAATAGAAGCCTAATTTAATGAGGTTCTGACTGTTTTCCTGCCTCTGATTCCAGAGTCAAACAGGGAGATGAGATTTAATTCACCAGATGCTTTTAGAGAAGGCAAGAAGTAACTAGGCTAGAAGTAACTGAATCATGAACTTTAATTCTATATATTCACATAAGCAGGATACTACCCAAGAGGAAGCTGTGATTTCCTCTCTTTAAGAGGTCACTTTAAATATAGCTCTGAACTTATACTGTGAGATTGTTAGTGCATAGTCTTTAATTAATTGTTATTTTAAAGAGATAACATTCAAAGGTACCAACATGTAAATGTACACATATTTTCAGTCACCCAAAATCTTTCAAAAAGTTCAAAGTTGTAATCCTACTTAAGGAAACCATTTTCTTTTCTAGCCCTTCTTAACGGCTGACATTCAGCAAAGGTTTGTACTCGAAAATATTTCTGTATAAGGAAACAAAGACTTTATAGTTACTGGGAATTCTAGCTTTGATAGATGAGGATGGCAACTTGTAAATATTTTTCTCCAAGATTCCTTTTAAAAATACATATGAACTGCATATATTTTGCTTGCATTCTAAGTATAATTTTATTTTACATTTCACTTTCTAGGTTTGTTTTTTTTTTAAAGGAAAAGAAAAAAGAAAGCACATGAAAGCCTGTGTCTGCTGCAATGACACAGAAACTGACCATTGTGATTTTGGCAATAAGAAGTAAAATGCATCATATGTATTGTGGACAGGTTAATTACTATTTTAAAAACCATGCTAAGACTGGAATAAAATAATATGGAAATTTTCATACTTATGTGAATAAAAAGAAATGTTATTGATAAATTAATTTGAATAGCTTTTTCTTCTGTCACCTTGGTATAAAGCTTGGTTTATAACTAATCTTACTTGAATCTTTTCATTTTCCTGCTATCTCACAGGCTTTCAGTAAAGTTACCTTTTTTCATTTCATGAAGTACATCTTTAAATTCAATATAACTGCTGTAGTTTTAAACAGTTCTGTAAGGAGTATTAAAAGTTTGCCTTACCCTCCTGAATGCATACCATCACGTATCACAGAGGCCATATTTCTTATTTCATATTAAATGGAATTATGCGCACCTAGTACACACACCATTTAGTATTTTATCATTTCATCATTCAGCTAAAGTCACTAAACTGCCAATCTAGGGGTCTCTGGGCTATTACTCAAGTTCTATGAAGACTTCTCTGACATCTCTGGTCAAAAGGTGACCAAATTTAGAAACAAAGCAGTTTATTGACCACACACATAGAAAACAACTGTAAATAGGTGAAATCATCCATTCACTTGTTACTTTTTCCTCCTTAAAAATCATTTTGTGATGTCTCAATAAGAAGATAATAAGGATCTTTGATGATTTAGTGTTGCAGTGCTTAGTCAGATAGATATACAGTAAGGATCCTCAAGCCGTTCATGCTTGGCCATTTTGTGAAAATGTACATTGCTATAGTTGCTTCATGTTAGGGGCCAGGACCTCTGTACCAGTGACACAGTTTATCTGTTCAGTTTTAAAGGCAGATTAAGCCGTCATTTGCAGTGCCTATGCCAGGAAATAATTCCTGTGCGATATAGTCAGTATATATTATTCCATCTGCTGTAATCTTGTTGGCCAGCAAGTACAGAATTGCCATTGGAGCAAATCACAGGCTCTGCATTAAGCTAAGGCAGAAAGCCAGTCTGGGGCCACCAGAATTGCTTTGTTTGCCTGTGGCTTGCTTTGCACTTGTTTTTTTCTGTCTTGTTTACCATTAACAGCAAATGGTTAATGACCCAGTGACTGCTATTTAATTTTAGCTTGTTTACATCATATAGCTATGTGGTGCAATTCCTGTTGTATAGTTATGTGGTGCAAGGCTGCCTGGCTTCACATAGGAAATATGGTCACCTTTTAGCCATAACAAGATCTTGAAAGTAACATTCCTCAGACATGGGATATTGACAGATGGTTTTATACTGCCAGTCCCTGACTTCTGGAAAGCCAGCTGGGAATTCATGCAGCTATTGCAATTCAGAATAGCTTTCATTTACTGGGAACTGCTTATCAGACCAGACTTGTACTGATCATAGACAAGTCCTTGATTCACCAAATCAGAGTCCTGGGTTATTTTTTTGGAGCCATTTCATTGCCTCATGCTGCAGATTAGGCTTCAATCTAAGCAGCCCTAAAATATACAAGGTGATACATAACATTTCTAAAACAAGTTTTGGTAAAGAAGATCCTCCTTTTCCTCTCTTTAAAATGGCAAGTTTTAAATGAGAAACGGGTACTTGAAACATTTATAATTTCCCCCCAGATGAAAAGAGAATGGAAAGAAAACTTGGCTCTCTTTATAACTTATACTTAATGAGGCACATCATTGAAGCCTTGTAACGATTGCTATTCCTCTGACAGAAATACAAAACCCTTATGAGTTCTTATGAGACAAATACAATTACTCCCATTTTATATTCAAAGAAGGGAGGTACTCATATTTATGTATAGCAAGAAACTGACAGTGCAAGGATACTTTCAAAATCATTTTGTTTGCAATTATTTTCATCACCTGAATGGTTTCCAGTTATCCTGGTTTGACCTCTGGATTACCATCCACAAATTAATGACTGTGAGGAATAATTTAAAAATATATAAATATTTTATATATTGTAATATTAAAAAATACATAAAATATGAGAAAGAAACCTAGATGAACCAGATTTTATACTGGGTACTTGTCCTGGTTTGGGCCAGGATAAAACTAATTTTCTGTCTTGTAATTTTGTTTTTAGCTAAGTCTTTTGTACATAGCTGTACTTGCTGAAATTAACAGCAAGTTTCTCAATCAGTGTCTGCTTCTAGGCCTGATAATGCTCTATGTTTATAGTTACATCTAGAGAATGGTCTGCTCGGTTCTGATGAACATCTTGTACACTGGAAAGAGAAAAGAAGTAAGGAAGTCACATCTGCAACCCTCCTTTAGGGAAAAGAAGAGAAGATAAATGACTAAAATTGACCAAAAAAAGCATTCCATCCCATACATATCATATTTGGTACAAATTTGAGGGATCATGAGGTTCAAACCCCTTCCTTTTTCCTTCCTTCGGCTTTCCACCTTCACCCTTCTTTCCCTGTTCCTGTTTGCTTCAGTATCCTTATAGGACTCTGTCCGTTCATCTGCCTGTGGTCCCAGTCCATGCCAGCCTGAATCCATGTATTTCTGCCTCCAGCTTCCAAATGCTTCTGACTTCAGGAGTCCAGCCTGGACTTCCCTAGGGCTGCCCTGCATCCTCACTGGTGATGTGAGCATTATTGGGAGAAAGAGGAGAGAAACATGGTATTGTTTTTCTGTTTATCTGTAAATATCTAATATTTTTTCCATTTTATCATTACTGTTTCATTAAAGCTGTGTAGTTTAGCTCCCAACCCATACATTCTCTCCTTTCTTCTCCTTTCTTTATCAGGGAGGAGAGGGGGATGAATAGCGAGCATCTCTCATTTAGTTAATTTTTGGGCCAGTGTTAAACTGTGACAATACTTCTATTAAATGCTTGATGTGTGATGTCTTCATGAAAAAAAATTGGGATGCCAGAATTGGTCATAACCTTTATTTTCACATTCACAGCTTAAAACTTCCTTATTTCAGTCGCTGAATTGTCATGCCACTTTTCTTTCTTATCACTGTATCAAAAATTTTGCTATGTATCTGTCACAGTCCAAACTATCCAAACCAGGACAGTATCAAATAGGAACTTATTTACCTGCTACTTGGATAAAAAAAACACAAATACAATCCTTCTTGTCTGTATCACTAAAAGTTACTATATCCTTTGCAAGGAATTTTTACTGAAGCAAAAGTCCAAAGGATAAACAGAAATGTAATAATAAACATGATTCTTTAATAGAAAACAAAAGCAACAAACAAACAAAAACTAAAAAAAAACAGAAAAGAAATAAAAAAAAAAAACCCCAGCAAAACCAAAACAACAAAAGCTCACTTCAAAAGAGCTGTTCGCTCTGTAAAGTGGTCATTCTAGAATTTACAGTGTTCTGACACAAATTTTTATAACACAAAAATCCATTTTTTAAAAATATTGCTTATACTTTGAGATTGCTTTGAGGTGCTTTTCACATTTTCTTGGCAAAAAAACCAACAAAAAAAAGAAAAAAACAAAAACAATAAAGCAAAACAAAACAAACAAACAAACAAGAGCAAAAAACTACAGTCCTCTTTCAGTCTTTCTGTAGTATCATAAATATTTTTGTTGCCAAAACACAAATGCATATTATACCTATTAATTTTACATCTAAAATGAATATGAGATTCTGTGGTCAAAACAGTATTACACATTTTTTGTAACAAATTGTTCTGAATACTTATGGGACTGAAATACATGTATGGTGATTTCAAAAAAGTGATAGGATATGACCAGTCTCTAACAATGTAATCATGCTTTGTCAGTATCTTAGTAATTTGCTTTCAAGCAACAACATTTAAATTAGAATCTGTGGACTTCTGTGGAGGAGTAGCTCCTCTAATAACTTTCCATTAGGGAACTGTTTTTAAAGGCATCAGTTATTGCACATGGCACTTGATAAACATCTTACAGTGGTTTAATTTGCTCTAAAGGTGTTCTTTTACTTAAATACTGATTCTGTGGGCAAGTTTAAGATATTATTTACTTCAGTGTTTTATATACTTCCACCTGACAATAAATTCCCTTTCCATATATGCAGCCTGATAAATGCTGTAGTTATGACTCCCACTTGCATTGCTGAAATTTGTCTATTGACCTGAATGAACTTCTATCTGTCACAAAGTTAACAAGGAAGAACACATTCACGCTGGATACATGTGGGTTTATCCAGCTGAATCTTAAAGCAATATATCTGATTTTTCCCTGACATTTAAAGGAATAAGAAAGGAAAATTGTATAATTGTAGAATGAAAGCAAAGCATCAGAAGTGGCAAGTTAATTGTGAAAATAGAAGAAAAATAAGTTAAATGGAGAAATAATTCCTTTTACTATCACGATTTCTAAGTGGGCTCAATAAACCCCCACTCCAGAAATAAGCTGCCCTTAGGATATTTGGCTTTACTAGACATAATAAAACGGAATGAGCTAAAAATAAGTAACACTCCGGACTGAATGTAAAAAATCAAATTTCTTGACAACAGACCTGAGATTTGCATTATGTGCCACTGAATTAAGTTTTTATTTGCATTTTGGAGTTTTTTTTAGGAAGACAGAGTTAAGGAAGAACAGATTACAGTTGTCTTGGTCCACACCCTTCTTGGATGAGGAAAAATAAAAAATCAGTAGGGGTTTCCAGCCTGTAAACTGCTCCTTTATGGTAAGGAAAATATAATGGTATGTGGATTTAAGGGTTTTCAAGAGTAATCCCTCAGTTTCCATTTTGATATAGCTTCCTCTTGACTATATCAAGTAGCACTAAGATGACTGTATTCTGCATCAGCAAAAGGAATATTAATAGCACAAACTCAAGGAATTAATACAATTATTTTATATGGATTTGGTCCTGTATTAATGATATAACTCGATGTGAGGAAAACTATGAGGACTGGGTTGCACTGTTTGTGCTAACTCCATTTTGAGACTACTTACTTGGAGTGAAGAACAATGAAATTCAGTATCTTTGAATGCATTGAGGTGAAACTGATTGGTTTAGGTTAGAGGTTCATGCAACACGAATGTCTGATTTGTTTAAAAAAAATACTGATTCTGTTCCCTGCAATAAAAGAAAGCAGACTAATAACTTAGAATTTTCTCCACAACTTTGGGCATGCATCAAAGATGTCCTGTTAACTTTAGTAAGGTATGAACACATTTTTTACTTCATTGATAAAATGGTAAATACACAGAATGATGCTTTCTGACATCAATTTCTGCATGTGTCTTAACAGTTACATTTACTAAGCATAATCCCCTAGAAGAATAATACAAAATTATAAACTTTACAGTTTCAGTGGATGAATTTTTCAGCCATCACTGTCACCTTATTTCTTTGTTTGGCTTATTTTAATGCACATTTTTTTCCCCCCTAAAGAGCAAGTTACTGAAGTGTAAGACCTGGAAGAAAAGTCTGGAGAAATCTGGAGAAAGCCAAAAAAGTTGAAACCATTGACTTGTAAAATGGAAACATAGAAACTTAAGCAATGATTATCTGGAATATTCTAACTATGCTTCAAAAAGGCACTTAAAAGACACTTAAAAGGCACTGAAATCAGTCTTTAAGTATGCGACCTCTGAATATTGAAAGTGTACTGTAACTGGTATTAGTGGTTTTTGCAAATTGTAGCTTGTGTTTGAATGGTTCTGCGGACCAGTCAACCTAACCAGTTGTTGATCTGTTGAACATATATAATCTAGGTCTGTTTGGTTTAGATTTGTAATATATTTTTATTGCAATGGATTGTAAGAATATAAAATAAGAGGTATGAAAATGATCTCTCTAATGCTACTTTGTTTTATTATCCTTTGAAGACAGTGCAAGGTCCCTAAGGAACATGATGGAAAAGAAGTCCACAATACACAGAGGGTATGATTGATGTATTACTTTTAGAATGTAATCTAAAGTACAAGAGATTTAATTTATTCCATGACATACAGCCTGAAGTTTGTTTTCAGTTTGATCTGAAATAATGAAAACAATGTTTCCCTTCACAGCTGCCATTGATAACTGTAATCCACAATGAAATTAAAAGACAGTGGATCAAATCAAGGTATTGGAAAGATAGCTCATTTAGAGTACAGAAGTATAGGATAGCATATGCATGAGAAATATGTTAACTATGCTGACTTTTCCCTCCGAGCTGCTAGGAAAGAGAGGTTATGATTAATAGCTGAAATACCAACAGTTAGGCCTACTCACCACGCTATCTTATCTCACTGTCTGAAATGGCATGCGGTGTTAATGTGTTAAATACGATATCTTATTTTTCTTGTGACCTGTTTTTTAAGAAGTGACATATGTATGCACACACATAGGAAATGTAGATAGTCTGCTATTTTCTCATGCAAAGCCTAATACCTTGAGTCAGTGAAGTTCTTTTCTTCTAGAAAAGATAGGATGTATATGTAGCCTAGGATTTTCCTTGCTCCTCTGCTATTTTTCCTTTAGAAGGCCTCTGTACATCTATCCTTATTATAGTTTTGATTGTGAAATAGCCTCTAATTGAGGGAATGTAATTCCTTTAGTGATGATGAGACCATTGCTGGAATATGGTTCCTGATCTGGGTCTCTCTTATTCCAGATGGATGTCAAGAAACTGGAGATGATCCCAGGCAGGGCTATGAACACATTGAGAGC
The DNA here is from genome assembly GCA_038090715.1 of Florisuga fusca. NCBI lineage: Eukaryota > Metazoa > Chordata > Aves > Apodiformes > Trochilidae > Florisuga > Florisuga fusca. Next base: position 21,005,668 of record JAAWXA010000007.1, read on the forward strand.
CAACAGCACATGACTTACAAGTTGAAGCTGAGGGAAATGTGCTTGTATAGTCTGCTGAAGAGGAAGCCATGTGGCCACCTAAAAACAAGATTATTTGAAGGCTGTTAAAAAGATAATGGAACAAAATTTTCTCAGTAGTATCAGAGGCTATAACAAGGCCCACAGACTGCAGCTTGGGAGATTCGGAATTGACATCAGGAATTTTTCAGTGGGAACAAGTCACTCAGGGAGGCTGGGAACTCTTGAAGACTTTTAAGATGTGGCTACACAAAGCCATAGCTGCCCTACCCTAGTGTTGTTGATGATAGTCTTTCTTGAAATTCAGGTAGGACTAGATCTATACCAACATTTCTGTTATTCTGTGGTTTATGTTCAACACATAGTTGTGATTCTTGCAGAATTTCATAAACACAGGGAAAATGTGCTCCAAGAATTTTCACAAAACCAGTTCTGACTAAAAGAGATAGCTTATAAAGTATCACATTGCTAATCAAAATTATCTAGATGCAAAATACTTCTTGAGCAGCGTTTGGTTTGACAGAAAGTTTATTGAAGCCCATTTTTGCAGATGTATTTCCTATGATTTGTCCTGCCAAATCAAGACAAGCTGTAGAAATTCTGGCTTGCAGAACTCAGTGAAACATGCAAAGATTTAATCTGTCCTAGTGCACCCTCACCTAACAAGTCTCTTAGGGCAGTTTTCTGAGAGGAAGGAGTGCAATCAGCTCAGAACAAACTTCTAAGATCAATCTGTTACAGTTTAGCACAACCTGCCTCCACAGACATTTTTTGTGGGCCAGAATGCAAAAACAGAGGTGTGGCAATTATAAGAATGTCTCTCTAAGGTATTGTAAGGCATAAAGTACAGCCAGAAAACATTAATCATATAATTATCTCAGTGTTTTAGTTTCCATATTACTTTATAAAGTGTGTTTTAAGAAAAAGTGAGATGTAATATGTTTTTTTTAAATGCAGGGTTGTTTCAGGGTTTGATTGATAATGTTAAAGAAAAAAAAATTTCTAGCTTCTGCCAAAGATCAGTGCTTTCTTTCAAAGATCACCACCAAATGAAGTATTATCTTCATGTGAGTACTCACAACAACATTGGAGTAATTATTCCAATTATGAAAAGTTTAAAAATATTTTTGGATGGCTTCCTGTACATTTACGTCCTGTAAATGTGACACTCAGCTGAAGATTCTGCTCTGAACTTTTTTCCTTTCTGTTTATTTTATTTCTCTCCATTATTCTCAGAAAACAATGCTTTGTTAAAACTTTTTTTTTTTAAAAAAAAAAGAAGATAAAATGTAAGAAGTGTTCCTTCTGCAAAAATCACCATATAGTAGCTTCTCATACACTTTTCAAAGACCTGATTACAAATATCAGGGGGCAGTAAATGTTAAAGGGTAATACTGTCAGTTGATTGCCATGGGTGAAAGGTATTTGGCTTTAGAAATTAATAGGTGAATGTTTATGTCTTGTGAGGTCAGAAGAAAAGGTAACAATTGTTCTATCTTGTCTGGAGTCCCTGACTGAATGGATAGTTAAATGTCCTAAAAACCAAAAACAAAAACCCAGAAAAACGACCAACCTAAAAGGCCAGCAGGGAAAACCACTCTGTGTGAGATGAAAATATGCCTGTGAATGCATATTACATGGATACTGTGTGCAAGACTTATTTTTTTTAATAGAATAAAAATCTTTTTAACAAATATTAAACTAAAAACTATAATAAGGCGTCGTATTTTACATATTTGGCATCTAGATAATTTTGATTTACAATGTGATACTTTATATGCCATCTCATCTTCCAGTCAGCTGGTTTCGGGTGAATCTTTGTATTCTCATGTCATGACTTGTACTATCTGAATTCTCCATTGAAACTGCAATACTGCCTCCTTTAGCTTATTTTAAAACTTCTTTAATTTGTAAACACTAAAAATTCGGGGGGGAGGGTTTCTTTGTTTGTATTTTATAATCAGACATCACTGTCAGAGGCTTTCTCGAGATGGACCTAGACTGAATCTCATCTCTTATAATCTCACTCTTATGCTGTACAAGTCATCTGTCACTATTATGTTGTATTGTAATCTAGACTTCCTTCCCACAGACCATTGTGTTTGGGCATATCTTCATACATATTAAGTTGTCCCACTTTTGTCCATTCAGCTGTCAAGGACTGAATGATGTGTATGAACATGAGGGTGATTTCAGAACTGCATAGACATAAGCCTCTTAAACATGTTAGTGACCAAACACTGACTGTCTCTCTCTCTGAAGATTATTCTTTAAATTTTGAGTCCAGGCATTCCTATTGTGGTGAGAATGTTTATTGCAGCAAAATGTTATTGCAAACCAGCATGTCAAAGAATTGAGAGGACTGAAAGGCCACAGTCTTCTCAGCAGTCTGTACTTGGGAGAGGATTAAGAGATTTGGATTGAGAAAGACTACAATATGGAAAATAAAAGCTTCCAAATAAGGAGGCAGAGGGCGTGGGGTGGGGT
>JAAWXA010000007.1:21008186-21104064 GCA_038090715.1 Florisuga fusca
TGGGGGGTGTAGGGGGAGTTGCATGAATAAAAAAAGTGGGATCAGAAATGCTGTAGGCCTAAGATAAATCTTTACATCTAAGATAAAGTTTCCAACTAGAGGAATAAAAAAGTTACTTTAGTCTTTCTATAAACAAAACAACAAATAAGCCTTTGTATCTTTTGTTTACATCATATGTGAATGCAAAGAGGGACCATCAAAAAAAAGTGTAAGAAAGATTTCATGAAAATGGAAGTTACCGTATATATGGTGGAAAGTCACCCAAGAAAATGTGATAGTGCCAAAGGTGTGAGACTGGATACTTTACAGTACAGAATCTGAAAAAATTGGTACGTGTAATAGTAGCTTCATGGATGACCTTAAGTCAGTGGAAAATTAGGAAATGCTATGCCTATCTGCAAGCAAAAGAAAAACAGGATCTGGACATGCAAAGAAGCTTAATCTTCCATCAGCACTTTCTAAAAAACATTTTCAGGAGAAGTTTTAAAAATGTACTAGCATAATTTATATCAGATAGTCCACAATATATAAGCTTTGAAATGGAAAACTATTTCATTGACTAAATAAGTGATAACTTACAATTTATGAGTAAGTGGGAAATGAGACAAGCTGCAGTGTGTTTATGAAAGGCAATAGTTTAATAAGCATAGTGAAATGGTGGCTTTTTATAGACAAAGAAATGAAGAATCACTTAATCAAAGTTGGAGGTAAGTAATAAACTACTGAAAAGCACTGAACAGTGAGTTGTGCTGAATTGGACTGGAAATGTGTCTCAAAAAGTTCTTCAAGTGTGGTCTTGGGGTCAGCTAAGATTTTGAGTGATGACTTCAGACAATGGCCAAGACAGTAAATTTTAGTCACAGAGAACTGAGAAATATTGCTGATATCAAGAACAGAGACCCCCTGCAGGTCTTGGAGTTTTTCCTTTAGAATACTTTCTCCATGTTCTTTTGGATTTAAGCAGTAGAAGAGCAGTCACATATCCCACACTGTGAAGAAACCTGAGTAGCTGAAATATGACACAAGAAATTACAGTAGAGGAATCAGGACAACAAAGAATTGATTTTATAAAGGAAAACTAAAACTATACGATTTGTTCAGTTTAGGAGTGTGGAGACAAAGAAAGAATATGATTTGGTGTACAAATATATGAAGGAATTATAAAGCTGTCTGTGGGAAAGATGATCTAGCTAAAAGGTAACAACACACAGGAAAAATGTTGATGGTATTTTTGATTAACTAAAGCTCTCAACTAGTGTAGATAAGAGGTTCTGGAACAGCCCTCTACTATGTATAGTTAGGGAAAAAATATGAAGAATCTCAATCCATCATTGCTTTTATCTGGAGACTGAATTTTATGGGTCCTCTCTTTTATTCATGTGTTCCTGATTCTATTTACTGCTTACAGTCTTGCCTATTAAAAATGGAACATATTTACTTACTAAGTTGAGTCACTACTATCACAACCCTTTCAGGAAGTATGACTCCATGTGGCAAAGTCACTTTGGGCCACTGGCTGCAGTCATCTGCAACAAGGAGTCAGACACTGACATTGTTAGTATATTCTAATTCTCCTTTCTGGGTATTTTTCTTTTCCCTTTTTGCAATCTCCTTGCAAACCTTCTAAATCTTTATTACCTTGGGTATGCAGCTTTTGAAATGGGTCAGTGCTTTCAATTAATTGCAGTCACATACTGTGCTGCAATCATCTTTTGTGATGACAAAGTGGGACAGGAAGACACATGGTCATGACGTGAAAAGACCAAAAGTCTTTGCTTAGAGCTGTGGAAAAAACTTCCTTTATTTCTCAATTTCCTACAAAACTGACAACATTATTCCACTCCCTGTAAGTGGTGTGCTATTAGCTGGGTTCCGGTCCCTCTCTTGGTCACCCAAATCTGACTCCTTTTTCAAATATTTCTACATGTGGGAGATTGTGGAGATTTGAAACCGTGGGAAAATTTGAAATCAATGTGCAAAAAAGCTGCCTTAAGAAGGGAAGAGTTAACAGTGGAAAACTCATAGTCTGAAGAAGGTACTTCAGAAGTAGATGGATTTATGTTGATTTAGGGGTGGTCTTCATTCAGGACTCATTTGGAAATTAGTCTTCCTGAAAGTGTGTACATATATATGTTTGTATATAGATCTATACAGGACTCAGATTTTCCTGTTTAATTTTAGTTTGCAAAGAGTAGCAGGAAGTTTGACCACATTCACTATTCAGCTTAAGGAAGTGGTTCTTATTACTTGCTATGAAAAAACTTAACATGCCATAGCTATGACAGGCCTAAACAAAATGTGTTCCATGTTCTAAAAAGATTGTGTTACTGCAATTACATACATATGTCACCTTCTTCTTCTGCGACTGCATTTGGCTAGAAAACCCAGATGTTGCATACAATGTGCCACAAAGTTTTTCTGTTCCTGGAAATTAGGTGTTCAAAATAGTAGTAACCAATTTCAAACTTGGTCCAGCTCTTTGTAACACTTAAGGCAGTGTTAATTGGAAAATACCGGTTTGATATTCATACAATCACATGTGTATATGTATGTATATTTTCAACATATTTTGTTTTGTTTGTAGGTTCTTTTGCTGTTTGGTTTGTGGGTTTGGTTTTTGTTTTGCTTTGGTTTAGTTTTTTAACGTGCTATAAATTATAAATCAGAAAGCTGTAAATTGTCATAATTGAAAGTGTGTTCAAAGAATCAGCCTAAGAATTGTACAAGTGTTCATTTCAAGCAATAAAAATTGAGAAATATTTTTTTCCTATTTCATGCCTTAAATGGTGTTTCCTATTTAAATTTGCAAAAGAAATAACATTTAAATATGCTTCTTGAATATACTGATCAAGAAACTTAGAAAGCAGAGGTTATAAGAAATTTAATGTGCATGTAAAAATTTAACACAATAACTTCTGAATTTCTTTTGCCACACATATAATCAGTAAGTTTCAACCATACTTTCAGTGGATATGTATTTTCCATAAAATGGAAATGAAAATGAAAAATACAAAATAACTAATTTTGAATTTATTTGTGTTACTGATTTTCTTTTAAATATAACTCATACACACTCTGTTTAAATTATGGAGAACTACATTTCCTTTTCACTTAAAAGGGTAAAGTCTGTTTAATTTCACTGAGAAGAACAGAGCTTTTGCATTTGCCAGTGTCAAAAAGCCCTCAAAACCTAAATAAGCCAAAAAATCCAGAACATCAAACTAATTTAGCTTATCTGAACATAGAAGTGTACTGCAGAAAATTCATAAATAAATTTTCTTTTTCAAAAGTATTGCAATTTATTAGAACATTAATGATTTTTAAATTAGTATTAGAATGTTGAATCATAAAGAATAAAATATGTAACATCATTACTGTGGTCAAGCATCCCCTCTCATTTCTTAGGATATTTTGAAAGTGATAAGCCACCACATGTCAAAGGTGTGCCTGCATTTCCATTCTGGTGTTCCAAGCAATCCTGATCATAGTAATTGTTCTAAGTTACAATGTGCATTGTTCTAATTACAATGTGTGTCTACATGCATAAGTGAAAAGAAAAAAAAAAATCTTATGTTTAAATTATTTATCAATAAGACACACTGAAACTGAAGACTTTTGGCTCCTAGCTACAATTCCCAGAAAATGGTAATTTTTAAAATTTCAAAATGATTTATTTTAATATGAATGATTTAAAAAAACATTTTTCATACAAAACTGATTGATTTATGTTGTTGTAAACAAAGCCAGAATTGAAATCTGATGAATTTGTTTATATTAACCTACCTGAAAGTTCTAAAAATTCATTCTTATTGGCTCAGAAAGATTTTATTTTATTACATAAGACTTCACTGTCTGTGTGAAAAGAATTGGATATCTTTTATTGAATAGTGTCATTTTGGGGTAAAATCTTCCATCCTATATCCTCATGGATTCTGCAAGAAGCTCTGTGTCAGCATTTAGTTCTCCTAGTGGTCTCTGCCTAACCAAAAGAAAATATAAATAAGAAATTTCTTACCTGAGGGTGGAAGAGGATTTTAGAGGCTTATCAAAACTTGAAGCAAACCCCTAAGCACTTTCCCCTTCCCACCAGTCCTGCAGCTTTCCACAATGCTTTCTGTTGCACCAAACAGTGTTTCCTCTGCAGTTCTGTTGCCTACATCCATCTCCAAGCTAATGAAATTTGAAATTTTTTTGCTTGAATGGCCATGATCCAGCCTCATAACCAACAGTCTTTTTTTACAACAGTCACTAAACATCTTTGAGATGATAATCAAGATAGATCCTGGTTTAAATCCCAATAAAAGAATTAATAATATCTCTGATACTAAGACCAGACTGACCAATTCATGTAGTGCTATGGCTGTAATAATCCCATACCTATGTACTGCATTCTATATCAACATGAAAAAGGGCCTTCACAGTTCTACTTTTCACTGCATCCATCAGTCACACTTTCTCTGCTTGCATGTGAATGTTCCCTGGTTCTTCTTTTGGTATTATTAAACCTTTGTCCTCTGGGCAACAAAGAACCACTATCCCCTGCTGTCCTATGGAGCTTCAGACTGTAGGATAAGGTACAGCTGGAAGGAGGGTCTCAGAGCTTGCACATCACATACCAACTTAGAGAGGCTCCTCAGAATGAAAGTCTCCTTATTTACTTTTAAAAAATGTAGACAAAACTGGTGGAGATTGTGACAATATGTTATTTACATACATTGTGTAGATTATCTGTGGAAAGGTTCCTGTAAAGGTTTGAGCCCCATTGTGCCCTAGCACATCACGAAGGAAGGAAGGAAGAAAGGAAGAAAGGAAGGAAGGAAGGAAACTACTTTTTTCTAAAAATGAATGGTTAATGTATTTTTTTTCTACTTCCTAGAACATTTTTGAGGAAATTCATAGTGATACTTCTTTAAAAATTCATGAAAAAGAACAGTATAAAACTTATTTGGCATGGTAACCTCTCTTTGTGATTGATGAAGAATATTCTGACTGTTAAAATAAAAAATAAACTTCCTTCTTTCTGGTCACTTACCAGGCATCTGTGTTTGGATTTGCATACTGATTCTATATGTTAAGAAAACATCTTGAGTTAAGGAACTTTTAGGCACTGGATGTTTCTCTGTCCACTGACCTGTTTCCTGAACACAAACCCCTCCAGTCCAGCTGATTTAAGTCTCTAGGTCTCACAAACTTCTGTAATAGCTTAAGCATAACCTCTACAAACTTCCTTTCCCCTTATTTTTTTAATCATATCTTAATAATTTAGAGGTATGTGACAGCTCAACTCCAGCTGGAAAAAGACTGGAAAGCCAGAATGCCTGTGGGATGACGAACCCTTTTGTAATGATGATTATGTTGCAATCCGATAATAATAGAAGATCTGACCCTGGATCCCCCTATGAGGCCAGATCCTGACAACATGGGCCAACATGCCAGCATGGCTTAGGCTGCTGCCTTGCTGGCTCTGTGATCCCCCTCAGCTCCCTGCTTCCCTTCTCTTAGGGACCGTCCTGCCTGCCACTGGTCCCTGACAGAGCAGGGTAGAAACAAGGCTGCACAGCTGAAGCAGACACAATGTCCTTCCCACCCTCCCCTGGACAGCAGTGACCTTCCTGCTCTGCCTGGCTTCTGGCAGAAAATGGCATCAGAAGCAGGATCTGATCGCATGCCTCCAGGGTGTCTCACAGACTAGATCATGAATGGTTGTTGCCCACAGGGGACCTGGACTTTGAGACTAAAGAAGAGCACAGCTCTTGCCCTGCCTCATTCACTGGCTCCCATTCGGGTGCCACATTCATGACACCCACCTTCACTTGTAGTCCAGGAATCCAGGACTGGCTGGGAGGACATGGTGTACCTCTAATAACAAGTAAGGAATAAATAACTGAAAATGTCAAATTTAATTCAAGCATTGCTTATTATTGTCTGTTGTCTTTTTTTTTTCTTTTTTTCTTCTCTTTTTTTCCTTTTTTCCCTTTTTTTTTTCTTTTTTTTTTTTTCTTATGTAAGAAGTTCAAAAAAATTCAGCAATTGGCACAGCTTTACAGATTAAATGGATTATCGTTCCAATTGTTTAAAATCAGATAATTGATTAAAGTTTTTGTTAAACACATCTCTGTCCTTAAGGTTGAAAGAGAAGTTCAGAAGTTTAAGTCTTGCAGGATCCACACTGAAATAATTGTTCAGGTTCCCAATTTTACACGGTGCTGCTGAAAGGCCAGAGTCTGTCATTGGGTGAGCTCATCCATCTCGGAGTGAGGGGTCAGCTCCTTGGCTCGAATGTGCTCGTGTGAATGTCTCCTGAGGTTACCTGGGTGTGACCAAAAGAAACTCTTAGCCCTAGAAATTAAGCAAAGAACTTTCTCCCCTGGACTGACACTAATAATTGTGCTTTGCTCATACTAAAAGTATTCACAATAAAGCCCAGCATGAATAAAGAAACTCTACAATCCATGCTGCACTGAAAAAATTGTCTCTGCAAAGCCAAACCATCTGAGCTCATAATGCAGAATGCATTTAAACACATTTAAACATTTAAAGTCAGGTAAAGACTTTGATGCTTTAAACCATTCACTGGAAACATTAATTTTTTAATACAAAAACATAACACGCTTGGCTACCTGCACCTAGGGTTTTTCATCAAAAAGAATAATTAAATTTAAATATAGCAATTTAAAGTACTGTGTTTCATGGTAATAAGTATGATGGAATTAATAATGAGAGACCATTAGGAATATCCAAAGCTTGGAGCAGTTAGAGGCCTCATTCTACTATGTTCTCTCAAATCTTTTAAACCATGTGGTCCTCCAAATCGTTTTCTGACAGTTCAAGGAACATTTACAAAGTAAAACTCCATAATGATTTAAAGATGTGGCCTGTCCTTACTGCTCTGACCACAGTCATTCCTCCTATAACTATATTATAGTTATATATATATAAATATAACAAATATATAGAATAACTTCACCATAAGAATGTATGTTTCCATAGATATAGCTAAGTTTCTTCAGCACAAATAATAACACTAGTTCTGCATAATGTCACTTCAGTGAAGAAATAGATAGTAATGTGCATAGAAGTGTTACTGCATACTATGGTAAAATCCATGGTATGGTCTATGATAAAATCCTCCCCCGCCCCCCCAGATTCCTATAATTATATCTCAGAAAATGGAAATCTCCTCCTTACCTGCTAAATTTCATTAATTAATTGAGAAATTATCTAAAATGCCAAAAAAAAAAAATTAATTCAACAGGAAAATTTATATTACCTTGATTCAAATATTCCTGTATTCGTATATTCTATTATTTTCTTCAATTTGATAAAGTATTTAATTCTTTTTTGCATGCTATATTACATTCAGCTAAATTGCTGGGCTGAAACTAATTTCATTGTTGTATTGAAACATTTCTAAGAAAGTCAATACTTCTCTTTTGAAGGGGGATTAGAAAAAACCTTAGGAGATTTTAAAAATTACATTTCTCCATCTTTTGAAATTTATTTACATTTTCAAATTCTAGGATCACAGTTTTAGACTGCAAATCACTATATAATGTCATAGTAAAATATATTTTACTGTTCTAATCATGATACCTTTAGTGTCTGGAATTGCTAGCAAACTGAAAAAGACAGTAACTTCCAAGGTTAAATTAGTTTCCTTAGGGATATAATACAATACAAGTGAAACTTGAATTTAGGGCAGTATCACACTGAAGACTTCCTTGTACAATATTTTTCAAATTAACAAGCCAGTAACAGTAATTTTAATGAAATAAATAATTTGAAATAACATTTGGAGTGATACTGTTTGAATTAAGCTGAAATAGCCACATTAACTTTTGTACTTTCTCATTTTTTATAGCTGTGGCACAAAAATCAGCATTTTCAGGGGACATTCAATTTCCTTTAACTATTTAACAGTATCAGTTAAATGTCGCTCTGGCAGTGTTATGGGACACCACGCTTAGATGCCCACCTTTGATTTCTTATGGTATCTGTGAGAAAGGTTTCTGAAACACAGAAAGTGTATGACTGAAGATCCTGGTATGTGAATGGACTAACAATCAGACAAAAATCAGACAAAACAAGGTCATATTTAAGTAGGTTTTAGACTCAAAGGAGAACAACCTCCACATTTCGCAGCTTTTATGAAAAACCATGGGAAGAAACCTCTCTCCCCACCTCTCTGCACTCATACTCCCCTTGTATCCAAAAATCCTCCTGTTCTTGCTTTTGGGACATTTGCATTTAGCTCTGTGTTTGTGGCTAGTTATAATATCAATCAAAATGCTTGATTCAACATATCTTCTATCTCTCCTGCCTCCCAACCCATGACTTTCTGTATGAACCAGTGTCCCACCCTGAGGATCAGGCCATCTCTATGCTCTAGTTTTAAAAAGAAACAGGTGATGTTTTCATAGCTGAGAGGTATTAGAATTAAAAATAACCATTCTACATTAAATGAGATCTTCTGATTTCTGATGTAATTTAATACACATGAAGAAACCTTTTGGCTTAATATTTGTATGACTAGTTCCAGAACTGCTGACTGTGATCAGCTGTGTATCAGGGCAGGGGTTTCATTTCTCTCTCCCATCTTTACTCCCTATTCTCAATCTGTTTCTAATGACTTGTTCTTTCTGTTGTTAAGTTTTAAATCACTACAAATGTTTAACAGAACATCTTTTTGCAGTAGTGTAGTTAATAAAACTCAAACTTATTTTGATGAACACATGGGAATATAGTTTAAAAATAGAAAAATACAAATCTCAGGGCTCTTAAATAATAAAGTTTACCACATAAAGAATGGACAGGAAGATGTTCTGCTTGAAACTCTCTACAAAGGGACATTAACATAATCTCTAATACATGTTTCTCTGATTTATTAATAGTTATAACAACACAATAAGACTGAAATAAGACTACGAGGAAGACATGAGTTCCTGGAGTGTGTCCAAAGCAGACCAATAAAGCTGTTGAAAGGCATAGAGCACCAGTCTTACCAGGAGTGGCTAAGGGTACTGGGGTTATTTTGTCTGGGAAAAAGGAGACTGGGGGAGATCTTACTGATCTGTATAGCAACGTTAAAGGATGTTGTAGCGAGGTGGGGGTCCATCTCTTCTTCCAAGGAAAAGTGGATAGGACAAGAAGAAATAACTACAAGTTGCATCAGCGGAGGTTTAGATTGACCGTTAGGAAAAATTTTTTCACTGAAAGGAATGCCAGACTCTGGAGCTGGCTGTCCAGGAAAGAGGTTGAGTCACCATTCCTGGAGGTATTTACAAGATGTGTAGATGTGGCACTTTGGGACACGGTTTAGTGCTGGATTTGGCAGTGCTAGGTTAACAGTTGGACTTAATGATCTTGAATGTCTTTTCCAACCCAGATGATTCTATGAAATTATTGCTCCTTTTTTGTTGGGTTTTTTTTTCTTTTTTTTCTTTGCTTTCTTTTTTTTTTCTTTTTGATTTTCTTTCTTCCAAATAATTTCTAATAGTTTCATATAACTAGACTGGTAAATTTTGCTCATATCAAAAGGATAGGAGTCACAGACCAAAGTATTTTCTGTGTTTGAAGATGTTTGTGCCTTGGCTCGATGTATGAATGAGTTTTCTGACATGAAAAATTCTGCTTGGAAGAAAATCTCCCATTCTTCTCTCTTCTCTCTCTAGCTACAAAGAGATGATTTAAATCTATATCTTAGAGGTAGTAAGATGGCTGCTGTCACCAGCACTTAATTGAACTTGATTTTTCTGACTAGAAGCTACGTAAAAGTCTTAATTTCCATTACTTTCTCACTGTTTAAACTGCCCAGGATAGAAATTCATCCAAAGGGAGATTATATGAAAGATTTAAATAAATTTTCATTTTTTTAAGAAAGTGAAAATGAAATGAGGCTGAGGCTGACTGGTTTGTAGTTGCCTGGGCCTTCCTTCTTGCCCTTTTTGAAGACTGGAGTGACACTGGCTTTCTTCCAGTCCTCAGGCACCTCTCCTATTATCCTTGATTTTTCAAAAATTATGGAGAACTGCTTGGCAACATCAGCCAGCTCTCTCAGCATACGTGGATGCACCCTATTGGGGCCCATGGATTTGTGTGTTCAGTTTATCCAAATGATTTCTAACACAACCCACGCTGATCAGTGAAGAGTCTTCCTCCTTCTAGTTATGCTCCCTTACTTCTAGTGACTGGGATTCCTGAGGGCTGGTCTTTGAAGACTGAGGCAAAGGCATTCAGCAACTCTGCCATATCTGCACCTTCTGTTATCATATCTGCCACTTCATTTAGCAGTGGAATAAATTAGGGAATAAAGAAAGAAAACACAGCAAGAGAAAGAAGTTATACCCTATGAATGAAATTCTACAAAGTGATCACTGGTTGTCATAAGGAACATTTCAGAAGAAATAAGGAAATGTCTTTATAATGCAAAAATTTGTAGTCTTGCTTAGCATTCAAAAGGCAATAATGCAGCCTTATAACAAGAACAGATGATTCTCTTCTTTGAAGTTCTAAATTTTCTTGTGCTTTCATCTGCTCTCAGGGAGGACAGCAGACAGATTTCATGCTTTTTCTTAGCTTGTAAGGAACATAGCACATCAGTGTCTTCCTGATTTTTTCATTTTATTGAAGCTAATGACATCTTCAACAAATTATGTGCATATGGAAAGTAGTGAACAGCCCTTAGATGATACTCGTAAACAGTTTTTTAGTTTACATTCCCATTTCAACATTCACTTTGAGGATTTTTTTTCCTGCTAATTGTCACAGAATCATAATCCCTTTCATGGGCCTCTCTGTATTAGAAAATGATAAATAGATCGCAGTTATCTCAAGGATAAGAATGATTTTCAATAAGTGTTGAACAGTTGGACAGCTCTGCTGGAAATAAACTTGATCTAAATCTATCCCAGATGTATTCTATCTGACACCAGTTGTACAGAGCCTTAGAAAACACTTCTTGTGAAGGTCTGTAGGGTTCAACAGTGCTACCTCCTGGGAGTTCGCAGTGTTGCTGTAACTGGGCTCTACACGGGCTCTACACAGAGCTCATATCTGTGCAGAAAAGACTGGTGAAAGGATATCTGGGATACCTGGTTGACAGAGATGACCCCTAAATATGTATAAGATGGCATATGTGGTAATGATGATAGAACCAATGATGGGTTCTGTAAGAGAATCTCCATATGATCTTACTAGTTAAGGAGGGATTAAATGCAAAAACTATTTTTAAGGCTTTCAGAGAAAAAATATATTAAAATAGGTAATATTATTTCCATATGTTCATCTTACAAACTACAGGTTAATTTGGATTCTTTCTATCAAAATGAAGAATTTTCCTCAAAAATGAAGAATGTAGCTTTAAATATGGGCTACTAAAAGAAACACGCTGATTCATCTTTCAAGAGTAGTTTTCATGGGCATTGCAGTTAAGCATTGTACCTACAAGGAAGAACTACAATCTGCTTCTGAGTAACACTGTGTACTAGCTAAGAAGGTGATCATTTTTATTAGTGCCAACTCCCTCCTCCACAAATGCCTAACCTTTGCATACAATACCAACATTATGCTGGTTTCAAATACTATCTATTGTTAGATGATTTTTCTCATATTTTATGATCTGATTAAGCAAATATAAAGTTGATGTTACTATAACAGCTTTAATTTGTCAGAATCCAACCTTAGTTAATATTACCGTATCTTCCTAATTTAAGGGCAGATGATGTAATCTCAACTACTCCCATAAAATTACACAGTCTATTTCCAAGCTGACAGAATTTCAGGAGGTTCATTTAGGTTCATGAAATTCCATCTCCACACAGATGTCAATGCTCATTAAAATGGACGCCATGACAGAGAGTCCAAATGGGACACGGTTCTCTCAGTTATTGATTTTTTTTAAAAAGTCAAGTCTAAAGGAAGAGGATATTTTGTTCATCTGTCTGTGTATTGGGTAAGATATATAGTGTATGTATTTCTGTTAGACGCAGCCAGTGGAGAAAGGAAAACTGCTGTGTTTGACATGGCTTAGAAGAACAATAATGTGCAAATGGAGAACTGTCTTATCTTTAGGTACCTCGAGGTGCATGTATAAATGCATCATTATGGAGGTTTTTGAAAGGTTTTTTTGGTTTGGTTTGTGTTTTTCTCCTTTTTATCTTAATTTTTTGATATATTTATGGCTTTTATTCAGTAATGCAGGATAGAAAGGTGATGGATAGCATGTTTAATTACTTGACTAAGACTGGAAGGCTAGTAGGAGCAGCTGATTGTATTTAAAACAGTTATGACATTCAGTGTTTTAAAACCTACTAAATAGAATCGTAATAAGTAGGTTCTTGCTTCTAGGCAAAATCTAGCAGGTAACATGAAGCTGGCCTACATGCCAACAAGGTTGTGTCAGAACAAATAATGGAAACATTTTTTATGTAAACACTTACTACAGATGTCCTTTCACTGGTTGTTACTGGTATCTGAATTCAGTAACACTGGGTATTTTCTTACTGAGTTAATAATATTAATTTTTTCTGCTAAAGGACACAAAAATAAGATAAACCAAATGACATATTTTTTCAATTTGCAACTCAACCAGTGACTGACTTTTAGTCCAACTGATGGTGTTCGTGACAGTGCTCTTGGAGTCAATGTTTCAGACACGCAGTAACATGCAATCTCAAATGCATGTTAAATTTGAAATAAATTTGGGAGTAAATAAATAAATAAACAAACAAAAAAAACATCTTAAATGTTTCATAAACTCAGCATGGAGATCAAACAATATTCCTTTTTCAAAGTGGTATGTTTAAGAAATATCATAGAATCATAGAATACGCTGAGTTGGAAGGGACCCATCAGGATCATCAAGTCCAGCTCCTGTTCTTCTCCCTTCCTGTGGTAGTACCTCACTCAAGCTTTGGGGCTGTCAAATCTTCACAGACAGGAAACCCAATTTAAGCTTGTCTGCTTCTGTTAACCACTCCTTATCACTCCTCTCACTGATCCTATGGCCAGGGCCTGTCCTAACCAGCTTTTTTAGCTTTGTTAACAGGTTTTGTTCCTTCGGTTCTTAGCAAAAATGTGTCCAACACTCTAGGGCTAATGCAGTAACCTTCAAAGCATAAGACTGAAAAACAGCCTTTCATATTTTCCATCTGCAAAAATCTCTCAAAAAAAGTCATCTGCCTTATGTACTGTTCTTTACTCTTAATTTTATTTCCTACCAATGCTAGAAAACCGCCCATTTCAATATGTCCACAATCTAGGCACATTCGGCAGGTAGTTTAAATTCCCCTATGTTACTACAGAGTAAAATTATTCTCAGTTCTATATAACCATTTTGATAACAAAAATGTTCTCCCATGATGCAACAATATATGTAAAATAAGGATGTTTCAGGCCTTCTAATTTCTTATTTCATTCACTTCCCTGATTCTGAATTTGTGGTTTATGTCAGAATTTTTTTTATCCATATGTGTCATTATCCATTTTCTGTCCTCTTCAAAAATTTGAAGTGGGAGTGAAACTAAACACAGGAGAACAAAGCAAAAGATATCGAATTCTTAGTTTCAGATAAAATAAGCAATATATGTATGTGTTACCACAATGTTAGAAAAATATCTGTGACTTGACTGGGGATAAGTTTTGGAATCATTTAGCATGTTAAACTCCGACAGTATTATCAGTTTCACTGTTACCAACAATATAACCTGAATGAAAAACCATACTACAGAATTATTCTAGTTTACAGTCCCATTGTCAGAAGTTATAACCAAATCATGTTTCCAAAATAGAAAATTAAATATGTTTAGATTTACTAGTTGATGAATATAACACTTAGATTTTTTTTAGAGACGTATGTTTGTTAGATCAGCACATCTATTCTACTTTTCTGCTCTGACGGGTTTTAGTTTTCATGTTCTATTAACAAAATTTGGAAATATAACTCCACAAAGGCTTAGAAATAAACTTCAAAGTAAAAAAAAAAAAAGGCTACTAAAAGTGAGTTTTAAAATGTTACAAGCCTCTGGATTTTGGTATTATGGAAACTGGAGGGAAATTTATTAGCATTTTTTTTTTCAGAATAGGCAGCACCTGCAGCCTACAGGGGATAATATACTTCACCTGCTATGGGAAATACACTTTAGACTGTTACCATCCTCAAGGTGTCCCTTTGGATCAAGGAAAAGGTTGATTTTATAAATTTACTACATTTCTAGAATCCGTCTTGAAAATTAATCCAGGCATAGATCTACTGATGCTAACCCAGCATCAGTAGAAATCAAACAAAAAATTTTCATTTATTTCAGTAAGATTTGTACTTGACTGTAAATAGAATATGCAGATGTGCATCTTTTTATGAAGCAAGCACAATGAAAGGAAAATAATAAACTTAAAATCACAGAATACAGATTAATATTAAATACCATTGAGATAGGCTGATCCCATTTGAGTGTTGCATCCTCAGCAACATACTGAAATGCCTCACGAATAATTTTTTTTTCCTTTGTGTTCCTTTGTTTTTTGGGTTTGTTTTTTTTTGCAAAGTGCATTTTGTGTTTTGTGTACAAATACTTCCCACTTTGAGCGAGTTCTATGGTAAATTTCCCCATAAGTAAATATAAACACGGGAATAGTCAGTGGTACTCTGAGGCTGCTATAGGCAATCCTTGATTATTCCTACTGATTAATCCTTGATTATGATGACATTTATTTGTATAATATCTTATTTTATCCAACTATATTTTGAAAGATGTGTACAGGAGACAGACCTTGTCATCAGGTAAGCCATGAATAAAAGTCTAAAGATACCTTTATGGCTATCTTGAGTAAATTAACAGTAGCAATGAATCTTGTATTTATCACCCTTGACAGTTGAATTTCTGACACTGTATCTTATATTCTTTCTAGACCATTCATAGAGGGAAGCTAAGTCCTTAGTGCATGGTTTATAGGTTACTTTAGGCGGTAAATTTTCAAATGCAAAAATGGCAAGATATCAAGTCAACAGGAATGTATTCAATATTGCCACTAATGAACAGAACAAATTGTTTTAAAATTCTATGTTTAAACAAATTATAAAGGAGAGTGGAATATTCATATAATTACTTGAATAGCAGGAGGTGTCCCTGCCCAGAGAAGGGGAGTTAGACATAGATGATCTTTAAGATCTCTTCTAGGCCAAACCATTCTACGATTCTATGAATTTTTGCTGACATACACAGTGGAAATAGAGTTCATCTCTTTCTGAACAGCAAGTGTTTTCCTGTCTGTTCTGCCATGAAACTGATGATACTTTAACACTAGAAATCCCTCAATTTTTTCCTTTTCCATCCAGAAGTTTACTTAATGACAAGGTTAGTGCCAAGGTGTGTTTTTCAGGGTAGCACAATGTATATAAAGGGTCAGAAGAGATCAACTATGTGCTTCAGCTTGCTTCTTAGAAGGTTGGCCAGATGTCTCCCAGCATAATGTGTGCATTGAGACAGCTGTACAAAGTATTTCAGAAACATGTGGGAACAGCATGTGTTGTTACAGGTCACTTGGTTACTCATTCTGTGAATGCCTTGTTATTCCCTCACGTGGGCTCGTGCCCTGGAGAAAAGTCCGTAGTAGCTTGCACTATGGGAAATTAACTGATAGGCAAGGATTCAGGTATGCCTTAATATTTAGCAATATGCTGAGGATTATAAGTCTGGCAGAAACAGTTATCAAACAGTAGAACTGGGTGCCAGGTGTAATATGAGATGACTGAATATCTTTGGTCTCTGAGTTTTACTTGTGGAAATTCAACTTTGATTGTAAAGCCTCTTTGCTTTCTTTTTTTAACACTGAAGATTTACGTAGTTCAAAAATTCTTGTACATATTTGTACAAGTGGGGTTTTAGAAAATACTACAGCCAACTGAATTGCTGCATTTTTTTTTTTAATATTATTTTTATATTCTGGACAAATGGCACAAACACAGCTTTTGTATGTTCCTTTCTTACTGCTTCTTTTGCTCTAGAAATCTATTACTCACAAATGCAATACCTTCTAGTGGTGTGGTGTCCATTTTTTGCAAATATTTGCAATTGAAAGAGCTGTTCACAGATGAAAATTAATACCATATCAAGCTCTTCGTTCTGTCTAGTTTCAGAAAGTCTCTAAAACATGCTGAGAAACAGTATGAAGTCAGTATCCCACTCACACAGAAAAATGTAGAAGATTACAACGGATCGATTTATGAACAATCATATGCATATGAGCTTTTTTTCATGTCATTTAAAAGTTACTAAACTATCACTCTGAAAAGGATTTGGGATGCTGGTGTAGAAAACTTTAAAACGAGGCACTGTAAATCATCATTACTTTTAATTATGGTCTTTCTCTAAAGTTCTTTAAAGTCTCTAGTAAACAAAATGTTTATTATATTATTTTCAAATACATATTTTATTGTATTTTCATTTATCAACACCTCTTCAGATTTTTCCCAGACATTTTTCCCAGAGTTTGTCTGGCATATGCCTGTACTGAGTAAGCTGCAAAATCCTTTTCTCCCTAGAGAGTACTTCATTTACAGTAATTGCTTTTGTTTGGTTTCTTTTTTTCTTGTTTATTCCTATTTTTTGTTTGTTTGTTTCTTGTCTCAGTTCTTTATTCTGCACTCAGCTGTGACAAGATATTGTGAATTTCTGATCTTTCAAGTGCTTTTCAATTAGCTTGCAGAAGGGTACTGCAAGATTTTTAAACTACAATTATCAAGAGCCTCTCTTAATAAACAACATAGACTCAAAGATAACTGTTCTCAACTCTGTAACTGCTCACCCATACAATTTCCTCTGTATGTTCAAGTAGTCACAGTAAGCTCAGTGATAGTCTTCATAAGTATAATAAAATATAAGTATAATAAAATATAAGTATAATAAAATACATGCATATATGAAAGATTAAAACCTTATCCAGAATTCGTCATGGTGAACTAAATTGGGTGCACTTGTTTTCTTTGGGAAGAAGAGTATTTGCTTGTTGAAGGATATAGAAAAGAATTCAAAGAATAATCAAGGATAAATAAAACAGAATAAAGGACTATCTTCACAGAGTGGTTTATTATTATACTGTATGTATATTCTCATGAGTGGGATATCTTATAAATCCAACAGGAGATGAGACCTTTTTATCTTGGTGCTTGCAAATTGAGGCTCTCTGTTCTTGCCCACTCTCCCACAAAGAACTCTGCTTTCTGCCCTGCCTCTGGTTTCATTTTGCTTTGGCTACCATTGGAAGCCCTATACTGAGAACACTGTGTTACCTAGTCACAAGCAAAAACTTTTTCATGGCTAAATACACATGCAAACAGCAGGTTCCCTGATCTTAGGTAAGTACTTTCTGTAACGAGATCTAGATCCTGGCTCTTTTTTCCAGGCTACCATCTCACTGAATGAGTGGCTTTCAGTAGTCCCATTCAATTTCACTTAGGAAAGAAAAGAGACTTGAAAAAATACTTACAGAATTTTGTGGCTAGCATTGGGCACTCAGTTGTCAATGATGCATGTTTGGCTTACCCTTTCAGAAAAATCCCTTAAAAATAAAAAATGCAACCTTTCACTTAAAAAAGCATTGAAAAATTAAAAAGATAATTAAGAGAACAGCTAAACCAGTATTCAAATGCTGAACTATTTAAACTCTTTAGTTGAAACTAGGACATATAATTGGGAGCATTTTCACTGGTTACAGATCAAGAGTAGATACAGTACCATCCTCCCTTTAAAGTCAGAATTTCTGTTCCATTTCCAAGTTTTTCATCTTTAGTTTTAATCCATTATCACGAACAATGAGACCATAAACATTCTGGAAATAAGAAGTCTAATAATTGCATTTTTCTTCTCTCCTTTCAATGAATCTTGGAACGTTGCCTTCACCATCTATTTGAAAGGTCTGCTAATATAACACATAAACATTCCTGCTTCTTTTTAAATGTCTTATTTTGCTTTGTTGTTGTTATTATTTCTAGGCATCTATATTCAGAATCTATATCCCCAACGTACACATATGTGACCTTGTTTTCCCAGGGTAAATTAAGAAATCTGCAATTAATTGTAAGAACCAGCACTGTTTTCTGAGACTATGCTGTGGCTTCCAGTCAAACAAATTCCATATCCAGTCACATCTTCTTTTAATATAGTAAGTTCAAAGACACTATCACTTTGCCAAAAGGAAAAAAAATTACACAAAAAACCCAAAACCAACAAAAAGCAACAGTCCAAAGGAAAAAAAAACAAAAAACAAAAAACGAAAAAAGAAAAAAGAAAAAGAAAAAAGAAAATAGGAAAAGGAAAAAAAGAAGAAAAAAAAAAGAAAAAGGAAAAAAAACAGAAAAAAAAACGGAAAAAAAGAAAAAAAAACAAACAAACAAACAAACAAAAAAACAACCCAACCATGACGAAAATAACAGAAAGATCTGTTCAAGTTGTACACTGATCTAGAAAAGAGAGTGATAAGGAACAATGAGGTCAGTTTTCATCAGACTGCTATTAGTATAACAGTAGAGTATCTGTACTTACAAGTATTTGTCATTGTGTTGGGACAAATCAGAAGTTCATGAGTTCATGAAAATGAATGGAAATATTCCTCTATATTCAGTTTGCTTTGAACCAAAGTCTATGACAATGTAAATAGAGAGAGAGAGAAAAGGTCCAATACTTCCCAAACAATAATTCCTTCATTAAACTTCTTTAAGGGTATCTCCACTATGTATTTACCTCCCCCTGTCTAGTTTGAAGGAAGGTCACAATAAGATAAACGTTAATAAGATAAATGTTAATTATTAGTTAGCAGGAATCTTACCTGTCCATGTCTGCACAACTGCTGAAATATTTGCAGTACATTTCAATTACAAGATAATGCAGACTTCACATTGCTCACAGTATTCTACACAATGCTCTTTTATTTAACTTTTCTGATCATTCTAAGAGAATTTTACTGACTTCTTTGAGTACTTATATTGTTACTATTAATTAATCCCTCCAGGATTTCTGAAAAAATATACAGAGATATCTGGTGGTATCTGCAAAATCTGTACTTTTCTAACACATAAAAGAAGTGTGAGAAGAGCAATAAAAAGAAAGAAGGAGGCATGGTTAAGTGTTAGCTTCATGGTCTTGTTATCCCTGATTCTGGAAAATATTTATTTTAATAAACGGAATTTTTTTTCTCCTTTCTTGTGAGTTATGAGTAGTGAGTGTTCCCATTAAACCCAAAAGCTATTTGGGTTTTCTGACACCATTAAAGCATTTGAATACAAGCTTCCACTGGTGTGTGTACGATGGGTTAGTCATGCAACTCTTAGAAACAATAAGTGTGAATTTGTACCATTGCACATATTGCATGAACACATACCCTTTGAAGATTAAGTACCATATGTTTGGTTTACTTTTTCTTTAAAAAAAAACAAAAACACAACACGTGAAAAAACCCACAACACGTGTATAGAAAGGAAATAATGAAAAACTTAAACGGATTTTGAAATCTGCACAGTGACTGCAGCATTCCCTGAACTATCATGCTAGCTGCTAGAAGGCAATAGTCATACACTAGATATAGATAAAATTACCTCCATAATTCTGCCAGTATTGACCTCTCAAATAGTATCACTGCTAGTTTAACTGTTACAAATACTTTACCCTTCATGAAGGAAGTGCCTCTGCAGGATGAATAGAAGTAGATATGTTATGAATCTTCTGTGGAAAAACTCATAAAACTGATAAAGTGCTGATAACAGCTTCACAAATTCACAAATTCTTCCGGTAGTTCAAAACTAGAATTTAGACTATTAGTTTTCATCCGATTGATTAAGCAGTGCTATACAGGGGCATATGGAAAACATGTACCCATATACCTTTGTCTACAAAATCTGTAGTAAGTTATCTTCTGCAAAAAATATGGAGCATAAAGACGTCAGTGTGGCCAGAAAATGTCTTGTATATTTACTTTACTTCCAAATATCACTCTGCAACTGTTGGTACAATTTGATAAAATTTGCAGCAGCAAAACCACAGGCCCCCAGAGAAATCCAGTTTCTTTGTTGCTGTATTTGTGATGCCAGTTGCAAATTGCATTGTGGTGCAAATAGATACCATGAGTTTCATGACAGAAAGACTGTTCAGATAATAGCAGACAATCAACTGCAAATTATTCAGTTTTTGTACCAACTGATTTAGTAAACAGGGAGCCAAGACTGAAAATTATTGTTCGAACTCTGTAATTAAATTTTTCTAAATTCTGAGGTTTTTGTTTTACTTTCAATTTCACATATAGGAAAACATAACATAGCATGAATTATTAGGATTTTTCTTTTCTGTCAGTACACTGACATACGTGATTGTAATGTGGATACATTGAAAAATTAAAAAATGCCTCTTGAATCAGCAAAATTATATCCAAGCTAGCATGAGGTGGTAGCAGCATAGTTTGCGCTGTTTAAAGATAAACTTATCAACAGACCCCCCTCCTTTGTCAGGACTAAAAAGATAAAATGGTTATCAGAATGTCTCCTAAGCCAACAGACTGGTAATGCAAATTGGTATCAATTACAAGAACAAAGGAATTCCGGGAAAACCTGAATACAAAGGGAAGACCTGCATTTAGCAATGTTCAGCCTCTAGTAATAACTGATGAGAAGAAGGAACTTTTTGCTATAAAAATTCAGAGGAAAAAGGGGAAAAACAGAAGCGAACAGAAGTGAATCAGCAATGAGTAGCAGAAGGAAAAAGAGCAGCAAACACCAGCGAGATCAGTGCGAAGGAACAGCAACATGGGTGGTGAGGCGGCACGAAGTGGAGATTGCTTCGGAAGGTGAAAACACTGATTGTTCTTTCTTTTCTTAAAGGCCCGTTCCCTGGGGTGATTAATTTGTTTAAAACCCTGTTCTCCCTGCGTTCCTCTCCCACTATTAACTCCTTCCTAAGATTCCTTTCAGCATGGTGCCATTTTCCCTGAAATAAACCATTGTAATTCATTCAAACCGTAAAACTGGTTACTTTGGAAATTTGTAGGATGTATGTGTGCAGTTGCTAGTATTTTCTCACAAACAACATATATTAACAGTTATGGACTATGACAGTGATGAAAAGATTCTCTAAATGCTATTTAAGTTCTTAAAGACCATTGAATCTAAAAGAAAATCGTTACATTGCCATTTTACTTCAAGTAATAATCTGTAGTTTGCAAGTTTGTGGGTATTTTTTTGTTTGGTTGTTTGCTTTTTTCTTAGATGACAGTTTTTTAGTACAACCTGAGAGTTTTCCTGAGTCATGTCACTGTGATATATTAGGAAAAAAGAACTAACATGCTGGTGTGAAAATTGTTGCTTGTTACAGCTCACCAAAGATTACAGGGACGTTATCATATGTACAGACCCAGAGGGGTGTTCATCTCCCATAAAAATATCTCTATTACAATAATTTGTCTTTCTTTGTTAATTGCAGCACTAGCTGCAGCATAATTATTTATGCTTTGCATTTTCTTGCTTTCAAGAATTGCAGAAGCCTATTGATGTTATCCACAGCAGCCTTTTGTGAGTAGATGAGAATGAAGAACAGTGCTAGATCTGTTATACTCTTCACAGGCTATTAGATACAGAAAAGTATCTCTGAAATATTCCCTGCACTTCTAAAAGCCTTGTAGTTGTCTGAATAAAAATGTTTCTTGAACTTTTTCTACAGGTACGCCTAGTGAACTGCTGAATATCCAAGGCAAAAAGTAAAATATAGCTCCCTCTCACACTAGAACCTTGGATTTCATACAAGACCAAGATCCTTAAGTGTCTACATATTACCCAGTTACCTAAATATAAACGTGTAGAACCATCTGAAGTGCCCAAGATAATAAATATATATGTATAAGGAGCAGGCATATATGAAGAGGAGCTATTGGCTGGGGGTCCAACAGGATTTCCCTGAGCATCTCAAATTTTACTGGAGGTCTATATTTAAGTAAATGAACTGGAAATCTGATCAATGTAATGGACCTTAGAGATTTGTTAAGGTGACACCAAAGTAGATGCTCCAGGAATTCAATTTGAGGTAAGTCAAGCCCAAAAATTAGGTATACACATGTTCTTGTTTTCAGATCAATTGCACACTGAATTTCTTTTTGTCTTATGCTTTTTGTCCTATTCTTTTTGCTTATGTCTTTTTCTGGACAGAAGCATCTGGTGTAATTCAAACTGCATTAGGTGAGTTGCATCACCACCCATCTGGAAGATAATTGATTCTCTTAGTTCTGCACTGCACCTGCCAGCAGCACCTGAATGCTCTGATTTCACAATTTCCCATTTTAAACCACTGACATCTGCAGTGGGATGTGATTCCAAACGTGTCTAGTAGCATCTGGATACCCTAGGGGCCCTATTATCCTCCAACAAAATGGACAAGTGTATTCTGTAGGCAAGGCTGTACACCTGCAAAAGCTATAGAAGTATCTTGTCTATCCTACAGCACCCCACACAACCATAAGCCTTTGTTTTGGATACTGAATAATGCCACTGGGTCTTTTGAATAATTTTTTTACTGCATTTATCACACAACACCTTCTTCTAATGGGAGTTCAGACACTTTAATTTAAGTATATGTTCCTAATTTTATTGTCTTAATCTAGAGCTGTATCTTTCTCTACTATGGCTAATCCTTCCTTTCTGTCAAGGGCTCACACTCTTTTCTATTTCTCTTAAACATTCATAGGGTGAGTATCTTTTCCATTAACCATTTCATCAGTAGCATATTCACTGTAGCCATTAAAGAACAGGAGTATATGTGATATGACCTCTTTAGGCACTTACTGTAATTAAGTGGTCTTTCTGCTGTACTATTACAGTGCTGTAATTACTGTCCTACTATATATATAGAGAGAGAGAAAATTGCATTGCATACAAACAAATAATTATGCTGGAGCAGAGAAATTACAGTATTGAAATTGTGTTGAAACTGAGATTTCACGTGGGTGTTACCTGTGTTATAACTACAATGTAGTTGTACTGCTATAATAATCCTGGATGATATTTGTAAAAAGAAAAGTCTGGGAACCTGGCACATCTCCCTCTTTTCAATAGGGTGTTTTTGTTGGTAGAGATCCAACTCACTGAGTAGCTGGGCTGGTGATTTCTCTTTTCTCTGTACCATGATCAGATACATCGAACACCTGAATACAGAAATTCATGGCTAGAAAATTGAATTGCTCAAGGAAATAGTGATTTTATTTGTTGAAGATAAATTTTTATAAGAGATAGTATGTTCATGATTTCTGCTTTTCAAGTGTTTTTCTTTTACATCTATATCGTATTAAGAAGTATTGAGGGCATCAGTATAACCTTCAGGTCATCTGCAGTATTAGAAATTTCATCATTTTTTCTGTCACTTGGTCCAACAGAAAACCAAGCTGCCATTACAAACCTTGCCATATGCTTAAGCTCAAAAGAAAACAGTGAAACGTGTAATACAAATTAGCTAAAGTAGCAGAGGTACATATGGCCATTAAATATGAATGTGACTGTGAATTTACATATAAATCATGACTTGGCTTTGGGAATGAAGATTTAGGAAGGGCTCTGCCCATGCTTGCTGCAAGCGTGCTGATGGCTGAAAAGGCCAATGCAGGATAGGCAAGTCTGGTTGCAAAAGGCACAGGAGAAAGTCTGTGACAGGACAGGCAAGGCACGGCTCTTTCTGTGCTGTCTTTTCTCCTCGAGACTGATTCTCCGTGTTCTCAAAGGAGGCAGCAGCGTGATGGATGGTGTGTCTCCATGTTCCTGACTGGAGGCCAGAGTGGGCCACTGATGGCAGTCAATATGGCCAAAGCTGAGGGATTGTTTCAGGGAGTCCTTGTATCTCCTCTTTGAGGCTCCTCTCCTGTGGCAAGTTCACCATAGAGCACAATCCTAGGGAGGTGGTGATCCTCCATCCTGGAGATGTGCCCTGCCCAGTGCAGCTGCATCCTCAGTAGCATGGCCTCAATACTGGTGACCCCTGCCTGTTCAAGGACAGGAGCATTGGTCACACAGTCAGTACAGTCAAACTGTCACACAGTTTAGAGTTGTATGGAGGCAGCACTGATGGAAACGTTCAAGGAGTCGCAGGTGGTGGTGGTAGATGACCCATGATTCAGACCCACATAAGAGAGTAGACAGTCCTAACTCTTTCAGCCTTTCCTCATCATCAAGATGCTCCAAGCCAACATCTTTGTGTCCTTTTCTGGACTCTAACCCACATGTCCATATCCCTCTTGCCCTGGGGACCTCAGAACTGTACACAGTATTCTAGAAGTATCTCACCAGTATTAAGCTGATTGAGAAGGATCACCTCCTTGTTGCTTGTCATCCTATAGGACACCAAACATCTATGTTAAAATTTCTTAAAAGGAGTACATTTAGGACAAGACATGCAGAACATTCTCAGATCTGCACACTGTTATGTGAACATACATTTGTTACATTTGTTATAAATACAACATAGTGTTATGTGAGCACTTCTGCATAATACAAACTATGAGTAAAGCCAATAGCACCTTATTTAGGATTTTAATTGTAAACACATAAGACTAATTATAGTTAAAAGGCATAATTCTTTTTCATTTTATTATTGAATTAGTGTTAATTAGTTGGCCAATGCCTGTTCTGATTTCTCCCATTTACAATACTGCAGATTGCATGAGACATATAAAGATTACGTTACAGTGAAAGAACCAGAAAAGATGTGAAACATGCCCGTTCTAAATATAACAAATAAGCATAAGGGCTGAGGTCACTTGCATTGTTCAGATAGAAGAAAAGGAGGTTGAAGTGTGACCTCACTGCAGTATACAGCTTCCTCACAAGGGGAAGAGGGAACTGGTGCTCATTTCTTCAGTCCTGTGACTGAATACAGGACTTGGGGAAATGGTAGGAAGCTGAATTGAGGAGGTTTAGGTTAGATATCAGGAAAGGCTTTTACACCCAGAGGGCAGTTGAACAGTGGAATAGGCTCCCCAGGGAAGTAGTCACAGCATCAAGGGAGTGACACAGGGACAGGAGTTGGACTTGATGATCCTGATGGTTCCCTTCCAACCTGGCATATTCTATAATTCTATATATATGTGTGTGTAGTTATAGATGTGCATAACTATTTCTCTCAATCAGTAAATTTCCCTCACTTTTCTCATAATTTTCTCTTAATCAGCTTTTAAGGCTTAAAAAAAATATTAAAACTTTTAAATTATATTTCCCAGAGCAGTTTGGCATATATTTGATCCATCCTCAGCTACCCCCTAGCTCTACTGTGTAACCCAAAATTATATATGTTGATGTAGATCAACCAATTTCTGTGGAGACAATGGACATTTCACTGTAGTCTTAACCTTCCTCTTTCTAAAGCTACTTTTCACCTTTTTCATTTTTCAACCATATTTCACACTAAGCAGAGGTCTACAAAAATAAAATATATTCACTTAACTTTGAATGACATAAAATGACATAGATAGATATTAGACACCATAGATACATAAAACACAAAACTAGCAAATAGACTAAAAGAAATCCTTCCGAAGAACATATGCAGAACATTTTTTCTTGAAGGTTGCTAATGACTTATAACTTTCTGATATGAAAACAAGGATGCCTTTCCTTTTCATTCTAACACACAGAATGACACTGAGTAGTTTATGCACACAGAGACTTTTCTAAAAAGCACCAAAACATTTAAAATCATTTTAAATAAATACATTTTAACTAATCTCTCGCCCCCCAGAAAAAAAGCAAAACAAAAGAAACACCACCACCACCAAAAAACCCAAACAAACAAAACCAAAAACCAAACCTAAAACAGCAATTGGTGTGGAAGAAATATATTTCAGGAATTTTTTCTGAATATCTTCAGTGTAAATGTATGCTTAATTAATAAAGATAATTTCTGAGAAAAAGTATCTCTAGCAATTGTATTCAGATGTTATTTTTTAAATATCTGGGTACTAGAGTAATTAGCAATAACTTCATGAAAATTTTGTAGTATGAATATTAGGTATAGCTTGGGGAGATTTAAACCACAGAAATAATGCACATCTCTGGCAGGAAATGTTCTTTCTTAATGACAGTTTTCATAATTTTTTTTCCCCAGTTAGTGATGAATGACCAAAACATCTGGGGTACTACTGCTTGTGTAGGAAACACTTTAGACAAAGCACTGGCATGAATGTCATCTTTTATTTTACATCATTTCTTAATTCATCATTTTAATCTTTTTGTCCAAGTCACCAACTAGGCCATCACTCTTAGTGTTTCTTTTCTTCACTTTTCCCATATCCTCTTGCCAGTCAGGTCCTATTTTTAGCTTCTCTTCACTTAGCTTATACTTTTCTCTCTATCATTATGGCTGTAGTCAAACAGAGTTTTTAACCAGGCTAGGTTACATCAAAGATTGACTGTATCTCTAGTAAGGTAAAAAAAAAAAAAAGAGAGAGAGAGAGAGAGAGAAAAATTAAAATAGGATGTTTTAGCATTCCTTCTGGCAATCGTAGTCTGTTGTTCAGAAAAATGAAATTAAGGAGCTAAATTATTGCAATGCTACTAAGCATGACTATTGTACAATATCACTGGTTCCATCAATTAGACATATGCTATATATGTTTTCAGATCAACAAAAGTTAATTTTTGTGATATAGTGTTAACATATTGCCTCTGAGGTCTATCAGTTACACCCATTGTATTTGCAAAAAAAGTCAAGTATGGATTACAAAAGCTACAACTATAGTTACACCTGGAGTTAGTATTTGAACATTAGAAAATCTTGTCTTAATGACTGATTAAAGAATAGCTTCTTGGAGTGAAATTTAACAGAGTATTACTTGAGTTTGAAATGGAAAAGTGTAATATTTCATTGGCCTGGATGACAACATATAATATTCATAGTTTTCAAACTCAACATGGTTCTCTAATTCAGTACAGATGCTTATAACAAAGTCACTCAGTGTCTGAGTGACACAATAAACACTTTACTGCTTAGCTAAAAATTTTAATAATTGCTTCACTTATTCATCATGGGCTGATGAATACAGAAATAGTTCCTGACTTAAACTTGACCTTTCCTTTCAGTCATCAGTCATTTGTATTGCATGGCCAAGTGTATCATAAATGTGCCTTTCTCTTTGGATGTAAGTGTGCAAAGTTCAGCTATAAGATTCTCACTGAGAATGTTTATTTCTTTAAATATTCATTAACTGCTGAAGTGTAACAAGCATTACTTTTGTAACATATGCTTCAATGACTGAGAGGAGAAGTCTATCACTTTTTGGAAAATCAGAAACAGAATGATTCAGACCCCTTAGATCCGATCTGGGTTGGAACTTCACACTGAATGGAAATGTGAAGCTTCCACTTTGCAGTCTAGTGGCAGCTAGGGACTAATCTTTTAATTCTGACACAAGAGTCTTCTTCCCCCTGACAGAGGCACAACCACTGCCTGGGACAAGCCTTAGGTGTGGCTCCCATTGTTTATCCAGTTATTAAGTCTGTGACAAGCTGGTTTCCTGGAACAGGAAACAAGACCTAGATCCCGACTCCTCCATGTTTCACTGAGCCATAGAACTGCTCTTTTCTCTGCTTGCTCTTTCTTTCTCCACAACAACTGTGACTCCCCAACAATGGCCCAATATCAGAGGCTTTCAAAAGGAGGTATTGTAATTTACAGAGAACAATTGCCGGGGATGTGAGTGAAAGCTTCACCTTTCCATCTTCTCAACATGGCCATGGTATAAATCTTTCCATTTCCAAAAATGCAAATTTTGGCACTTCCATTTGCAGCTTATCTGGAAAGAGAGAGCTATGTTCATGCTTAAGAAAAGGCATCAGATTAATTTTGAATTATGAAAGGTCAGGCTAAAAAGGTCTGATTCAGGTAATTAAAGGTAAAACAAAGACAACCTGGACCTGTTAACCATGTTTTGTTTTTTGTTGTTGTTGTTGTTGTTTGGTTGATTGGTTTTTTTATTATTTAATTATACCTGAGTCAGTATTCTGCTGAAATCTCCTTACTGAAAACCTTAAACTCAAAAATCAGTTAAAAAGGAAATATAAGCATCTTGGATTACTCTACACAGCCAGAAAACAGAACGGATATCCATACTGAATGAATTTGATTCCTGGATTAATCTGCCTGGGATGAAGTAATTGCCTGGAGACTTAAAATAAGCTACCTGAATCTGAGTTTTACTCTTAATGAAACTTTACTCTTCAATTCATGTCCTTATAAAATTAATGAATAAGTTTAAGGACTTCATAAAAGTCAAATTTTAATTTCATATCAAAGTCCTTCCCTATAAACTGTTTCCAAATATGTGTGCTTTTAATGTATTGTGGGAATATGGGAGAAATTTTCCACTCCTTGCCAGCGATACTACATATTACAGATCAGGAGAGAAGTGAAGACACTTCTCCCTTAATGAGGCTGTATATACAAAAATAGCAACAAATATTATCCCATCTGAATTACCCAAACTGATTCAAATTGCCCAATTTAAAATTTGTCAAGAAGCCAAGTTTAACATTTCATGTACTCTTGCAAGCAGTGCCATGAGATCTCTTAATGATCAAAGCTGCCTGACTTCATTTTAATGAATTAAAATATGTTGTCCCCCAACACCATTGTAGGTCAGAGATAGAGTATCAGTTCACAAAGAAGGTTTCAAGAGTCAAATTGCTAATGCTACTTCCTCATCATTTAGATCTTCATTCCAGAAATACACCAGTCTAAGAAGCATCTAGCTTGGAATTGTATGATTATGAAAAATGATGTGTTTAGAAACCTTATGTCTCATCATCTGAGAACTGATAAGACTTCATTCTATACAGTGGTGCAGTGAGAAACAAACCACAACTATGTGTGCATATGCAGCTACAGAAGACATTCCACAGACCTCCTCAACTATTTTCCATTTTTTAATTGTTTCATAATAGAAAGTTATCAGCTGCACTTTTGTAATTATGCAGGACAAGAAAGTCAAACTTAAATTAAGAAGGAACTCTATCAAACACATTACTCTTTCCATTTGAATGATAACCAGACATTTTCCTGTTAAAGTAAGCCAGGTAACTCACGTGATTGGACAATCACCCACAAGTTTGGACAATATCATTTCCATAGTTTCCTGTGCGAGGTGTTAGCAAAAGCACTTCTGTTACAATGGAATCTCAATACATATTTAACAACTTCTATTCATCTGTTGCCTGTCACTAGGATACCTTCATATCAAAGGAATAAAATTAACAGTAAAGACTGCGTATGATATTACAAAAGACTGTTGTTTTCCTTTAGAGAATTCTGTTCCATACAGGGAATTGAGCAGAATCTATATTGTTTTAAACATAAATTAGAATGACTTCTTTTATTTTCAGTCTGGAGTGTCCAGTGGAGACAAGTTACTTTCATGATCCCTGGCAATTCAACAACTGCTGTTGGCCTGGAGGCAAGTGAAGTAGTATTTGTGTGGAGAGTTAACAAGCCACAGGGGACCTGGAACATGAGCAAAGGCATAACCATCACAACAAGCCCATGTTTTCTTACAGCTTGCTTGCTGTTGTAAGGTCATAGGCTGTAAAGCAGTGGTTAGCGAGAGAAATTAGTCATGAAAACAGCATAACCCAGTGGGGATTCATAATACATGAATCAGCTCCAATTTTTGTTTGTTTAAAAGAAGCTGCCTTGAAAAAAAGCTCTTAATAATATCCTAGTGGCATAAGTCCATGTTTGGGAGGGTTTCTATAAAATGCATCACTTTAATAAGTTATTTCAATTAGAGGACAGGAGAGACCAAAAGTGAGAGTAGTATGGAGCAAAGATACACTCCTCAGCCAGGAAAACAACCACACCTAGTACAAGAAACTATGTTGGCCCCCTCTGAAAACCACTAACCTTTCTGCATGCAAATTTTTACGGGGTTGCATCCACTGCAAAAGCAATGGAGAATTCATTTATAAAACTTAACAGCTGCTGAAAGCTCAACGAGGATTTAAAACTAGCAGCCACTTGGGATATCTGTGTAACTGCACTGCTAATGGAGTGTCACTGGGGTATCTAGCCCAAGATGATTCAGTGCCATTAACACCTGTATTAAACAAGCCTAAATCAAGAGGCCTCACCTGCTTATATTTTAAGAGAAATGAGGCCTTGTTACCAAGCAGCAGCCTGACACTTGTTCTGTCTCAAAGAGATCCCTGGGTGGAAATATTAATATAGAAAATCCAGCAATAGACCAACTCTCTCTGCCATCATTACAACATCTAGGAAACAATAGTTCAAAGCATGATAAGAATACGGCGCATTTCAAAGTAAAGATATTACAAGACAGATAAAATGTTTGGAGAGATAATTTGGTAGGTTTCTGAAACAGTAGATTTGGTTCATCTTTGCTTTCCACAATAGTTTTGCATGTTGAAGTATTTTTTTGTTGTTGTTGGAAAACTCTTAAACTGAGTCACAGCCACACTTTATGAACAAAGATACACACCAACCCACTCACACCTGTGAGTCACTTTGGAAAGAACTGTTCAGTGTTATGAAAAGGTGGACATTTCACGTAGTTTCAGATAACTGAAGATGAGACAGCAAAAGAATAGAAACCAGCTGTTCTCTACACTCACTGAGAGCAAACCGCAGGCAGTTATAAACATAAGAAAGGAGACCAAGATTAAACATTAACTATTTTCAGATTGAAAAATAATTAAACTTTGGAACAGTCTACCTAGGAAGCTTGTTGAACTTATATTCCTGAAGTTCTTAAACACTGGACTAGTAAAATGCCCTTTGAAATGATGTCACGGTTTCAGTCAATAACCAGGTGACAGATGCTCTGTTACTCCCCACTACACTCCCAGAGGAAGAGAGAAAGGGAATAAAGGAGACAGACTTTAAATTTGGGGAAAAAATAGAATAGGTTTAATGTAGTAATGTAATAATGTAATTAATGTAATGTTTAATGTAACAGTAATTATGCTGCATGACATACAAATATATACAGATATGTAATCAAAGGTATAAATGAATATGCAAATACAGAACCCACGCTCTTCAGTTGGTAATTACATCCTGACCAGAAAAGTCCCAAACTGGACTCAGCAGCAGATGGGTGCCCGAGTCCAGGGTACCAGTGACAGTTCACTAAAAGCCTTCCAACAGCTGAGTGAGTTCTGCTCAGGTGGGAAGGCAAAGGTGTCCTGTGTCTATAAATGAGGTTCTACTCCAGCAAAAAAAAAAAAAACAACCCACCCAACAAACAAACAAAAAACCCCAAAACACACCCCCCAAAAAGAAAACCCAACCAAAAAGAGAAAAACAACAAAAAACCCAAACCGTAAAACCCCAGAATGCAGTAGCAGCAGCAAAGTGCACAATGAGAACGAATCCAACCCCTGCCTGGCTGCAGGTTCTTTGTGGAGCCATTTGGCAGCGAACCCCTTGGCAGGAGCAGAAAGGACAGGGACAAGGTTTATCCTAGACCTCTCAAACCAGGACAAATGGCTTTGCTAAAATCAGACCAATCAATATGTCTCTTAGCTCTGTTTTCTCTCTCTGTAAGGTTAAATACAGCCAAGTT
This sequence comes from Florisuga fusca, assembly GCA_038090715.1. Classification (NCBI taxonomy): domain Eukaryota; kingdom Metazoa; phylum Chordata; class Aves; order Apodiformes; family Trochilidae; genus Florisuga; species Florisuga fusca. The sequence goes on from JAAWXA010000007.1 coordinate 21,039,771, forward strand.
GAGGGTACATTCTGGCTGCACTCAGGTCTTGTAATGTTACTAGCACCTTGTGTGCTGAAGATGCAAAATTACATCCCAAGCAATTATTTTCCTGGATCTGGGTTGGGCTCATAGCACTGCAATGAGCAAATGCATGTTCAAAACATTTTTGGTTGCCCAGGAGAAAGGTGTCATGCTGAGAACCTTTGTTATCAGTAAAGCTCCAAGAAACAGTACCGAGGACTAAATTAGACAAAAGAGGAAGACATAGCATGGCAAGAAGGTTGTGCTTTGTCATTTTCAGTGGGACTCTTCAACTCACATAAATACAAATCAGAGGGGTCAGAAAGGTTAACCAGGCCATGTGGACAAACACAAGCTTTGCATATCCTGGAAAGAAGAATGCTATCCTCTTGTTATAAATTATGGCACATGGCATTACTTATTTAAGGTTGAGAAATGGTAATATGCTCTAATAATAGATCACTAAAATGGCCAAATGATAAAATCTTTTTTTTTCCCTTTTTTCTTTTTTTTCCCCCCAGCTGTAAAGCCATCTATAAACTACAATAGGAAATACTTCTTCCACAAGTTTTCACTAGCTTGTGTCATTTGTGTACAAGTAGTGTGAAACTGAGAAGGAAATTTTGATAATTTCAAATTTTCAAATAATTTTGATAATTTCAAATATATTATTTATATATTATATAAATATATATGATTATAATATATAATATTATAATTAATATATTGATAAAAACAAATATTTTGGTTTTTTTCTTAGGGTAGTAAAATTACGGCTCTCTTTATAAATTTTGATCTCTAGAAATCTAAAGACTTAAAGGAATGGAAAAACAGAGGGTACATAATTTCAGTGTGTGCAAAAAAACCCAAGATGATATAAGGCAACTTAATAGATCAGACCGGTATAGATATAGACTATAGATAGACTATAACACTAAATCTAACTATGAGAGAAATAACTTAAAAATCTAGTCTGATTAATCTACAGTCAGAAGTCCAGTGGGACATTCAGCATTATGTACAAACTCCTCCCAGTACTCTGAGCTTCCTGTATTATTGCAAAAGGTATTCACCATCTGCCTATGCAGTATCCTGGAAATCGCCAGGATATCCTCATCACCACGTACCTGTAGAATATTTTTTCTCTTGAAAATATGACTAATAATACTAATAGATTAATAATACTAATAGACTAATAATGACTAGAGTTTTATTCTTTAATTCTAGGAAGTATTGTAACTGTAAGGTAATTACCATGTGCTTAGTGATATTGATTCCTCCTAATAGGGTCACAGAAGCTGTAGTGGTTAAATATTATTCATTTTTGTCTCTATGAAAAAGGAAGGCCTCATGGGTATATCTGGGTTTATGATATAAATTGAATACCTAAAGCAAATGATCTTAAATGCTTCAGATAAAGTACATTAGGTTTGCAGACACTTACTCATCAGTATTCATAATTCAGGGCAGCAGATTGTTAGAAAGCTAATGAAAAGCTTCTTATCTTTATTCTGTATGGATTTACTGAAAGCCTAACATAAATTGAATATGTCTAACTTCCAGCAATTTATCCAAGGAGATTTGCTATTTCTAGTATGCAACACATTATAATATGCAGCTACAGTACAGTGATATCTTTAAGTGGTTCAAGAGAAGAGAAGTTATGAGAAATAAAGCTCTTTTGAAATGTAAGTGGAGCAAATAGAGTTCAAGTTCAGAACAACTGAAGGAAGGAATAAGCAGTAGTAATCTTAGATAAGTGACAGCAATACTACCACAGTCTCCAGCTTCATTAAAAGGCATTCTGTGGAATAAAGGAGAGATTTCAGTAAAGCTTTAGTGAATTTTGTTTTACTGTAATTCAGTTCTAGCTCTGACATACTTAGCAGTGTCACTATTTCCATTATAAACCTCAGCTTTAAAGGAGGTATAACAAAATTTTTTAAATAAAGTTTGTCATGCAAGAGCTCATCTTGGGAATCCATCTTGCAATATTTTTGGGGGAAAAAGTTGCATTTTCTCAATAAATCAAAATGAATGCTTTTGGGGGTTTTTTGGGTTGTTTTGGGTTGTTTTGTTTTGGGGGGGGTTGTTGTTTTTTTAAATTGTATGACTAATTTTGAGTACACTCTAATTTCCAGTAAGGGAACATTTCAAAAGAAACTTGATAGTGGGATAAGCCTGAGTATCCACTGTTTGGAAATCAGCCCTTACAAGAATGCTGACACTGAAAACTTCAAACCATAAAGATAACTTCTAAACAGCTCATCCAGCAATTTTTATTATTGGTGACCTCTTTGCCAATATGAAGAAGATGTGTAATGTATGCATCACTTATCAGTGCGTGACCCCCCACAAAAGGCACAGCAATGAAATTACTAAGAATTAGAAGCATTCTGTGACTGCATTGGCTAGGTTTGTAGCAGCAGCCTGAACACAAGTGCAATAAGGTTAAGAATGAGAATACGATGGCTACCTGGCTGCATATTACACCAAGTCCCAGTAGTTCTTCCTGAGTGACTTCATCTTTTCATTTTAGGAAATGACTCATCTGCCTTGGATGACTTATATTAAACCTTATAGAGCTTATTTCATCACTTTGATTTGGACTGTATATGAAACTACTGCAAGAAAATTTTGACTGCTGTTCATCTGTTGTATTAGTTATGTTACGCTTTGAAGAACTTTTCAATAATAGTCTCTTAAATTACCTTCTAGAGGGACAGTGCCACTGTGGCATGAAAATTGGGTAAAAGAGCAAGTGGAGGTGTCCATCAGACTCCTGTAGGTTGAAAATCTTGGTTTACTGATGATCCATAATACTCTGCTTTACAGCTTGCTGATTATATGCCCAGAAAATACTAAGCCAAATAAAACTGGAGAGTTTAATGACAGCAGAGAGTAAAGAGGTATATTTATAAGGGCTGTAAATCTGATGGGTAAAAATACAATCTAAACAGAAGCAAAATCACCTGGAGAAAAAAAGTGTGAAAATCTAATGCAGTATAGCAAAACCAGTAAGCATTCAGGGCAGTGGGATTATTCAGTTATAGTTCAGTGAATGCATCTTACCACATGACAACTTTAACAGGTGAGGGTTTCCTGGAGAATATGCTGATGATGGCACTGTAGAGAAAACAAACAGCTTGAAATTACTGGAATGATTCATTGAGTGGAACCTGGAAATAGGTGCAAATGGCACTGCAGCCAGAATTATGTATTCAGATTGACTAGCCATGACAGAAATACAATGTATTGGAACAGTGTTTTCAACATACATTTAAAACAAAGGTAACTTCTTTCCTCACAGATGGACCCATGCAAATTGTTAAAAAAAAAAAAAAAAAAAAAAAAAAAAAAAAAAAAAAAGTACAAACTATTACTTAAGAGGATAGAAGGGATACCAAAGCTCACCTTGATAAAAAATAATACTTTTCAGAGTGCTATAAATAATGAACACAGAACCAGCCAGCTCTCACATAATAATGTGATAGTGGAGGAAAGCATTATTTGTCTTTGTAGCTGTGGTGGAGTGATGACAGAAGTACATTCCAGCCCACTCTGAATTACTAATTGAGTTGCACAGACACTAAGTCAAGGTACAGCAAGCGATTTTTTTCCTTCTGTAGCGTTTTTAATATAATACTCAGAATGTTATATGAAACATGAATAATATTTCTGATGCTGTGGTTCAAAGCATGAAATAGTATAAATGCAGGATTATAATTCCATTAGAGGCTTAAAAGTAATGGATGCAATAAGAGTATTTGAGAGAAAAAATTTAAGAAAGCTTGGCCAAATCATAATGAACGCATACAATATTTACCTTCATGTATTTAATGAACTATTTATTTAATAAACTGTGTTAAATACACCTATTTTTACACTTAATGTTAAAAGAATGATAAATTACATTACACGTGTTTACATTACACATTACATGTGTACTTTCAAGTTGGGGACTAATATACCCCCGAAAAGAGATCTGCTAATATTAGCACAAAGTATTATTCACCATTTCATTAATTTTAGAATATAGATGAAGCACAAAGTATAAAAGTCAACTGACAGAGCTGAAAGTCTTTGAATTTATTGAGGTCTTCATCTGTGCCTGTGGTTTTTGGTTTATTGTGTTTATTTCCTCTGCCCCCACCATTTCATGCTTCTATTGAGCTATATTTAACCTCCATAAAAGGGAGATGTAAAACTGGTATTATATGAGATAGATCTGACTGGTTTTCCTCTGCAGCTCAGAATCCCAGTTCATGATCCTCTGTGAATGGCCACCAGCATTTGGAGATGCCACAAACTGGCCTGGTCTTCAGGAGCACTGTGGGGCACTGCAAGGGCTGAAGTTCCCCAGGCTGGGTATGGTGAGGGCTCCCAGGGATGGCAGTACAGGACCTGGATTACTTTTCCTCATTACAGATTTCTTCAAGTTCAGCAGCCATGTGTGCCGCCCTTCAGTTGGCTTTTGACTTTCTGAGTACAAAATGAGGGAAAGTAGATGATGTGGGGCAAGGTATGTTTTTAATTTTTGCTTTGTATAATTTTGGCATTTTTAAAGTAAGTTTATCTAATTCTTCGACAGAAACTCAATCCTATTCTAGTTCAGTGTGTTGGGTACCTATGCTTATTATTCTTCATTTTAATGAAAATGACTACATTTGTCAGCACTACATTTCCTTTGCCATCTGACACTATCCCATTTATGAAGTGGGTTCCTGAGTCTTTTAGACATGAAAGCTAAATAATTAATCAGGTTTAAAAGTCATAGGGAACCAGAACCCCATGGTGTGCTCAACAGGATAGCACTTAATTACTTTCCACACTTAGTAACTACCTTCTGAATGGATCCTTGTGTCTGCTCTTTTTTTTAACAACTTTCTTATGCCGCCTTAGTTAAGGCAGAGCTTTGTGACTTGTGATTTTTGTGTGCATCAGTGACAGTTCAAATTAATTATCCAGTTCAGCACAACTGCTATTACTCACTTTCTGTGACCTAACTGATGAATGGTTCTGGGCTGGGTCACAGCAGGATTTATGCACCCACACAGGTGAGGAGAGGCACGTGTGTTACACACTGGTCTGCAGAAACTGTAACATATTATGTATTCAGATTAAGTTTAGAATGAGACAAAATGACTAAACTAGTCTTCTGGGTCAAGAACTTGTCATCTTATGCTGACAGTGTACAAATTAATGAGACTTGTGTTGAAACATCTCATTGCATTTTTATTTCCAATATCTATTCTGAATAAAAGTAAGCAAATTGGTAAAATACACATTTTTATGAGTAAAAAAAGTAGTTAAGATTTCATTTCTGTAAAAAAATGAGTTTCACACACACAAATCTTTCTTAGTTTTCCAAATGGTGTAAAAAAACCAGCTTGTGTTTTAGCCAAAACTAAAAATGTAAATTTACAATTATTTTTTACTTCCAAGGTTATCAACCTTCCTTAAAGTGGAATCAAGTTATTATATACACTAATGACTATACTAACATGTAATTTAATTAATATAATATAATAATATAATGAAATAAATTAATTCTATATGAACACACTCTGCATAAGAATCCTGCTAGTGTGCATCAAAGGATAGCTTGAAGTTTTAATGTTTTGATGCAATAGAGTATCTAAGTGCCTAGTTGCATAAACATAGTCAACACACTTTGTCCACATGGCATTCCTCTGATATTTTGGCTGAGTTTCTGTTACTAAAATGCCTTCCAGATGCCATCATTGCTGTTACAGATCTAATCCAAGTTTAGAGTACTTAAACTGAGGGGGAAAAAAAATGGGGAAAACTTTTAAGACTGTCTCACATTTATACTAACCAAGAAATAAAGTCCAAAAAGCAAAAGACCTGCTTTATTAGGATTTTATGTTGCTTTGATATGTGTTTATAGTCTTTTATGACTAAATATTGCTCCTCACTGAAAGGTAGATATCATATAATTCATATTTAGTCAAATAATAATAGTAAATAAAGTTTAAAAGTCATATTTTCTTTTAAAGAAAATGAAATAAAAACCAGTAGATTTTTATTTTTTTACATAGATGATAAAATAAAAGCAATACTGTAGTAGTACTCTGTTATTTTCAGTTTATGAGCTGCATTTGCAGTTAAGCTTTACCAGCATGTTAGTCTGATAATGTAGTTGTATATCCAAGCTGTGTTGTCAGATGACTATAAGACTGGTGCTGACTCTAGGAAAGAGATGAATAACCCCAGATTTATTTATTCTCAGATGAAGTCAAAGCAACACAATAAATATCTTTTGAGGGTTTTTTAAGGAACAATTGCAACATTTCATCCATGCAGATTATATCATGAAAGTACACTACAGTATTTCATACATTAATTGAGGCTGTGCTTCTTGTATAAAATAGTTGCATTTCTGTGAACAGGAGTTACTCTGAAAACATTTTCCTGTGCATAAAGAGTACTGCAGACTTTGAAAGCGTGTGTGAAAAGGTCTTGTATTGTACTGATGAGGCAAATTTCTGTAGCAAGGTGCTACTTAAAAGGAGAAAAAATATTTCATATAATTTTTTTTAAAGCTAATTTTTAAGGCATGGAAATGGTTTAGGAAATTAGCTCTCTTATTTCATTACTGTAATATGACATAGTTATTTCCTATGTGTGATCATAATAGTTACATGGAAGGTTACATTCCCTTTTATTGAACAGATGGGAAACTACTGCTTTCTGTCTTAATAGTAAAAGACTGCAGACCACACAGATTCAACTCTGCCAGACTGACTTGGGTCACACATGGAATAAACAAGCAGAATCTGTACAGAAATCTTAATATTTGAGCTTCTGTAAGTAAAACCATGGATCAGATGGCGCCACTTAGTATTTTACATTAGGCCAGGTAAACAAAGGGAGATATATGGTTTTAGTGGTTTTATTTTGCCACAGGGACATTAGGGCTGAGGAAAAACTAAACTGATGATACATATCCATTTGTTTAATGAAAAGTACTTGAAATGTTTAGTATAGAAAGGGACCGGAAGCCTACTATTTGCTGCAGTATGATTCACGCAACCGTGGTATTTATTTAGGATATCCATCCTCCTTGCCTCATACTTTTCTGTGATATAGCACTCCTTAAGTCATCTTTCCATAATGCATTCTGGTTTGGACTTTAAAAGATATGACAAATCAACTGAAAAATAAGTGTGATTTTAAAAAAGTGACTTCAAGGTATTTCAGAGAGATTAAGGCTGAGTCTGAATAGTAGGTCAAGATTTAAGTTGAGTCATTGCTAACTGGAAACCTGTGGAAGGGTGTAATGATGCATGCATTCCAAAAATCTTCCATTTCCCACTCATGTTTCCCCATGGCTGGAAACCAGCCTATCAAAAATGAATAATGGGATATGGTGAATTACTGAGAACATTCACTTGGTGTTGGGATTATATCTTTGACTAATACCAGGAAAAGAAAAAAGAGCAGCTTATTTTAAGATTTTTTGAGAAATTAAATATACATATATTTGATTCTCATTAAATCCTTTAAAATCCACAGGTGAGATTACACAGTTTTGCCATTTTCTTCTCCTATCTTTTTTTAATAAAAGACAGAGACTATACTGAAATTTATCTAAACACTATTTTCATATTGTTATCTATGTTCGTGTGCTATTATGTTATGCATATACACCTCAACACCAGTAGTTTTGCGTGGCAAATGCAAGGTGAGACCACTTCAAGTGAAAACTGAACCTGGTTTTTTGCACACAGTTCTGGTAGTATTCATGTAAACGTGAACATGCTGTGGCTGAACCATAGGATGAGAGGGATTGAAGCACAGTCTTTCATGATGTGAAACACATGATGTGTGTATCACATCCTCATTATGGATCAGTGCTTCAAAGAATACAATATAGCTGTTGAACTGATACTGTTGTCTTCACTTTCACTATCTCCCTGCTCTCAGCAAACAGCTCTTTAATTGAGCCCCATAATTTTTCTTTTTGAAAGGCCAGAGTCTTCATTATGAAGGGCAGCATATAATCACAGAAATTCACTTAATTTAGGATTAAATAAAGCATTTGCATTGATAGCACTTGTTATAGCATCTAAATTAGTGCTGAAAAGACATGTTCAAGACAGCTCATGCACATTCATCCAACCGAAGGATGTTTCTGCTTTTAGAATTTAATTTTTACCAGCTAAACCCATTTAATACAATATTTTTAAAAGCCTTGTATGGAGGCTGTATCCCACATCTTTTGTCACATGAAAGGATAAAGTCAACCTTGTATTGTCTCAACTAAGAATTAGCAGTAAAGTATATCTGCAATTCTTACATTTTACATAAATTATTGTAAAATTTTAATAAACACTGGCTATTGATGTATATAAGATGTATTAAACATTGGTGCTAAAAGGTGAAGAAGCTGTACACTGAAGACTGAGCCCTATTCACTTTAAGAAGAAAATCTCCTCCTTAAAATAAGAAAAAAAACCCAAGCTAATATAGTTGTCTAGGCACAAGACTGGACACTATATTTCCTGAAGATGGTTACTCCTCCCAAGGTGTAAACTGAGGTGGAAGAGGTTAAGTGAAATTTAAAAGATACATCTCAGTTCCTCTGTTAGGCACAGAGTAGGATGGAAATACCTATCTGACTAAAGGCCCAAGAAGGACTTGCATAAATAAGGTTTTAGTCAGACCCAGATCTCTCAGGGACAGTACAGGGAGAAGGAGGGTTTGCTTGAGCAGTTGTTCCCCAGCCAGAATGACATATATCATCCTGGTAGCTTCTATCTGGCAAAGAGAAAGAGAAAGTCTCAGAGTGAGTATGAAGTCCATATACAAAGAAACAAGTATTATCTTTTCTATCTCTCCCTCATGAAACACAGTAATGGCAGTGGTGATGTTTGGGACTACTGAAAATGTCATATATCTGTGTCATGGTCTAACATTTGTTGCTGGTGATTCCTTAATAACTAGAAAAATATTTTTTTTTTCTCTGGCTGTGGTCAATCCAAAATCTGCAGATCTTAACCAGCTCCCAGGATTTGAAGGGCTCCCTCAATAGTTTCATGGACCAACTTCAGAGATAATTGATAGTTTTAGACAGATAATTGATAATTTTAGACAGAGTTTGTGATGGTTTTCTTTGACTTGCATTAGCCTTAACTTTACAATAGAAGACAGGTCACTGGCTAGTATATTGCATACTATATATCAATATAATATCTATAATATTCAACCAGATAGCAACCTTTAAAACCCAAACCCACTGCATCAAAAAAAAAACAAAACCCAAACCCAAAATAAAAGACTGAGCCAATAAAAAATCCCAACTATTTCAGAATGTAGCAGATAAAGATTCATTCATTAAGCAGATGGAGATGTTATACTACACCCATAAGAGAAAAAAAAAAAAATTCAGCAGAAAATTTTCTGGATGTTTATTTCTTGAATGCAGTGATTTTCAAATTATAAAATGGGGTGGGGGTTGGAGGGTGGGGTGGGATGAACACGTGAAAAATCCCAAACCCAAACAAGAAAAAGCCAAACAAAAAAACCTTGAAAACAAACAATCTACAACAAAAAGCAAGGTGCTTCATTTTCATTCTTCAGCTCTGTGCAGAAATTCCTTTTATTTGATTTTAATAGAAAATTGATTTACTCAGGGTTTGGTATAATTAAACAGCCCTCTGTGTCCTTACTTCACCCTTAAAAATATGAACTCCTTGAACTCAAGTACTGATACAGGCCCCTTGTCATGTTGTCATAATATCAAGTTTGTATTTCCTGGCATAAAACTAAGCAATTCCTCTGAGTGATAATTCAAAAATACTTTATTTTCCACATTACATGAGTCATCTCTTAACACTGCATTTTAACATCTTGAATCCTTCTACTGCTTTGAATGTGCCAGCACTTGCTGACTTCATTATCTAGTGGAGGTATGTCCAACTCCTCTTTGCATTTCTTAAAACTCTAGTTGAAAACTGAATATGCCTACTTACATGTTTGTCATTAGTAGTTAGCACGGCAACAGGGTGCCTGTGTTTCACAGGTGCTGAGCTCCAGCAGGCTTCACAGGTGTCAGAAGATGCTGAAGTTCATCTGGCTTTGAAAAAGATCTCAAATCATCCAACCAAATGACTGTGTCTAACAGTAGGCATTTATGTTTACAGTGTAATTAAGGACTATTAAAACTGGACACTAAAGATATATAGCTAAAATAAGACAGGGAGAATTAATATGACAATCACAATGTTATAGGCAGATGGCATGAAAATTAGTAAAGCAACTTTTGGTCTGAGATATCAATTGTAATCTGTATCACTGTGAAAGTCATGCATGCACAAAGCCTGGTCTAGAGAATAGTAACAATAAAGGGCATGCTGACAGGTTTCTGGCTGTAATTTATTTATTCCAAAATGTCCTTAGGTGCATGTTACATAACGGGGTCAGAATGAGAGGGGAGGAAAAAGCTGATTTTTTTTTTTTTTTTTTTGGTCCAATTTTGCGGCTATTATGCCTCTGCCCAGAAGTGAACTGATTGTAATCTCATTCTGTGTCCATGATAAAATAACATAATAAAAATTCTCTTTATTATGCATCTAAAATGTCTGAATTATGCAAATGGATAAACCACCCTCAGCTCTGCTTTACCCTGGTACCTCTGGTCAAGTTCAAAACCACGTGGTGTAATCTTATCCATTCACACATTTTTTTCTCTTCCTCTGTTTCATACACATTCACAAACGTGAATCTTTTCTCAAAGGAGCAGAGACATCATTTGTACTGTAGCTGTCTGAAGCTTTAAAAATAATGACAGAGGAGTAAGCCCAGTCCAGCAATGGTCATAACTAAAATTTGTGTTCATAATTGTAAGCCTAACTATTGTTTTTTCTTGATCAAAGGGAAAGCTACTGTCAAAACCCTTGAAGTATTTCTTCCCTCATTTTGTTTTCAATGAGCTTTACAAAAACTTTATTGAGTAATTGAAGCTTACATTTTTGTTTCAAGTGACAAAAAAAAAAAAAGAATATGGTTATCTTTTCTTATATTAGGAGCTTGCCAGAGTTTTTTTTAACTGAGATAAATGAAATTAAATGAATTATTTCTTGATAGTTATGACAATCTTAAGATGACACTGAATTCTAACCTGACTATGGTTGTTTTTCAGAATGACTGATCCTAATCACTTCTGCTTTTTAGCTTTTAATGTAATGGCTACAGTATTTTGTCTATACCATCAGCTGAATGGTAAGTCAGGAACCCGTTCTAGGAGTGTGAGTTTAAGTAACTGCAACACCTTACTTTCAGCTATGAGCAGTGTTATTCTGGGGACAGATGGATCTTATTAACTTTTATGGGGTTGAGAAGAAAACATCTTTTGAAAGATGATGTTGAGAAAAGGAAAACTTTGGAATTACTGAGTGTGGTAAATAATTCTTAGTGCGTGTTTATGGAGTTAAATTCAAGGACCACTGAAATGAATATGAGCTTTTCTACTTAATTTCTTTATAACAGATGAAAGGCAGATGAAACGAAGTGACCTCCCTTCCTTTCAGAGATTTCTAGAGAACAACCCTTAAAAACACAGTATTTTGGCCTTCCTAGGGGCTTTCACATTCAGTGTAATCCAAGATAGGAGTTCCATGATTAAAAATTCATCTGCAGATTTAGAGGAGAATGCTTAATATTAAAGTTATGTAAATCAGTGCTAAATTAACTCATTGGTTAAACTGTTCCTAAATATTTTTCAAATTGTCTTTAAAAAAAAAAAATCAGGCAATGAGCCTGAAAGCATTTCATTAAAAGCTGGAAGAGTGGCAATATTTTCATCAAGATGAAGAATAGAAAACCACAAGGAATAAGTGCATTCTTTCTGCTTCACTAGATTCTACTTCCTCTCAGTTAGAGTTCTGGATTTTTGACAAAGTTAATTTTAAAAAGAAAAAAAAAAAAAAAAAGCAGCCTATTGCCTCTCAAAGCATCAGCATTGCACACAGAAAGTAATATTTGTCAGAATGCATAAGTACTGGAAAATCTAATTATTTTTGTTCTTATTTTCTTTTTTTTTTTCTAAGACATGGGTTGAATCAACCATGAAACTTAGAGAAAAATATCATTCTTGATATTACTTTAAGCAATACACATCACTTATTAGGGTAAGGCAATGGAGCATAATTTGCTAGATGTTTAGAAAAAATAATGGATGGTCAAATTGATGGGGAAGCGGTTTTAGTTTGATTTATTTTGTTTTGTTTTCTCAGATTCAGCTAACAATATAGGGAGCAAAATAAAGTCATAATTGAGTTATTTGCTTTAGACTGATTTTCTTAAGAGACTAATTTTGCATTATTCTAGTTAAGAGAAGCCTGGACAATTACATTAGTAGGTTTAAGATCAAGTTCTATTAACAACTGTTTTTTCTTGATCTTTCATGCCTTTGGATTGCAAAGGTATTTGATGAATAAAAATTGAGCTAAGAATAAACCAAAACAAAAAAACCAACACAACAAAACAAAAAAACCTCTTTGTCATCTTATAATGCTATTAAAACAGGGTTAATTTTGTTTAATGGACCACAAATCAGAATTACAAGGAAATAGAAGTCTATTCTCCTATGTCCAGAATAATATCTATTGATTTTATAATCCTTTACATAAATGCATTTTTAAAATGTTCTTGCTTGTATAATGAAGTGCTTTAGAAAAGTAGTTTGGGTGTATCACAGTCTCTGAGAAGGCTTTAAAACTCATTCAAGCATGGGCAATTGGCAGGTCCCAGGTGTGCTCTATAATTATGGTCTTTTCTGACTATTCTAAAAGCATATATTTAAAATAAAGTAGTGCTCAAGTTGTTTGTTCTCAAGTAAAGCCATTTTCTTAGCACAAGTAAAACTGGAAATCAGTTTACCCCCTGCTGCAAACAAGGTACTCTAAGAAATGATTTCTCAAGGAGGAGATAAAACGTTGTGGTGTACTGAGTATGCTGCAGATCATTGCCCTGGAAGACCAAGGTTCCTTTAGATAAACATGTCTGCCTAAAACAAGATTTGTTACTGTCTTAAAGAAGTGTTTTATTTGCTGCTGGAACATTTTGTTACTGGAAAAAGGCAAAGCTGAAGCCAGCTAATTCATCTAAAGGAACAGATTTTACAGTCCAAAGTCATGGCACTGTTTACTAAAAAAAAAAAAAATAAAACCAGAACAAAACAAAACACAGAAAACTCAGTTGAATATTACAACCAAATCTATACCTGGAAAGACCTGTATTTATACCTCTTTGACATCACTAGAAACATGAAGACAAAACTCCAACCAGATCGTTTTCATAGAATCATAGAATGTTTCAGGTTGGAAAAGACCCTTGGGACTGTCATCCATACTCTACAAAATTCTCCCTTGACCCACATCCCCCCAACACCACATCTAAATGACCCTTGAGCACATCCAGCCACCTCCCTGGGCAGCCTATTCCAGTGTCTGACCCATCTTTCTGTGAAAATTTTTTTCCCAACGTCCAGTCTAGACATACCCTGTTGTAGCTTGAATCCTTTCCCTCTTGTTCTGTTGCTAATGACCTGTAGTCAGTCCTAATTAACCTTAGAGAAGATTATTTAATTGCAAATAAGTAACTTTTCCTATTAAGAAAGATATAACATTGTATGCTGTTGGGCAATATTACTCTCTGGAAATTTTCTCATTCACATGTGATAAAAACTTGATCTCAGGACTGACCTAACAACAACAAGTGGCACCTACTTGCACTGCTACACACATACTTACGGGCATGACCTGTAGATTTACTGATTTCTTGCAATTTCAGTCTGTATTGCTTGGAGACCATTTTGATTAATCTGTGCTGAGTACTGAATGTTAGTGTCCAGATAAGTTCTGCTAAATCCGTTTCTCTGACTGATCCAGAAAGTATAAAAATAAGTAATTAACTCTGCTTAGTCCTTTCTCTCTAGATTTTATTCCAATAAAATCTAAACAGCTATAAGTAACCATGGTGTACAATGCATGTGCTGTGTGCACATAACAAATCTTGCTGAAATGAATGCAATATGCATTAATAAAAAATATATATAATTTTAAATAAAGAAAGAAAAACTCATATATTTTTATTTTAAGAAAATAATTTTACAAGAAAAAAACATCAAAACACAGCCTAGCTTACAGTCAGCAGAGATGCTTTGGAATTGGAGATTATAATGATAACACTAGACCATATGCATACATCCTCAGCAAAAAGGAGTAGCAAAAAAGATATACTTCAAGTCTGCAAGCATTTATAAGGCTTTTATTTATTTATTTAGCTATAGTGCCTTTGAGACTGAAATTCATAGCTTCTTCATCTCAATTTCTGAATTATTTTCAGATAACTAACAATCATGCAGCAACATAGCTAACAGCAGAAAAAAATTTCCCACTAAAAATAAGGTTTGTGGAACACCTAAATTCTCAACATTTACTCAAAGGATTGAGAAAAATGTATATTTTGACACAATATCAGATTAAACATAACATCAAAGGCTCTGGAGGATAATATGTAATAATTAATTGACAACCACAGCCTTACTGTCTGTGATACATATGGAATTAAAGACACAGACACATCCAGATTAGTTCAATCATTTCTCAGTCATTTGAAGGAGACAACTAATGAAATTCATTTGTGTTGTTTATGAACATCTGGAATTTCTGACCATTCTAAGTGTAAATAGTATCTGATCCAAAATATTTCACATTCTGCATATTAAAATAATATATCCAAAGATCTAAATAGAATAGCCAAGAGATGGTACCAATAAAATACAATGACATTAGGAAGAAATTAAGTGCTTAAACAAGAACTGAGCCTGCCTTTCAGTCCATTTCAATATGTATGTAGTCAAAAGACATATATGACAACAGTAATGCTGATGAGATTTTAAAAATTATCCACCCAACAAATTAGCACTGTTTCTGAGAACAAATATGACTTTTCAGTATTGAATATTTTTGTGGAATTCCCCATAAATAGAAAGATTATTTTCCCTTTTGTGCTCTCCAGAGAAATGTTGAACTTTAATACTGACGAAAATTTCAATTATCTGTAATAACAATCTGAGCTGTGAGAACATTCAGAAGATTAAAATGTTTGAACTGCTGAATGATTGAGAGGATCCTTGATTTCCTGCTAGGATGCTTTTAATTATAAAACTATTTAGGACAGATTGTTTCTATGTCTTCTGCCACTCATCTCCCTAAAAGTAGGATCTTAACCAAACTACAAGAATCAGTGTGAAAACCTCCATGGAAGGAGGTTACTACTCTCTCCCAGGTTTTTATTCTCTTAATTCAGGATTACTCATATTTCAGTATCTTCTTCTTTCCCATCTTAATTAATGTAAGAGATAAGCTTACTATAGTTAGTTTTGAACTTTCCATGTTTTGCCTACCATGACAATATTAAGAATTTTCTAGTTTATGGTAGACACATATCTTTATGGTGTGAGCACATTCTTTACTACGTGTCCCACTCTTTGAGAAGTCTTCCACAAAGGGTCATAAAGGGGAAATGGACAGAGGATGCAGTAAGATAAAATTTGGTTAGATAAAAGAAAATGTTACAATGAACCTCCTCACATAAGGGAACAGTTTGCCCAGAGCAGCTGTGTTAATTTGTATCCTTGTGGATACACTACAAATGAAAACTCAATCGCGTAGGACTCTGAGGACAAGACCTAACTTCGAAGGTGCATCCAACTTTGAAGCTGGATCCAGTTTTGAAGCCAGTACTGCTTTGAGGTGGAGAACCGGGTTTGGACCAGATGACACTCAGAAATTTGTGCCAAGCTGTATTTCTTTGTGATGATGAATTAATTGAATTTATATTTGATGTGTCACTAATCAATTCTGTTTATGATGTCAGTATCATTAAAATCATGTATTTGCAATTAAAATTTATAAAAATTAAAGTGCTTCCCTACAATTAAGTTTTTTCTATTGTAGCTCCCACCTCTTCCATAGATGGCAGTAGTAAAATTTTAACATGAACTTTTCCATACCAAAGCATAGCTTAGGATCATTTTTGTTAAATGAATAACTGAATTTACAAGATATGGCAAAAAGCTGACATCATTTTTCTGAGCGTAAGTTATAAAGATAATACAATGAAAAAATTGTCATTGTATTATGGTTGGAATATTATCTACAATTATTTAGCTCGTCATTTTTTTTTTTAAGTCATTAAAATCATATTCTCATACAGATGGAAAAGTCTAATAATTATAAATTGACATTATTTAAGAATATTATTCAGTATGTGCTCTGTATTTATAAAGTAGAAATGGGAAATTGCTATAACTAATTACTGCTGCACGCTGTGAAACACAGTCTAAAGTGGAATAAACCCATAAATTCCTTTGTGTGTGTGTATGTATATAAGCCCACAAATGTTTTTATTTCTGGACAAGCAATTACATTGTTATTCACCAATAAAGGGATTTACAAAAGTGTATTGAAAATTTAAAAGGTTATTTTAGCCAAAATCTCCCACTGAAACTACTGGCACAGAATCCATTCTTACCAATACCTAGAGATTAATCAAAAATCTGTGGTTTATTTTGTATCTTTTAGCTGCCACAGTGTGTAAAAAGAATAATAGATTCAATAACATAGTAAGCCTCTCATCTGTCTGCAAATTCAGATTTCTTAAAAGATTTCTACACACTAAACATTATTCTATTTTACAAAAAAAGAAATTCTTCTGCTTTCATCTCCACAATGTAGTTACATGAATGAACATGAATAAAGTTTCTCTAATAATTGTTTTAATTTCCAGGATCATCTAATGCACTACTCGAGCCAGAAATTTGACATTTTCCTTTTTTTGTGGGCCTTCTTTTTTTCTCATATATAAAGTTTTGATATATTTAAGTTATATTTCTTATCTTTTCTTAAGCCTGTTTTTAAACTTTTTCTTTATCCCAGCCTCTGTTTGAGCCATCTGTTGATTTAACATATGTTGTGCAACTATTCTACAAAGATGATCCAAATTCCCTCTTCTGTATCCTTGATAACTGCCTGGTATTTAGTGCTCCCTCTAGTATTGTGTTTCAATAAGCTTAACATATTTGCACCTGGTTTCCCTGTCTGTATCACTTATGCAGATGAGAAACATAAAAAGATTTGGAGTCATGGCACCTGTTGGCTTTCCCTCTGTATTTATTTGCAGATTGGAACATTTCTGTTTGACATGTAATCTGCTTTCCTTTTCTAAATACTTTTCTTTCTGTGGACACATTTGCTCCTGAATAATTTCCTCCCTGTCTCTCTTTCCTGCATGAGAAAGTACCGCTCAAAACAAAGACAGAGAAAGGACATAAAAAAAAATTTATGCTAGGATTATGCCAGATTTACAACCTTCAGGGGAATTTGCAATATTACTAGTTATAGAACTAGCTGTGCCTATCTCCAATTTTGTTAAAATGTTTGTCATTACAATTGCAAATACAATAATCAATGTTGTGAATATTATTATTTTTATTGTCAATAATCTTTCTGTCCTTTCGCTTTCCGTAGCCCAATAAGGTTTATATAGCCCAGCAAGTCTGACTAATTTTTTTTTGAGGACAAAAAAAATCCATTCCTTGATACATAAAACTGTTATATACTGAGTTGCAAAACTGATTGCCTGTCTCTGGTTCTGTGCAGGACAAGAATCAGGACACCTTAAAGACCACATATTTGGCTGATCTATTTTTGCCATGCTGTTTAACTGCTGGATAACCCATAGACTCTATCCAAGATAATCTATGTGACACAACATACTTTCTTTCTCCTATCCTGTTTAAAACATCCTCAAGTATTTACTTTACTTGAGGGTGAGCTTTGGCACTGTTGTTGCCCTGAAATCTTTCACAGCTTTTGTGTGACCTTGAAAGCAAAAACATGAGATTGGGTGAAAATCTTGCTGAACTTTAATATTGCATCATGTGAGGAATAATGGGCTCTGTGGGCGTCATCTGCTCACATGAGAAGTCTGAAGTGAGATTATGTGCTTGGGAAGTGTCTTGGGCTGCAGAGATGAAAGCAGGCATAGAATCAGTACTATTCTATACTATCAGAACTATTCAAAGAAAATTAAGAGGCTGGGAATGAGAAGCATGCTTTCACACAGTTTCTCCCATGTTTTCAAAGCTCTTTGCTTTCTTATTCCAAAATGTCTTATCAAAACACAGTGGATCTGGTAACATAATGATGGTAAGTGCCTGGATTATGAATTAAATACTTTGTAACATTTATGAAAGATCACAACGAAATTATTGTTTTCTCAAAATAGTATCTATGCTCAGATTTTTTTTATTATTATTATTTTTCCTACTCTTCTATTAATCTTCTCCTTTTGATAAGATCCAGACGAGTTTCCCAGTTTTATATCTTCAGATCTAGACAGTACTGTGTAGGACTGAGACTTCACTGTTGTTCTGCTTGCGTAGAAAATTGTTTACATTTGTGTGCTACCAAAATACAAACACAAAAAAAAGCCAGAAATTAAAAAAGAGCCAGCCAATCTCTGAGATTTCAGTTTTAGAGAAAAAATTTCCAAAATACTTCTGAACATGATGTTGTTTGAGTTCTGATTGCCATTTTTTATCACATTAAAATTGTAGAATTTTTTAAATGGTAAATTTTCACTGTGTTTATTCAGTTTCCTGGACTTACTTTCTTTCTTTGCTTTCTGTTTATATATTCCATAGTATGTTTCAAAAGATATTTTACCAAACTTCTTTATAATCAAGAGGGGAGATTTTCAAAAAAGGCCTTTTCTTATATTTGTTTGTATAAACTTCTGGAAGAAGAAATTATAGCAATGTGAAGTCTCCAGTCTGCTTTAGGCACCTTTTAGATAAGAATTATATTATGAAATTGTAGAAATGTTTCTAAATTTTACAGTAACATTTCAGTTGGTTATATTGGTTATATAGAGGATGTAGGGTGAACAGTTGGACTCAATGATCTTGGAGGTCTTTTCCGACCTTGACGGTTCTATGTTTTCTATGATATTATCTTCCACGTATGCAAGATAGAAATATTCAAGAAAATAAATAGAAAAGGATGAATCCCCCAAGAGTACATGAGATTTTATAAAGTATCAATAAATGGTGTATATCTAGTAATTTGGTGTCTTAAAACATTCATATTGAGTAAAGACCTGCATTTAATTCAATGAAAGTTTGTCCTAAGTAGCCACAATATAGCAGAGAATTTAATCTACTCTAATCTGCCTTGGCTTCTTCTTATCCTTGTTCACATTATAATAGGAATTAATTTCAAATACAGTGAGATGTTTAGTCTGACAAACTGTGCCAAAAATTTTTCATCTAAAATAATATCTGAATCTATAGTGTCTATTCATAGGACGAAAATGATGTAAAGTAAATTGTTTACATTCTTCCTAACGAAACACAGATTTTACACTGCACTATCAGTACCTTTTGGATGTACATATGCCTCATCATGATAAGCAAATATTTTTAAATGGTGCTTGACTTAAATGACGTTGCATGTCAGAACAGTACAGGCCCCAGGAGTTTTCATGAGGCATGGCTTTCTATAAACTGAAATAAAATATGACTATTTTTTTTCATGCCCACTTGCCATGATTGATTTCTTCTACATAAGATGGAGTTTAGAATTCATTTCATACATTAATGAAAGAAAAGATATAAAGATTTTAATGAATTTGTCATAAAATCATCCAGTTCTATGAAGCAACTACCAAGGCATTTTTTTCAATGAAATAAGATATTTTACAAAACTATGGAAACAATTCCATGGTTTTTGTTTGCATACCACTTATTTATAGAAAAAGGATTGATATTTTTTTCTTCTTTCAAATAAGCTTGGTCAGATTGCTAGAAAATATGTAGAACTGAAAGAAATTACTTTCTATTCAACCAATAATAACCTTGTCTAACAAGGTTTTACACTGAAACCACCTTAGTTGTGTCGATTTACATCAGCCAATGATCTTGGTCTTATAAACAATTTGGGTCTTGTTCTTACTAATAGTATATATGCTGGGTTTCAAAATGGATACTAATGTATAGATGTAAAACACATGTGGAAATAAAGTAGCAATCAACAAAATCACTTTAGAACGCAATGTAAATATTCATATTCTGGAAACTTGTTGGAATTCTTAGCATATCAACAGACAGACACTATGCTGTCACACAGGCTGTTTAATTCTCTCAAATTGGAAAAAAGCAGTCGTTAGTCTTTCTGGTGATATAGGAGAATAATTCTGATGAACTAGAATTGTTACCAAGAATTGCCACCTAAGAAGTGATGACATTGCTGGAGTTATGCTGTGAGATTCTACACCAATTAAACAAGCTCATGTTTCAAAGAATTATATTCCAGCCTACACAGAGTAACTGTGGTGGTCCTTAAAGATAAAATTATGGTACAAATTCACATTTGCATACATAGAAACTGAGAATGTGGGTTCTCAATACTTAGTGATAATGTCAGGTAATTGTATTATAAACTAATATCAAGCTTCAGCATAAACTTTATTTAGTCTTAGTTAGCTTATTTTGTCGACCGTAAAAAAGATGTTCCTGAGGCATATTCTTCTGACATGTAAACCTTGTCTTCTGCTATCTAGCTAATTTATTTACAGCTAACTTATTTTGTAGAAATGCATTCTTAGACCTTTTGTAATTCATATCTTCACTCAGCTTTTGATTTTATGTGAACAAACTATTTCAGCTTTGGTTGATGGAACCAAATCTCCATTCCAAGGTAGCAATCCTTTCTGCATCTTCTTTCTTCCAGGTAATGTCTTCCTAGTAGCTTATGGAGTCATCTGTTCTGGATCAGGCCTGGGAACACCTCTTTAGAATGACTTACTAGAAAGAGGAACACAAGAAGAAAGGATTGGTGTTGTCAACTGCACAGTTCCCTACTCCGGACAGACAGATGAACAGCCCATCAAATCTTGCTTTATATTTTCCATGTAATTTAGATATGGCGTTTGGTGATTATTTTTGTTCATCCATTAAGCATCTTTAAGAGTTTTCTCGTCTGGAGTCATTTACCCTGAAAGCAATTCAGTTTTCCTGCTTTGAGGCCACTCTAGGCTGCCAAGCACAACACTATAATTCAGATGGTCAGGAGATTTTCTTCAAATATACTATATAGACATACACAAATATGATGAAAAATAAGTCACAATGCTGATCAGTAGGATACTTCTGATAGCTTGTGCTTACAATGTTCAATGAAATCCATTTGAAGAGAGCAAAACCAAAGAGGGCCTCTTAGAAATTAGGCTTTATTTCTCTTTTTTTGTGCCATCAACATCTCTTGGTAAGCCACAGCAGGGGCAGAGGAATAGATAATATGATGTTCTGTTCCAAAGGACATATGCAACTCTTTAACAAGTATGCTTAGGCCTACTTTGTAGTATTTAGACACAATCCATATGTAGGGTGTGGTATAGATCTGGACAAGATTGAAGCTTCTTGGCATCTAAAGTCCTTGGTTTAGAGTGGCTCTATACAGTTTCCAGATTTCTTGGAATTTCTCCTGGAATTCATAGTTATCTGAATGAAGGAGAACATATGGAGATACTATCCCATGCACTTATATGAGCTTCATGACTGAAAATGTAGCCACATGCCTACTTTCTCAGGGAAAAATGGTATAGTTTGATGGTTACTAGAAAGGCTAGAAACTTGGTTCTTAATGTTTTATCATAAACCTTGTTGCTGGTCCTTTACTAAATTTCTGAGCAAGCAATGTTTTTTAATGTTCCCTCTCTCAAGGGGCCACTTGGGCATACCTGTCTATTCAGCAGCACAGAAAGGTCATCCTCACTCAAGAAATGAAAGATGATCCTCCAATGAAAAGCAGTGAAGAAGACAGTACTGTGGGATCTTCAAAAATTTTGTCTACTTATTTTCACAGAATTCTATTTATTTTCTGTCTTCTGTTAAGGGAGTTTTTTAAATGCAGTAAGTACATTCAGCAAAACATGTGACATGTATGTTCACTCTGAGTTTGTTTTTCAGCCTCTGCTCTCAGCAAGATACTGGAAATATTCATAAATCATGGAGAGTAATTCACACATTCTAGACTGGCCTGCAGTTTTTGGGAGGGGTGGAATTCCTGAAAAATTATTTGGGAACTCCTAACTTGTTAAACTTTAACATGTCACATCACTAATGAGGTCTCAAAAATAGCAATTTTTAAACCAGATTCTTCTCAGTTACACTTAGGAGTAACTTCTTTGAAGTTAGCTGCTTTAAACTAATTACTTGAGCTCAACTCTGTTATCAAAATTCAGCATGCCCTATTTAATTGGGTACACAGCTATCTAAATTTTGGTCATTGTTTGTATACATGTGTCTACCTGTCCTGTATTATAATTGAATATTACTCAGTTATAATTATGACAGCAAGTCTAAGTCCCACTGCAGTCTCAGAAATCCAGAATATTTTTGCATTTTGGGTGCTGCCAATTTATAGGTTCTTTGTTTTTTTTCTTTTAAGAGCTATGCAAAGGTGTGACTACCATTGCTTCAGGAATAAAATGGAAGAAACACCCCATTGCAGCTGAGAGGAGACTGATTTGTGTGAAGACCTGCACCTACCTTCAAAAACTAATCACTGCTTATTGTACCAAAAGTGTCATTGTTAAACATTTGAAAAATTATTGTACCTAAATAAATGTGGAATTAACCATGGAATTCTGTGGAATAAGGTTATGTATGAAATAGTTACAATTGGTTTACTTATGCTCAGAATTTTCCAGAACAAACAGTGAAGTTTGTTTTTACAAGATTGTAAGTGCCGGAAGTCATCTTTCTTTATGAGAAATGGGAGTGAACTGTCATGCTTAAGATGCATTTTTCAGACAGCAGTGTCTTCTGCCAGGAATTATGTATTGACTACTGTGCTAAATACCTGAAACTTGAATTGATTCCTCCATTTTTATAAAATTTGACAGCCTTCCACTTATCTATGAGTCCACATCAGTGAAATCAATTCTTGTTGCTACATACCCCTGATGAATAAAAATGAGTTTTAGTGAGAAAACGTATCACATACATCAGCCAGCTACCTTTTTTATGTATTATCCTTGCTGAAAGAATGTATACGATTCATTTTTAAGTACACATATATATCAATATTAACACAAACCTGTTTAAAAATTCATGGAATTTGAAGGTCTTCAGATCATCGTCTGATAAAACTCAACTGACAATTTTTTTTGCAAGATCTGCAACTTCTGCCTGAGCTATTTATTAGAAAGACATTCTGTTTAAATTCTAGATGTGGAAGTGATGTTAAAATCCTGCAGTACAGACTGTAAGTGGGAAATTACTTTCACTGTTCCTAAAACTCCTAGGATCACCTCTCAATCTGTTGATGCCTCAACTGTCTAGGGCAGAGGTCTTCAGAAAGTTTAGTCTGAAGACCACTTCTTACATATGAAGTTTTTTGTTTTCTACTTTAAAATCTTTCTGTGATCCTAAAAGCATTCCACGAAACTTTTCTGTAGCGGTCACAGCCTGAAAGTCTAATCTTATTAAGTAGCTTACAAACATTACTTATTTTAGAAAATGCAAAGAAAATAATTCTCATTTAAAAAGAAAAAAGAAGTAATTTTTAACATATCTAAAGTAGTACATCATATGGTGTACACACGGATTATGTTGTAACAGTCATAGAAGCATAAAGGCTTAGCAGACCTAATTTCTAATAGATAGGTACAACGTTAGACTGTAACAGCTGCAGTAAAAGGCTGTTGGGTAGTCTGGAAAGAGATCGGGATGTTTGCTGCCACATTAATCTAGCCAGAATCAGCCAGGGTGTAAGCCAGAAACCAGATTGTTCTAGGAAAATATCTTCTGAAATAATGAAAGATTGGAGGCTAAAGGCAATGGACACAGTTATCTTAAAGAGCTGAAGTTTCTTATTATCTTCTGGATTATAAGTTGGAAAGAAACTCATAAAAGATGCACCAAGATTCTCCGTCATAAAACTATTGTAATTTTTTCCTGCTGATGAGACATATGTACCTATAGGATCACAGTGGAAGTAAAGGCTTGTGCTATTTGAAACTGGACTACGTAAGTTGCCATACATGTTCTCCAGTCTGTTTGAACCTTAGGGGGTTGGGACTTGGCTGGTTTGTGAGCCCTGCATTTTTAAGCTGTCCTATTCAGACTTGCCAAAACGTGTATTTATTTGCTGGCAATGTCTCTTACTTTATGTCAAAAATAGGCTGTTATACAGGTAAAAAAACATTTTCCTATATATTAGAGTTCTCCTGAAGACTTTTAGAACTCCTGGGCCTCATTTCCTTTTTTGCAAACTCCACATCCATGGTGGAGGAAATGCAACTCCATCTGGAGATCTGGAAACATGGAGGTGACTGAAACAGCAATGAATCACTGCTGAACATACCTAATATCCATAAAAAAATGCTGCCAATAACTTCTCATAATTGATGAGTCTCTACTACCTTTTCTCTGTGTTTATTCTCTGCTATCCATATCCTTGGAAAGGCTTGAGACAGCACAAAATGGTCAGACTTATTCTAAGGCAAACAGTTCTTTTTCTCATGAAATCATAGAATAAAACAACTAGCAAAACCCACCTCTGTCAGCATTGAAGACCTCCCTTATTATGGTTTTATTTTATCTAATGACTTGTTAATGTTATATCTGTCATGATTATCACACCTATCTATAATCTTGGAATTACTGCAATTCCAATAATGTGCTGCCATCATGGCATAAGAGGCAATATCATATTTGACTGCATTACAGTATTTCAGTCTCAAATGAATGGATTGGCTTCAAGATCCACACTTGAAAAGCACAAAAACTTTCGAGCTTGTGGTAAGATACAGATTATAAAAGGAAATTCATGTGCTGTCATAAATCTGAAGGAGTATCTAGACTGCAAAAACTAAAAACTTTTATGATAGATTGGTACTTTCATACAGGACACAAAAATAAATATACACTGGTACATACAGCATTTACATAATAATAAAAATATATATGGTGAACTAATGCCCCTTTTTGACTGGTTTTCTTATTTTTTTTACTCAGTAAGGTGCTGTAGTTTTTGTTGTTTGGTGTTTTGTTTTTTTTTTGCTTGCTATTATAGACTTCAAAATGGAATTTCTCTTATTTTGGACTTCTAATGGTCAAATTAGAAAGTTTTGTCCTTAAGGAACAGAATGTCCAAAGGAAGAACAGGTTGTTTACCTCTTTTTGTACTACATACTTTTTGAGGAGTAAGAGGAATTCAAATGGAAAGGTGACTGTATCATCACTGAAGTGGCTGTTCGTTAGCTGAACATTAAGGTAACTCTTAAGATTTTTATATGACAAATCATTTGGCACTGCATTAAGTTTAATGGGCTTATTAAGTCAGTGGGAGAAGTCCAGGTGAAGAGAAGCAAGAAATCACATTTCAAAAGTTCATCATCATCATTGCTTGAGAAAAATGGACATCTAGAAAGACATACCCAAAAAATTATGTGGAAATTGCTTACTTATGTAGGTTTGAGTGGTTTCTTCATCTAGTCTCTTTTATGCTATTCACATTGTGAGATGGAGAAAAAATAGTGTTCAGTCCATCTATCAGACCTTCTCCCATAATAGGATCACTGCATTTTCTTTCAGAATTATTGCTTTTGGACATCTTTCATTTTTTCATTAGCACAAATGGTACCTCAAAGACCAAAATTATCTGGACTATTACAAAGAGACTTTAAAGGAACTGAAACTTTAATTTATTCTGGTTACGGGTTAAAGATATTAATTCAATTATTAGTTGACAATTGTGGCTGTATCAAGATGTAAATCTAATTTGAATATATTTACCTGATAGGTAACTAATTAGCTGAATAAGAGCATATGATTTTTAAAATGCATAAACCTAATCCAATGTGGGAGAAGCAATACTGAATTTTAGGTAGTGGTGGGATGTTATAGCTATGTATGCTATGACTGAGATCATAATAGATTAAAGCAAAATAAACAGTACTATGCATATGAAGAATATACCAACCCTTCCTGAAAAATATTTTAATGGTACATAGCAAAGTTAAATGATAGGAGCATGGATTTCATTACTGTGACATCCATGTCTAGGTAAGAAGAAAACAAAGCTGGACATGAGCTGGCAATGTACACTCACATCTCAGAAAGAGAACCCTGTCCTTGGTCAAGGGAGGTGATCTTGCCCCTCTACTTCACTATCATAAGAACCTACCTGTAGTACTTTGTCTAGTTCTGGAGCCCTAAGCACCTGAAGGACATGAACCTATTGCTATGGGTCCAGAGAAGGGTCACAAAAATGATCAGAGGGATGAAACACCTCTCCTATGAAGACAGGCTGAGACAGCTGGAGTTGTTCAGCCAGGGAGCCCTGATAGTGGCCTTTCAATACTTTAAAAGGAGCCTGCAAAAAATGGAGAAAAGTTTCTGGCATTAATTAATTGATGGCTTTAAACTAAAAGAGGGTAAATTCAGGCTAGATATCAGGAAGAAGATTTCTAATATGAAAGTGGTGAAATGCTGGAACAGGTTGCCCAGAGAGGTGATCATGCCCCTGCCTGGAAACATTTAAGATCAGGTTGAATGGGGCTCTGAGCAACCTGATCTATTAGATGTCCCTGCTTACTGCAGGAGTGTTGGACTACACGACCTTTCAAGGTTCCCTTCCTATCTAAACTATTCTGTGATTCTATGATAAGATTGAAAGACAATACTGCACACATGCACCTGCAAAATAAATGTCTCTCTGCTTACTCTGTGCCTTGTCTGCAGGGAAGTGTGCTGCAGTACCTACTAAGGCTTATTTCAAACTGTCCAACTGCTCAGTGTCAGCCTGTGAAGGATCATGATTCTATCTCAGGTGTCATCTCAGACAGAATCAGCATTTATATTTGCATGCAGTTCAAATTTAGAAAATATATATTTATTCCCAACAATTGCAGTCACAGAATATTTTGATAAAGCCTGTCGCCTAGTAAGTAAATAATTTTTGCTGATCCTGTATATGATGACTTGAAAAAAATGTTATTTTAAGCAAGTTCTGGAAAACATATACTTTTGTGAAAGTGGATTTTGAAGTCATCTTAGGAATTGAGGTGTAGCAGATCTACTAAGCTGGATTTCATTCAAGGACAAAAAATGTATCTCAGGCACATACTCTATTTCTGCTTTCTGTTTCCCTGCAGACACCTTCACAGATAAATAAAAACACATGCTACAGCTACAAAATACATTATTAGTTCACTAAATAAATGTATTCTAGTATACTGTCATGGTTTAACAGTGGCCTGGCAATTAAACCAAATAACAGATGCTCGCTATTAATCCCCCTCCCTGATAAAGAAAGGAGAGAGAATAAGGGAGAGAGACTTATGGGTTGGAAACTAAACTACACAGCTTTAACGTAATAGTAATGATAAAAAGGAAAAATTACTAAATATAAACAAATATACAGGAAAATTGATACCATGTTCCTCTCCCCTCCCCCCCAGTAACTCTCACGTCACCACCAAGGGTGGAGGACAGCCCTGGGAAAGTCCAGGCTGGACTCCAGGGGTTGGCAGCAGTTGGGAGCTGGAGGCAGGAACACACAGATTCAGGCTGGCATGGATCAGAACCACAGGCGGAGGAACGGATGGAATCCTCCCAGGATGCTGAAGCAAACAGCAACAGGCAAAGAAGAGGAGGAAGGGAAGGAAGGAAAGGGGTTTGACTCTCGTGGTCCCTCAAATTTATTATGACATGACATGTGTGGGATGGAATACTCTGTTTGGTCAATTTTGGTCATTTATCTTGTCCTCTCCTCCCTAACAGAGAGTTGCAGATGTGACCTCTTTACTCCTTTCCTCCTTCCGGAGGGCAAAATGTTCCTCAGAACTGAGGAGTGTCCTTGGTTCTGCACACCAGTCACTAGCTCTAACTATAAACACTGAGCGTTATCAGTCCCAGAAGCAGTGTCTGAGAAACGTGCTGTTAATTTCAGCAAGTGCAGCTACTTGTGAGAGACTTAGCTGAAAGCAACAGTACAAGACAGATTATTGCCTTTATCCTGTTCCAAACCAGGACATATGCTTAGTATATAAAGTATAGGTTTACTATAGGATACAGTGTTTGTCCTATAAAGTATGGACACCTAATTCCCCTAAATCCAAGAATGTTTTACACTGGATGTGTTTCTAACTTGACTTTTTTGTCTTGTGAAAGATTAGGCTGCACACCAACATCACTTTGATGTTTTAATTCACTTTATATTGCTAATTCCTTATCATCTCTAAACCAAAATTTATCTTGGTATATATTATATCCTATAAACAAGGAAGTAATTTTTCAGATTCCTTAGCGGTGTACATTCTTTGGCAACCTGATCTAGTGGGAGGTGTCCCGGCCCATGCAGGGGGATTGGAACTGGATCAGCTTTAAGGTCCCTACCAGTTCTAACCATTCTATGATTCTATGGTTCTGTATTAGGAAAGCAACTTCTAAATTCCACCACTGAACTGAATATAGTTTTTTAAAAATCACTATAGTAAAATATGAAAGTAAATATTTATTTTGTTTTCAATTTCCAATAATTCATGAAAATAGTGGGATTGTCTCTGCCCACTTGCAGAGCACGTGGAAACCTAGGATTCAGCTCTCTTTGTAAGAAGACATTCCACATTCATACTCCAAACACTATAAATATGCAATAAATCGTTATTGACACGGTTGCATCACATACATGAACAGCTATTGGCAGTTTGATTCAGATCCTTGCTCAAAATCCAGCAGAGTTTATTCTGTTTGTTTGCCAAACATCACAGCTAAGTGACATACCTCTCAGTATGGCAGTACTAGGACTCTTGTTGAGGAATAGATAACTGCTAATGTTTGACAAAGGAATCCATCCAAATGTGTTGTTTCTTGCAACTCGTTATTGGTTTAACTGTATTTCTGGCAAGTAAATTACTGCTAAATAAAGTGATCCCTGCCCTCTTATAAAGGCAAAACTCCAATATGCTTCCACTTAGAAAACAACCTTGTAAAATTTGTATTATGAGGCTCTGTCTTTATTGTCTCTCTGGAACTGAAGAAAAACTTCTCTTAGGTATTTCCTACGTGTCAGTCCTGGAAACTATGAGAACTGCTTTGATTTCTTTCTGACTTATACATTAACACAAGTATTAAGGATTCTGTCAAAACAACTCTACTGGGAACACTTTCTTGTCTTCAATTTCTGCCTCTAACTGCCTCAGCTTTTCTAAGCAGGTAATTGTAAAACTGAGGGCAGAATCTGGTCCTGCAGCTAAATCTTTGTTCAAATCCACTGCAGATGTCAGAAATAAACCAAAATATGACTCATTTTTTCCATAGCCATTTGGCTCTGCAATGTTTCATTGCAGACCAAAAGGCTCATTTTTGGTCACTAAAATATTCAGCTGTAAATTGCTATAAACAGGATTACTAAGTTTTAAAAGAAACTTTTTCTGATTGCTTCAGTATACAGATTCAGAGATCAAACACTGACCTGAAAACATTTATCTGGAAACCTAGTGACACAAGAACAAGAATATCAACACAAATATTTTTATTACTATTTTATAGATCATTGATGCATTAAATTTCTGCGTCATTTGTGGTTGATATGAATTCATATTTAACTTTTCCATAAAACTTAGGGGTTCTTAATTAGATAGTCAAAAGTATAACTTTAATTACAGTAGTACTAAACAAAACACGGAGGCTACATCAGAAACCAGACACAAGCCATAAGGAACATCACACACAAAGGGTATGTGAGGGCACTAAGTTGCTTGCCATGGTCTATAGCAATGAAAAAGAATTGAGAAATATGAGGTATTTCCTTCCACATCACACAACACAAGGATTTAAAGCTTGCAACCAGAAAATGAAAAGCAACCAAAGAGGACAATTTTTCAAGGGGAACATTCTGATGACCAAAAGCTGGTCATGGGATGAGAATAGAATTTACCAGTATGGGAGAAATGTTATCCCTGATTGGATCCAGAAGGATTAGGATATAGAACAGGATAGTTATACTGGAGAGACAAAGCAAAGTGTTGAAAATGAGGTGGAACAAAAAACCCAGCAAGTTTATATTGTCCTAAATGTGTTTTTACAAGAATATTTCCATACCTCTGTGTAGTGAGCTTTCAGAAGTGGTGAGATCTAAGGTTTAATCTGACTGAAAAGCCCTGACATAAGAGGGTGATCTGAAATTAATTATCACCATTTTCCTTAGAGGCTACTTTCAGGGTACAGTGATTTCCCTCTACTTAAGTATCACTAGATCTTTCTGTGGGAAGCATGTGGATTCACAAAAATACCAGAGTCTAAGAAGTCACATGTAGTCCTACTTCTTTTTATATTTTAATCAACTGAACAGAATATATTGTGGATCCAGCATCCATCAAAGCATACACTTAAGTCTGAAAGCACACTGACTTCTTTGAAGGGAATGCAAATCCTCTCATGTTTGGTTAAAAGCACCTGCTAAAGTACTTAATTTCAGAAAAGTCCATTTTACTTTTCCTTCTGTCTCCTTTCCATTTTCCAGTTTCCCAAAGTTATTACATTTATTGTCCTGCATTACCAACTCTTGTTAAAACAGACACATAGAATGGAATAAATTGAATTTTTCATGCTCTCAGTTCCGTACAAGAATTAAACAACATGGACTACTTTGCTTTTTCCATGGACTTTGTTATTCTCATATCAACATCAAACAATCTGAATTAATAAATATGCAAACTAAAATTAATTTGGATGATAAACACATACTCTATCAAAGTTCAAAACTTGAATTACATACCCTTATATGTAAATTATAAACTATTCTTTTGTATATTTTGGAAGTCAAAAGTGTAAACTTGTCTATTTTCTTAAGGAGTATCTGTGCTTTTAAGAAGGTCAGAAGTGAAGAAAACTGAACATAGCAGATATTGGTGATATTTATGAACTCCTCCATCTATTTTTATGCAAACAACAGCTCAGTAACTATAAGATATCTTATTATTCAAGCTTCAAGAAAATCAACTTCCACATAATTTAGTAATACAAATTGATTTCATCGACATAAAGTTGTAGAAATATAGCAAGCCGTCTCTCTCTTCCTCTTTCCTGGGATCTGATACATTTAGACCATCTCCATTGGTCTAACTTTATAAACTGGCAGGGATTCCTGTATTTCTATGCTTACTTATCTCTCTACCAGAAAAGAAATTTCATTAAGATACAGAGTAATCCTTCCCTGCTGTGGAGTAAGTTATTATTTCGTGTCCCAGTAAAAATAGGCATGGGGGATGATGGATGGTGGTCTAATTTTCTACTCTGGTCTAAAAAAATCTCAATCATTTAATCTTTTTCTCATAAGTCAAGTTGTCGTTTTTACACTCATCTGCTGGATATTCTCCCTTGATTGCAGACTAACCATGGTTTCTGCTGGGATAAGGCAGAACTAGATAGACTAGAACTGGTGACAACTAGATATGGCAAACCAAGAGGAGTCAAGTGAGAGAGTTAGCCTTGTGTCAAAGAACAGTTAAAGAGGGTCATCAGCTGGGGGTTACAAGGGAAAAAGAAAAATGAAGTTTTAGAGTGTCTAGAGATAAGCATGCTCTCAGATCTGTAACCTGGAACTGTGACCTGAATTCATCAACCCAAGTTCTGGACTAATTTGTGGTTTTATCTTCCAATTCCTTGCTTTCAACATCCAAGAAAGGCAGGGCTTCTACTATGGGAGATGAATGACTTTCTTTGGGAGAAAATAGAAACTCAAGAGCAGGTGGCTGATTTACTCATGTTGAGACTTACCCATGGTCACAGGATACTACCTGACATTGATTCCCATAGCAGATACAAAACTCGGGAAAAACAAACAAACAAAAAGAAGAAAGAGGGTTTCTTAACTATAATTACCACTGCCAAAGTTGTACAGATTAAGCCTGTCTACAAAACTGTAAATCATTCTCACAATAAAATGAAGTTACAGTGCCTGAACACA
The DNA here is from genome assembly GCA_038090715.1 of Florisuga fusca. Taxonomy (NCBI): domain Eukaryota; kingdom Metazoa; phylum Chordata; class Aves; order Apodiformes; family Trochilidae; genus Florisuga; species Florisuga fusca. Next base: position 21,071,849 of record JAAWXA010000007.1, read on the forward strand.
ACACAATGAATAATTTATGAGAAGTATGGGAAAAATTTAAAAAAAGAGGAAAGAAACCACAGAATCTTTCAAAGTCACTGAAGTGTAGTTGCTTTCCATATTTCTTGTTTTGTTTGTTCATTTGTTTTGAAGAAACTCTTCAGAAGAAATTTGAAATAAAAAACAAAATTAATTTGAAAGAGAAACCAGTTCTTCCCATCTGATCATGCCTACTGAAATTTTGACTGAAGATTTTTTTAAATGCTCAGGTTTCAATTTTAGAAGATTTGAATGATAGCAAACCCAAAAGCCCTGTTACTAGTGTCTGTGTTTCCATTGTAGCACACTTTCTCCTTGTATTATATCACAAGTATCCATGTTTGTATCTCTAGCAGGGCTCATGTTTTATGTAGCAGGGAAGGATTTTATCACAAGTAAAAGGGAAAATTGTTCTACAAAATCATAAGGATGCTGAGTAAGAACAGGATTTGAAAAAAAAAAAAAAAAATCAGTGGATTGAAGCCATAAGTGTTCCCTACAAATATTTTAATTCCAGAAAGTGTAACACCCTTTAATCTTACAAATACTAGGAAAGTATTCGGTCTGGCCTCACACATCATCAGAGAGTACTGGATGTGTATCTTATTTTACATGTGTTTTAGAGTTGGTTAAAGCAGAACTTTAACATTAATTAAGATTCTCAAAGATAATTTTCCAGTGAGATTTTCAAAGTGAGGCTTTGATTTCTAAAGTAACCAAACAATGATGCTCCACAGATAGCTAAACCCATTTTGGTATATTTGCATCAAAGTACTGTAGTATCTGCATATCTGCATATCCCTTTGTTTTTAAGGGATATGAAAATGATTATTGATCCTATTTAAGTTTGCATTTTATGATCAAGCTAGAAAAAACCTTGTACAATGATTGCTTTCTGGTATTTATTACCATCTCTGATGTAGCTTTCCATAAAAAAATAGAAACATACTATATATGAACTTTTTAAGTAGAAAAGCTACTCTGAAATTGTAGAATTTCTTGAAAGTTGTCAGCCACTGTATTTCTCCATTTTAGTGCTAAGGTATAGTTTCCTCTTGTATTTTCTGAACATTTTTTCATGTTATTAGGACTGCGTCAATTTTGCAGGCATACAGAAATATTATGTTAATAAAAGATTACTTTAATCTATGCCTCTTTAAATGTATAGCTGTTTTAAGGAAAATGTATCACCCTTGAAACTTAACAAGCTATCCGTCGTGTCCTATTATTTTTCTTCTCCAGAAATTAGGTAATTAGAATTACAGGAGGAAATTTTATTGAAACTTGGTTAAATTAACCATGGTCATATTTTGCATTCAATATGTGCTTTCAATATTCAATAATAATAATAATTATTATTATTCAGTCAAAACTACTTTAAATTAAGTTTATAAAGGACACCTCCTCAGACTTTTTGTGGGCTTTTTATACAACCTTTGTTGATGCTAGACTTGGTGAATATTTGTTTTATTGTCTCACATATTGATTGTTTATGCTTACAGGCTTTCCAAATTGCAACGTAAAACACATTAACTTGAAGCAGTAACGAGTATTCAACACACCTTAATTCACATATCAGCTGAGTTAAAATATGCACAGTCAGCTCCTAATGCAAAGCTGATGAGTTGTAACTCATTAAGATGCAATTACTTTTGACTGTGTGGCAAGACCTGAAGGAGTTCATTCAGCAGAACCTGGCAGTAACCCTCTGAGTACCTCTTTAATTTCATAAACAGTTTGAATGAAATTAAAAAGCTTATGCAGCAACATTGACCATAAGGAAACATGTAGGAACAATTCAGGAAGAGCAATGGAATCTGGATATTTTTTCCAGAGGGAATATATTTAGAGATTCACAAAGGATAGATGGTCTTTCTTACTCTTCTGGACAGTGCCTATAAAAACATGCGCTTGTTACAGTATGCAGCATCATAGAATGATCATGCAAGCATCCAGTAAGACTATTTGTGGAAACAACGGGACACACTATTAGTAGTGTACGTATTCATCTTGTTTGATTAAGATTTCTGTGTCATATCCTTACAAAATTATTTGGTCTAATATGTTTTTTCTTAGCAGGATAACTCCCAGTTGTTAAAAGGCTGAGGCAGTTTCATGTTAAGTTGTTTCTCTACTTTTCTTCCCTTAGAAGTATGTATTTGTGCAAGGGGAAAGGGTTTAAAAATGAGGAGAAATTAGGTTTGGATTCAATGGGGAGGTAGAGAAAGGGAAGGGGGGGAATATAGTTCCGGGGCTTAATTTATCTTCCTTCAGATTTCAGTCTGAAGTGGTCTTTTCCACTAAGTGGCTTCTGAACTTTTAAAATATCATACATGTGCAACTTGTGAAACCAAATGAGGTCTAATCTACATTGCCCTTAATAATAATTAATTGTTTACCCTGGAAGAAACACTGGTTGAAAATATCCACGATTTTTGTCTTGAGGAAACACCAATTTGACAGTCTTCCCTCATGTCTATGTAATAGAAACACATGTCCATATGGTAAAATACATTTGACAAAAAATAAGGTAATAACCACATATTTTATATTTGATTTTCTTAATTTCATTACCCTTTAAGTTTATTTTATATTTCATTATATTTTTATTTACTGCAAATTCACAATCAGAATTAAATCATTCATATTATGAAAAATATTATAACTGAATGGAAAATACATTGTTTTCAGGATGTGTTTTGGAAACTGACTGGTAGATATTTTGGTATAGAGAAAATTTTTTTTTCCCCTAAAGAACTAAAAACAAAATAATTTTATGTCTACTCGGTAAAAATAGATTAGCATTGCAAATGGAAATACATTAAATATACAATTTCCTGATTGTGGGAATTAAGAATCTGAGTCATAGACTTGTAGTGCACACATTTACAGCTGAACTAATTACTGAAGGCTCCTTTTCTTGTCAGCAGAGCCATCTCCTGAATACTAAGATGGCTCAATTGAAACGCCCTAAAATTATCTATTTACACCACAGAATGCAAAGAGACCTCAGGGAAACCATGGTAAAAAGGACACATTTACATTCATGCAACTGTCTATAGCTTATAGATAAATTTCTATAGTCTATAGGGAAATTATTTTACTTTATGTACTAGTACTACTTTACTAATATACTGGTGTTTCTGTGAAATTTGTATTAAAGAAGTGATGTCATAAAGATTAATTAAATCTGGATTTTAAAGGCAATATAACACAGAAATTTTATTTTTACAGTATATGCTTTAAAATTTTGGTTGAAGAATTGTGGCCTAAATGTATCTATGTATGAGAAAGGAAATATACAAAAGGATGGAAATATGAAAGCATGGACAAAAATATTCAGCCTATATAATTCCTCTATATACATTGAGGAAATCTATCTATATAAATATGAATTCGTATATCTTCAGTATAAGTATCCCCTTTATAACCATTAAACATTGGCAAATCTCTTTATACTAGAAATTTGTTTTAGTCTCTATGAACTATGCAAGAGCTGTTATTGAATATAACTATCTTTTAGGATACTTACTGTAGAATACATTCCAAATGTTTATTGGAAACATGTATAGCTTACAGAGTTTTGTTGAATCTTTTGGAAATCTGTATTTATTAAGTTTCAATGAATATTTGTTTACAATCAGTCACTGGATTTCCCTATAAATTACTGCCAAGCACCATATTAGACATATAAAGGCTGTGACTGATTCATCTCGTATTTTTCCCAGATGTAACGCATGGCATATTTTCATAAGGAAAGGTTGTGTTAGAACAGAATAGACAATTCAAGCAAGACAATAACTCCTATATTAAATGTTGATAATTTACAGCAATTAATCAAATTACTTTTTTTTTCCACAAGTAGAAAGTCTATTTAATATATTTAGCATCTTTCACTAATTGTACCCCACGCTGTATATATACTCTGAGAATAGACTATCACACGACTGTCCTATTTGTCATTTAATACTACACAGTACTGAACTTAGCTACACTGTGGGGAAATCTAAAAAATCAGACACTAAGTTCATTGCCATCCAAAACTGGATGGAAAGGTACATCTCCTTCACAGAAATTGAAGCTGAAATGATAACACAAAAAATAAAATGTAGGTTTGTTGCTAAAATAACTTCCTGGGGGAAAAAAAGGACAGTGATTCCTAGAAGTGAAACTTTTGTTGTCACTGTATCAGAAGAAAATAGCTGATCAATTCCATCTTTTACTTCATCTAAGATATCTAACAACTGTTTTCACATTGGAGGAATACACTTCCCAACTTTGAAGCACCTTTCCAATATTCCTATACAATTTACTGTTTCTTCAAGCATACGAGGACACAGAAAAATAACAAATGAAAAACAAAATAAGCAAAAAAATAATGTGAAATTGCACAGTGTTCATGAGGATATTTACATTGTTGAACTCGACTCATGATGTTTAGAGAGATTTTTGGAGACAATGCTGGTCTGACTGCTAGTATGGCCTGGTTAATGAAACACTTTTTAATATGATTAATAGCCAGTGCAACAAGAAATTGCTTAATTTCAGGACACATTCAAGATTCAAGAAAGGGGTTGGACAGTTACTTGTTTCCAATACAGTATTCCGTGGTATTCCTTAATTTTGCTGTTGCGATTTCATCAGATGTTTGTTTTTTCCCCATAACCCTGAGATTCTTTCAAACTAAAACAAACATCATGTACCAAATAAACATATTTCAGCTTATATTAGCTTATAACTAATGATTTACTTACTAATAAGGTTTTTCAGATGTAATTGAAACTCGAGTGTAAGGTAAAGCTAAAAAGAAAAAAACAAAATTCATATAAGATAATCAAATAAGTTTTAAAGTTCTAATAAACTAGGAAGCCAGTAGGGTAAGTAAATTGGGTAAAGACATTCAAAGATTTAAGTGTGGAGAGGATCTGTAATTTCTCAAAAGCAAACATGCACAAATGGTTTGGAGTTACCACTGCAGGCAAGGGGGGACAGAACTGAGAGAAGGGCTCTGAGCATATCCATGAATCATCTCAAGAAGGATATTAGGAGCAAGTAAAGAATGCTACGTGTCAGATTAGGAAGTGCAATGAAACAGTTCATTACAGAGCAATAAAAACTAACAGCAAGTGTTTCTTCAGTCATATTAAATGACACTCAGAAAACAAACAAAGAACCATGGATCAGAGTCAGGATTGGTAAAGTTTAGAATGGTTTTGATAAGAGTTAGTAATAACCATTTGGTCTTTGTGTTCAGAGGAATGCTGCTGTATGATACGGGAGACAAAGCAAGCTGGTTGATAGAAAATAAGATAGAAATTTATGTAAAATGACAAAAACTCAAAGAACCTAAAAAACTCTGGTGAGTTGCCACAAGCAGCCAGCTAGTCATCCACTTGGCCACTTTGCTTACTCCACCTACTCAGCGGGGAGAAAACAAGAACAAGAGAGAGAAAATTTGTGGGTCAAAATAGTGAATTCACCTCTCAGGCACAAGTATAACAGATTTGAATTCAGGAATGTGGGTTAATTTATTGCCAGCTAACATACCCTAAATATTTAATTACTGATGTAGCCGTAGGAAAAGAAGGAAGACAAACACATAAACATTACAACTGTTGCAGCCTTTTCCTGTCCAAATACCAATCTTGCCATTTATAAGTGTGTGTTTGTGTGTATGTGTATGTACATAAACATCCTGACAGGGAAAAAAAAAGTTTCTTTTGTTTTTTCATATTGCTTTTATTTTTGTTTTTTACTAAACTGACTTTGACAGACACTGTAAAGAAAAATTCTAACAACGCTTGCCCAATATCTTCAACAAAGTCATGTTTGCAAAATAAATATAAACATTTTTTTTCTTCAGATCCTTTTATAGGTTTGGCCTTCAGAAGTTTTCTTACACCTAATGTGGCCGTAGGTGAATAGGTCAATCCCTTAAACTTGATGAGTACATTTAACATCTGAAGAGAAAAAGTCTATTAAAAATTCTTGAAGTAATTGGAGAAATTCTGGAGGTTAGTTGTTAGACAAGAGGGAATTCTGTTACATGTTTTCAAGTTCTGCAAGCATTAAAAGAGGATCTAATGGCTCCTCTTTTACAGGGAGGGAATAGAGGTAAGCTATTCAAGATAGATTTTTTGTTTACTTTTGGTAGACTTCAAGCCATGAGACCTATAAAAAGAATTATGTTGTTTCAGCCATTTAAGTATCAACATGGTTTTTGTATCTATTACCTTACCTTGTTTGATGGAAGTCTGAGGGTTTCTGTTATGAACTTTATCATATTTCAAACATTGGGTGAGCTACACCAACTGTGTGTTTTCCCCATATGTGTATTTTCATTAGGTAGAGAAAGAATTGTTTTCTGTTTCACCAACTGAAGAAAAAAGATTTTACCAATGGAAAATGCTGCTACGTGGAAACATGGAGGGACTAATTTTTTTGTGAATGTGTAGATTTAATTTTAATCTCTCTCAGAGACTCTGGTTAGAACTAGGAATTTATCAGCTCTTCGTTTTTTGTGTCATGTGATAACACATTAAACATGATCTGACAAATGCTCTGAGTTCAGTACGTCTCAGCAGAGCACTTTTTTTCAAGACACAGCTATGCTGAAAGACTTATCAAAACTAGTCAAGTTATTTCATTTTGACTTCCAGATAGCTTATCTTCGCAGAAACATTTGTCTCCAAATATGAATTTATAAAGATGATTGAGAAAGTCAATTATTATATTTAATTATTTGTTACATGAGTGAACATTTAAGAAAAAAGCGCTTGCATGAGAGGAAATCCCTTGAGTCATTCAGATATTTTCTACTGAAATAGAACCTGCATTTAAACACCTACATTTAAAGATAAAGTTTTACACAATAGTATGAAAAGTGGGAACAGGACAGAAAAATGTAATCACTCAGAAAGTCAAAGCCCCAGATGTCATCTAGGTAATTAGTCAAGTAAGTGACTAGTATCAGAAATTCAATAGAAATTGTGTAATTTCAAAATAATTTTAAAGTATGACTGTGGTTTGGAAGCTCACATTATAATCTGTGTTCCATAAAGTGGATTTTCTACTTCAGAATATTCAATTTGCAGCCTTTCTTCTCAGTTCATTATAAAAAAGTATGCAAAGTCTTTTTACTGATTATGAATTATATGTCTTGATCTAAGACCTTGAGAAGCAAAGTCCTGACTGGCTCATAACCTTAAGATTCTGTTTGAATCTTTTTCATCCCTCCCTCCCTTTTTCCTATTGCATGTAACATATCCTAAAAGGAGCACAGTTTTTGGCACATAGACCTGAGGCCTTCCTATTATCTTATTGTCTCTGATCCAGTAAATCTGTTAAAAATGTCATTTATTGTATTAAATCATTAGGTTAAAATTTTTGAAACAGAAAAATACCTAATGATACCACATTTTGTAGGCCACCTGGTCAGTTCATGAATGACAGTAAAAACTGAGCTTCAAAAGAGTAATTGCATTTATTGATCTTTCTTTTCAGATTTATTACATATTGAGCCTATTTGGTATTTGAAGTGTCTTTAAGGGAGTAAATACAAAACAGAATAAATGAACATTGCCATAAGGGTACAATTCTTTTCATTCTTTCCAGTAATGAGTTAACTGAATTCCTAAAATAATAGAAAAAGAAATATTGAAGGCCAAGAATTTGTGGAGTGAATTCTACCATACTTAGTCATGCAAAGTGGCATTTTTCTTAACTTGATTAAATTGAAACTTAACATTTTTTCTACCCATACGGTCCTCCACCTGAGGAAAGCAGACCAAGTACAGCCCTAGAGAAAATGACTCTTCACTGCTCACATCAGTTACTGGTACATCCCTTGAGACTTGGGTGGGATTACACAAGGGAGGGTTTTCCTCTCTGACTAACATTTTGTAATCTGGCACATCAACTGAGCAAATGCAGTCAGTGTGTATTAATCAGGCCTAAAATGTTCTAGGACTGTTAATCAGGAAGTGTACGCAAGAAGCATGCAAATAGCTGATCCTGAATCATTTTAAGTGGATTGCTCAATGTTAGCTCAATGACTCAGTTGCTTTGCTCTTTATGTTCAGCTGCATATGCTTGACCTTGAAAAAAATTCTCTCCTCTGATTATACTGCTACTACTGTTCACTTGATAGTGTTCCAACAGATCTCTCCTGACATTTTTACTTAGCAGTGCTTTGAGTTTGGACCAAAATGACATTACCACTCTCATTTTTGGGATTTATTGCTTTGAGTGAATCATAGGTCAGCTCACTGCTCTAGTACAGAGATGGACCTTCTTTCTGGCCACTGCCACATGCATCCTGCATCGTACAGGTGAACTGTAGAAGGAGAGAGTGACAAAAAAAGTCTGAAAGTCAGTTCAATACTACAGCAATCTTGTAGACTATGTCGTTAAAAATAAACTAAATCTTAGTAAGCCTAATTTAGCCAGCACAGACACCAGAAAAATGTATATTTTAGTCTCATTTCAGTCTTTAAAGTAAAGCATATATAAGATTTGAATAGTCCTTTTATTCTGTAGCAGTTTTCTGAGTGGAGGAAAACTTTCTGCTGCATGAGATGAAGTATTGTAGACTGAATAATGTCTTTTGATATTGTCACGGCCCAAACCAGGACAGATATCTTGCATTTAAGCCTAGCTAAAAAAATCTAAATTCCTGTTATATATGTTATTGGTGGAAAACAGAAGTTGTTTTTCTCTCAGTCTCTGGTAATAGCTACAGCTATTTACCATTAACAAGTACAACTTAAAGGAAACATCTTCTAGCTGTTTTTTTCATTGAATCATAGAATGGTTTGAATTGGAAAGGACCTAAAAGATCATCTAGTTCCAACCTGCCTATGGCAGGGGCACCTGCCATTAAACAAGGTTGCTCAAAACCTGGGTTGGCCCGATTCAGCCTGGCCTTAAACACTTCCAGGGATTGGCATCCACAACATCACTTGCCAATGAAGACTGAGGCAGAAAAACCTGTTGAGTACCTCAGCCTTCTCCATCCTCTATGACCTGGTCTCCTGTTTCCTTCTGGAGAGGTCTCACGTGTTCCCTAGTCTTCCTTTTCTCACTGAAGTGCCTGTAGAAACTTTCCTTATGAGCCTTAATGTTTGCGTCCAGTTTCAATTCTATCTGAGCCCTGTCTGCTCAGAGAACTTCTTTGTACTTTTCCCAAGCTGCCTGTCCTTGCTTCCCTCTGCAGAGTTTTTGTTTTGTTTTGTTTTGTTTTGTTTTTTTAACATCTAAGTGTGTCCAGGAAGTCCTTGTTCATCCATGCAGGCATTTTTGTCTGCCTTCTTGTTGGGATGCATTACTCCTGAGCTTGGAGGAAATGATCCTTGAATACTGACCAGTTTTCTTAGGCTTCTCTCCCCTCAAGGGCTCCATGGTACCCTACAAAGAAGATCCCTGAAGAGTTCAAAGTCTGCTCTCCTGAAGACTGGGGTAGTAAGTTTGCTGCAAACCTTCCCTTTTATTTATTATAAATAATTTTAAGAAGGACAAATAATCTGAAAGCTGATCTACACGTACAGGTTATGAGTGCTGCTTTTATGAGCTTTTCTGTTTTACACATTGGAGACTGCCATTAAGGAGAACACATCTGTCAGACTTTAAAATACTACATTTTGAAATGATATTTCAGCATATGCTATAGTTTTGTAAAACCCTATGCACACCCAGAAAATCAGACAGTAATAATTCTTTAATGTTCATAATTTGTTTTTATTTATAAAGGAAAAGGTTAAATAATTTCTCTCCTGTGACTAGATGAGTAATCTGCAAACATTTAACAACATTTCTGGATAACTGGCATGGATAACTGAAGCCCATTAAATCTCTTGCCAATAGTTCTGTGCCTGGTCAAGATTTGTAGACTGAAGCAGATGAATCATTAATGATCTCAGGAATCTAGCAAAAAACAAAGTGCAACCAGCTGGTATCAGATTCCTGGCTGATCTTCAGTTTCTACCAAGTCTATGGGCTTCTTTTGTGGGTATATGCCACTCACACTGTAGTATATCTCAAGAATATGGAGTATCACTGGTACTTTGGTATCTCTGACCCAGATAGTATGCCTAAAGTCTGTATTATATACAGCAAGTTATAATGGATACTCACACTGGGTATTCACACAGTATATGCAATTTTTAACAACTGCCCTCAAAGATCTGATGGATCCTGACTTTTAGGATGTATCACATTATATTCCCTCCACACGACGTCCAGCTGCAGCTGAAACAACCCTTTATAGCATGTTCTGGAGGTTTGGCCAAAATGTAATGTATGGAGCTGATACAAAGTTTTCATCCCTCTTAACAGAATTGTTTTTTCTAGGTGTTTTTCACTACTTGTCCAGCTCCCAGATTCTGAGCCTTTGTCCCAGTCCAGTGTGATGTGGATCAAGGCACATGGCACTTCTCTCAGTCAATGAAGATTCCTGCTGTTCTTTTAATTCAGCAAAGAAAGACAGAGTCACTAGAAAATCAGTCTGTGACAATCATATCGACTGTGAAAAGTGTTGGATTTTCTGCTGTTTTCTGTACACTCTAGTCTGAGACACCAAGATAGAGGTTTGTCCTCAAGGGATGTCATTGAACTACTGAAATACTTTGTTCCTTCTCTTTTAAATTTTCTTGTGAAAGAATCAGGTTATTCAAGATGAGGATACTAGATGTAGTTTCAACTCAAAATACCAAAATATCAATGCCAAATTCACTTTTTATCATCAACATTCCATGCATATTGTTATTTGCTAAGATATTTTTAGAGGAGACCAGCTAGCTCACTTTCTGAAAAAACCTGAATACAGTTCTTATACAGTTTGGTCTGAGGTCTTTTTCCAATAGACTGCAACATATAATCCTGCTGTCACACTATAAAAACATCATCTGGGAAGATGTAATATTATTTTTCATTATGCATTTTTTGTTGTTTGAACTAAACCAAACTAAAATTCCTAACCACGCATAAAATAGCAATGTGTAGGATACGTTACTTTGCTCCCTGTCTGTGAGGAGTTAGTATGTGAACTATTACAGGAGATTAAGTCCAGCAAATCGATGGGCCCAGAGGCTGTCCATCTGAGGGTATGAAAAGAGCTGGTTAATGTCATTGTGAGGCTGCTCTCCATAACTGTTGAGAAGTTGTGCAGGTTGAAGTATGACCCAGAAGACTGGAAGAAGGTTAATGTCATCCCTGTCTACAAGAAGAGCTTCTAGAAAATTATACTGGAACTTATAGACCCATCAGTCTTACTTCAGTCCCCAGGAAAGTTATGGAACAAATTTTTGTGGGGGCTAAAACAAATCAAATGAAGCACATGATTGTGAAAAGCCAGCATGGATTCACCAAGGGAAATCGGCCTTGATAAATAAGCTGACAGGTTGATGTGGAATGAATGGTGGGCATTGTCTCCTGGATTTCTACAAAACTTCCAATATTATTTCCTACTTCTTCCAAGAAAAACTGATGTGTTATGGTCTAGACGAGTGGCCAGGAGCTGGGTTACGGGCAGTATCCAGAGGGTGGTGGTAAATAACTCCTTTTCAAACTGGCAAACTGTCACAAGCAGGGTTCCCCAGGGTTCAATATTACACTAACACAGTTAAGCACCTTCCCGAGCTATCATGATGCTGGGGTGAAGTGCACAGCGTTGAAGTTTGCTGACAATAAACTGAGTGAAGAAGCAGACACTTTGAAAAGGAGAGTCACCTTTCAGGAACCACAGAATGGTTTGGGTTGGGTTTGGGTTGGGGAAGACCTTAAAGATGACCTGGTACCAACCCCTTGCATGGGCAGGGACACCTCCCACTAGAGCAAGTTGCTCCAAACCCCATCCAACCTGGCCTTGAACACTTCCAGGGAAGGGGCAGCCACACTCCTCTGGCAACCTGTGCCAGTCTCTTAGTACCCTCAAAGTGAAGAATGTCCTCCTAAAGAATGTCTAACCTAAATCTCTCCTCTTCTACTGTAAAGCCATGCCCTCCTTGTCCATATCCTTGTAAGAAGCCCACTCCAACTTTCATGTGGCCTCTTCAGGTACTGGAAGGCTTCTACGAGGTCTCCACAGAGCATTCTCTTCTCCAGACTGAAGAAACCCAATTCTCTCAACCTGTCTTCATAGGAGAAGGAAGGAAGGAAGGAAGGAAGGAAGGAAGGAGAAAGAAAAAGAAAGAAAAAGAAAGAAAAAGAAAGAAAAAGAAAGAAAAAGAAAGAAAGAAAGAAAAGAAAGAAAGAAAGAAAAGGAAAGAAAGAAAGAAAGAAAGAAAGAAAGAAAGAAAGAAAGAAAGAAAGAAAGAAAGAAAGAAAGAAAGAAAGAAAGAAAGAAAGAAAGAAAGAAAGAAAGAAAGAAAGAAAGAAAGAAAGAAAGAAAGAAAGAAAGAAAGAAAGAAAGAAAGAAAGAAAGAAAATGTCCACAGCTGTAAGCCAAGGGACAATGATCACTGTCTGAAAAATACTTTTAGGCTCAGTAAATTAAAAAAAAAAAACTCAACAGCTAATAAACAAGGTTATGGCTATTTAGGGAATACAATCCTCACTTTTACCCAACTCTTGAGCCTGGTTAATGTCAATGATATGAAAAACACTGACAAGTGCTATTTATGCTCCCTGTCTGCCCCATTTTTCTTTCATAGTGTGGTACATGCTCTGATTCTTTAAAGCCAAGGCACACTCTTGATACATATGAAAATGTGCCAAGGGAAGCCTAGGCTGAATATCAAGAAGCATTTTAACAGTTAAGAGACTGTGGTCTTCCATGCCATATGGTGTACTTTTTAGCAGAGCAGGCCTGAAAAGAATCCAATATGTAAAGGAAAAGTGAGCATCACTCCCTGGGGATGTTTCTCATGCTAGGGATATGCAACTGGGTAAGTAACATACCATCACTTAAGGCTGAAAGATGCTCTCTATTCCCTCTCCCATAGGCACATCTCCATTGCAGTACCACACAGCAGATACTGCTGAATGATACCAAGCCTGCAATGTAGCCCATTCTTCTTGGAAAGTTAAGGAAACCACCAGTTAGGTGTGGCTCTTGATAAAAAAAATCCAGTACTTGGAACTAAACAGTTTCATGAACAGTTTCCAGATCAGAGCTTTTGGTGAAGATTGTAGGAAATTAATGGGGAAAACTAAGTGCCATAAAATGAGATTTAAAATAGCTTTATTTCTGAGCTGGGAATGACCAAGGTCAGGGACCTGAAAAATCCACTTTGTTTGAGATTTAATGCTTGATTAATAACTTCAGGAATCTTTGCTTACCACTTGGGATTATAATTTGGAAATCCTCTCCCAATGAAGTAAGAATCTCCTTTAAAAAATATGACTGATCGGACCTGTGCCTCTTTCCAAATCTTGTGTGCTACTGTGTCACTAACTAGAAGTGGGTGATTAACAGCATCCACAGTCTAGAGTTCAAACACTTTATTTCCATATAGGATCTTTAGAGTATATTTTTTTTCCAAATTCAGGGGTTTCTCCTTGCTAAGACTCAAAGTGACAATAATGTTTTGATTTACTAGTAACATATTTTAAATCTGCTTTAGTGAATCTCTTTGTTCAAAAAAAAAAAAAAAAAAAAAAAAAAGTTCCCTCTTAGCAAATAGAGCAGAACTTGTTTTATGAGTCTAAAGTATATGCTTTTATTTTGGTAATTAGTACATTTCAAAGTGTATCTCTACAGCCAAGAAATACAGCTGAATATTTGATAGAACAAAGCCTTCTCATGCAAGATGACAACAAGCTCATATGATATCAATCAAATTTCTGTTTCTCTCAAAGCCCAAAAAAAACAAGCAAACAAAAAGAACAGTATTTGATTGTTCACATTATTATGAAATAGTCTTTATTAAAATATTTTAAAATTATCCAGACTAAAAAAACAATGGTCTGATGATCAGTCTAGAAGAAATAAATAATAGGTGGCAATATATGGAATGTGTAAGGAATGGACTGTAATTGATTAACTATAAACTTCTTTACAACAGTAGAATACAGTTCTTTGGAGAAAACCTTCCACAGGACAATATTATGTCCTTGATCTACCTGGCCACAGTGATCAAAAAGCACAAGTATTGTGTATGATCAGCCACATTATCTTGAAACAATCTCTTACTGAAAAAAGTACTTCTGTTCCCTTACTGGTATCACCGTCAGCAAAAGTAAGCTGTGCTCAATCATTTTGATACGATGTCACCACATATCTGTAAAATGCTCTAGTAACATCCAACAACTCCATCTCTGTTAACATTATTTTAGTGGAATGCTACTAAATTTGACTTACCAATATTGCTGTGGAATAGAATGTAATGTTTAGAGAGCCTGGCATGTAACAATGACAATGTGAAAAAGAAATGGCATTTTGCCAGAGATTCCAAGAAAAGAAAGAAAAATACAAAGTGGCAGAAAAAAGAAAGGTACAAAGTTAAGTTTACAGTATGGCTGCCTGCCTATTGCATGCTTCTATTCGTAAGTATTTTGACAGTACATAAACATTTATATGTGCTTTGAATTACTACAGAAGTGAAATCTGTGACCTAAACTATTGCAAATGCAGGACTGGCAGAGTGCTACCTACTACAACAGTCAAAACTCTGTGGAGAGAGAATTTGTAAGGTCATTGGAACACCAGAATCAGCCCTAAGCCATGAAAAATGTGAATCTCATTTTCTTGCTCTGATAATAACAATCCAACTACTTTTCTTCCATGTTCTTTTCTCACGTATAAGGAAGATCTGTAATTTAGCAGTGCAATATCAGACCCTGAGGAGGCTGAGGCCTAATATAACAATTCAGCCTGGTGTGACTTCTTGGATCAGACTGTGAGAAAGGGTTAAGTCATTGAGAAATAGTCAAACAAAAATTTCAGCAAATTTACTCTTGGAGCAAGTATGGATTCAAATGCAAATTATCCTGGCTACAGACATTTCTCATATACCAGTGCAATCACAGTGCTTATGTTTTTTTCTCCTGTCTTAGAGATGGGAAAAGATCTTTTTTTCAAGAGAACTCAATGGAATTTTATCTTCAGGTCAAGGAATCAGATGAAAGAATCATAAGGACACAGAGCTGCCTGTCCCGGTTTTTAAACATGTCCCTTGTTTTGAGGCAGTATTAAATGCATTGAAAGGGTTTACTTGGTGACCTATGCATGCACTCATCTACTCTACCTTTACATATGAGTCAAAAAGAGCAGAAGAGAAACTTCCAAGACTCAAACAAATGTCTGAAAATTTAAATATGGGAAAGATGTCAAATTGGGACATTGTTTCCCTTTAACAGAAGTTTATTTAAAAATGTGGGACTTGGACTGTACATTTTAAGGAATAAAAAAAGATAATGTAATTGATTTTGGTGGTAGGATGTGATTCCAGGTAGAGCGAGTATTTTTCCAAATTTCCATTTCTTTTGGGGTTAATGCCTACTTTCTGTAACAACGACTCTTCACATACCCTTGTTCTTTCCCAGTTGTCTGTCCATCACATAGTTTGTCCAGTCAAGTTCCAATACAAATAATAATTCTCTTGATATTCCGGTAACTAATTGCTATGGATTCTGTTTCTTAAAAGAATTCCTTTTTTCTCCCTTGATTTTCTAAGGAGATTAGGCTAGAAATTTATCCAGTAAAATGAAGGATATTTATATTCCCTGAACTAGAATGAATGCAGCTCAGATTTGTCCTTATAGCTACAGTCAAAATGTAAGCCAAATTCCATTGTTATCTAGAATATTTGGCAGACCAAAGACTGAATCAGAGACAAAAAAAAAGGATGCCATTTAGCACATAGATATTTTTCCTGCTCCATATGTGTTCATTAAGCTACAAAAACCTAATAAATGCAGCATAACTGTGTAAATGCAATGTTTACATAACAGAAATTACATGAGTCCCATTTTTTGTACTGTATGCCCCTTATATGATGAATTCCAAAATGCTATTACTGGATGTAGCATTCAGTGAGCACATTTTCTTTGGAGTAAAACTACATAATTTTTGTACCTACCCAGGCAAAATACATTACATAAACTTAGTTTGAATAAAAAATTCTAGATGTTGCAAATTCACAGTTCTGGGAGAGCTGATGAGTGTGTTAAAATCTATCTGACTTGTATATTTCTTAAAGTTTTTAATGTAAATCAGGGAATTTCATAATGCATTTAGCATTTTTCTTCACTGATTAATCTAACTGCATTAAGCATTCTATACTTACCTGTGTCCCTGCACTAAGTGTATTTTCTTCTAAGCACAGGTTGAGAAAATGTAAAGCCAGGCTCAGAATTAACTCATTACACTAAAATCCTCATTGGTACAACTGTGGTCACTGAAACAACTATTGCTATTTCACTTGCATATGGATTTTTAAAAATTCTAAATATTATTTGCAAATAATTCTTGTGAAAGAAGAACAGGTTACTTGTTTGACTATGACTGCTCATCCTCTGAAACGTTAGTATGGGGAGAAGTGCTCAAGTAGTCAGCTGTGTCACCAGCACCTAGAGAACTGAGGCACCTACAGGTGCCCTTTTTTTGAGAAGCATTTTGTTACCAGACTATAAATTGTTATCACACTTCTTTTTTTCTTCTAAACATGGATGAAAAACTCCAAAACATAAATTAAATTGTTATCTCTGTAGAGATTTTAACTTTTCTTGTTTTTTAAAGGGCAAACTTCCTCAAAATGCTGTAAATTGTAGTTCAATGCTTTGGATAACCCCTCCTTTCTTCAGCTTTTCAATGGCATAATCAGCCTTGGTGGCAATTGCCTGGATATTGATGGTAGCTTTCTAGCGTGCAAGGGAAAAATTTGTGCTACAATTGAGACTGAAGCAGTTAACTGTTTTCCAGTAAGCCTCCTAAACAGCCATCAGGGATAATTAACTTTTGGTCATTATTATTAACTTGAAACTGATTCAAACAAATAACCCATATTCAATCAATAAACACCTGAAGCATCCAGTCCTCAGACTCAATAACTTTTCCATGTGTAATCTAAAATACTGAGAACATATTTATAATTCAGTACAGTTATTGTGATTCTGTGCCAACTATTATCTCATGCATATAACTTGTTTGCAAGATTACAGAATATCCAGAATCTACAGAAATGTGGATTTTTTTTGTGAAGTATTTTAAACAAAATAATTTTGTTTTACTCTTACGATAAAGTGAGAGCAATAATACAAAAGTTAAATCTGTACAAAATGCAAGAAACCCTGCCATCATGTGAATACATGCATAGAAACAAAGCATTTAACTTAACATTTATCAGTCAACTTTTCCTGATGCAATCTTAAAAAAAATAATTTATAAAGTACCTAAGGGAACGGATGTGTTAGTTAGGTAAAACACACAGCACCCTTTCATTTGTGGAGGTAATTAACAAAAACTAAAATGCTGAATCAAATGTGAATGTTCAAGCGAAACTGGATTTATTTTTTTGCTCATGAAAGAAACCCGGTTCCATTTCCCATCCACGGCAATTTTTATTTTGACTTGACTGTACTAGGTCCAAGATTTTATCACATGGCTTTAAAAAGAAACCAAAGAATGTTGCCTGGCTTACAGTGCTATGGATTGTCATATAAGGACTATGGCAGCAGCAGTACCATTTTGCTGAGGACTATTCTAAAGAATCCCAGTAATCTAGACATGCATAAAATGTCACAGCTGTTGCATCTGTCTTTACTGAATTTTTTTTTCACACCATAGAATGCACAATGCATTGTGCAAGTTGCCTTTAAATTAGCAGTTGGAACAGCACTGCAACTCATTTATAACACATTTTTCATTAAGTACATATCACACTCACACTTATTTTAGTTTCCAGATCAAAATAGTACTTGATCTAGCTTCAACAAAACTGCAGCTTGGGAAGCTAGAGAAGGGAGAGCTCACTCATTGGAATGTTTTCTTTGTACTGTAAATGTAACAGGGATTATAAAACTGAAGAGATTTCCTTCAGTATCTAATGCACTTAATTATTTGAAACTTTTTTTAAACTTGCTTTTATTTCTAAATAAGGTATTGTAATGCAGAAATCAAGAGCTTCTCTGAAAATACATTTTTAAAGGTAAGAACAGAAGGGCCAAAATTCATAATCATGTTCCAGAAGGTATTTTAATCTTGAAATAATGTTTTTTTCCTAATAATACAGTTAGCGCCTGCAGTACTTCTTGTTAATGTGTTACATTATTTTTCATTTGTCCTCTGAAAATCACTGTCATATTTGACACAATTCTTTCATAGCTCCCAAATTTACAGATTGTACAAGTTTTTATTCTGAAAATAAATCACTTGAATAGTAGCGATACAATATTTTCAGTTATGTAGAACACCAAAATTTTCTTAGTGCAGAGCTTTTCCCCCAACTCACCACTTAGAAAGTCACTTTTCACAACGTTTACAATTCAGCACAGGAGGTTGGTGGCCTGATAGAAGGGATTTGCTGCCACTTGAAAAAGGATAATAAGCAGTAGTATGTAAAATTGGAATAGGTAATTTAATTTTCTCTCTATTTTTTACATTTTATTCAAGGATTACTGTAATGATAAACCTTCTAATTTTTTCATTTTCACATGAAAAAATAGCTCACCAGAGGCATCTTGAGCCTTCCTCTCCTGGTTTGACTTTGGAAATCCTATTTCTAGATTACTCATTTGCCAAAGATAAGCAATCCTTCCTAATCCAAATCTGGAACAAAATAGTTTTCTTTCTCTGATATACATTAAGTCTATAAGATTTTATTGCTTATCTTTCAGTAACAAATCTACAAAATAGAACTTCTTTTATTGACTTTTTGGGGAAAAACCTGTACTGTTGTACACCAGAAGAATATGTGATTGGGAAAAACAAATTATCAGTTCAAACTCATACTGAAGGCTGAGATCAATGTAGCATTTAATTTCATCTTCTTTTTGTTTTCTTGAAGAAACAATAGTTTGATTTCTAATACAGAACTTCATTTCAAGATCTCAGCATGAAATGAGAAATTGTTCTGGAAATGCATCATCTCATTAAAGTTTACAGATACTGCTCTTTCTAATATTTCTTTAGGACTGAATTAGAAGACGTGAAGGACAATGTGTCCCTGGGTGCCTTGCAACACATCATTACCACAGTGCAGCTGGTCATCCACTGCACAAAGTGCACCACATCCACAAAATATTAATTCTAAAACTCATTTTGAAAGAGTTTGTTCAGGCACTGAGAGACAGTGATGTGAAAGAGAGGGTGAGAGATGGTGTCTGGGTCATGAGGAAGTCTGCAGATCCTCTAAAGGGAAATGTGAAGAAATTGAGAGTAGGAAGTGGATCCAGGTACAAAAATGCAATGCAAATTGAGAACAGAGTTATAGAATGGGGTTGTCAAAGATTTGGTATAACACATTTTCTTCTAAGCCTTTCTTAACTTCTAGACATTTGGGGTTCAGGTCACTGCTCATATGTAAGATGCCCCATAGTATCTTGGTTGAACTTTAACTGCTTCTCCAAGAAGATGTTTCCCTCAGACTGCATTGCATGGGTACCACATGCACATCTCAATCAGCAGAAGATATCTCCATGTGGCTACCTGAAAAAAGTCTCCAGGGTCAGGTTCAGGTCCAGATTAAGATGTTAAATTGTATTCATTTACATGTGAATTTGGTGTTATAGCTGACCCTGAGTCTGCCCATCATAGAAGCTACAGAACAATTCAGTTCACTCAGAAACTCTCCTGCATCTGATTGGCTGTAGCTCTCCGGATTTGACTGACTGTGTTGACAAGTGACATGATTAGCCTGGACGCTGGCAGCTGGGGACATTTTGCTCATCATCAACATCATCACTTGCACAGGAGGGGCACA
Source organism: Florisuga fusca (assembly GCA_038090715.1). Classification (NCBI taxonomy): domain Eukaryota; kingdom Metazoa; phylum Chordata; class Aves; order Apodiformes; family Trochilidae; genus Florisuga; species Florisuga fusca. Next base: position 21,091,723 of record JAAWXA010000007.1, read on the forward strand.
CAGGAGCCCTACAGCAGCCATTTTGGATCATTAGCTGAAGGCCAAGCAAAACAACCCAAGGTTGGGGCATCTCCACTGGCAGTAGCCATCAGTGTGCTGGTAACTAAGTCATTCCTGTGGATATCCCTACTCTCTGTAACAGGAGCTGAGGTATTTCATTTGCATGCAAATATCTGTACAAAGGCATTCAAACTTTGCTATTTTTCTTTGAATGGTGAATCCTGTCTTTGATGTTCCACCTTTATTATTAGTCTGAATTGAAACTAAAGCTATCATTCAACCTGTTAGCCACAGGAGCACAGCCTCCCAAAAGTGTCGTTTCAGATCCTCCTGAAGGTGTAAACATAGAGAGTTGCCCTCTTGCTCTAAACTAGCTCAAAAAAAAGCATTAAAATATACTCTTTAAAAATCTTCAGATCTTGAGGATCACTGTCATTGCTTCTTGTTCTTTTCTTTAATAGTCATGAACATTCTCCATAAATACTTTTTCACTCTTCTGATACATGGAAAACTGGGTTGGTTTTATTATTACAGAAGTATAATTCTTGTATGAAGATGTAGATTGCTGTGCATAACTAAAATGATTATTTTTATCTGAATAGACCAGGTTAAAAGTTTTTAAAATGTTTCTGTTTCAGTGAAGGAAGAACTGCATAGGTCATTGACTTCTTTCTATTTTTTTCCCCCACTGTGGCCAGATATCTCATCTATTCATTATTCTTTGTTCCGAAAAAGCCTGTCAAGGATCATAAGCAATACCATGTGGCTTGGCTTGTCCTTTGCTGATGTCAAGCCACATAATGAACTGTAGCAGTCTAAATAAAGAGTTTAAAAACAACACTCGAGCTCTGAAGTATAAAACTCCTTTATATATATTTAGTACTGGAGGGTTGCATTGACACTAATAAAGTAAACTAGGCAATGCTCTAGGTTCAGTCACTGGTAGGTGGTACTACTTACTGGTGAAGATGCCCTGTGGTGTGGTTTTGACTTGTGCCCACTGTTACCCTTTCAGATAATACTGAGAACAGGGCTGTTCCCAACAGACAGCATGCAGAAGGGTGCTCTCCCTAGCAGAGGAAGAGAACTTAGCAACTTCAACATGCATCAGGGATTTGGTGCCTGAGGGCCAAAGAATGAACCCAAGACTATTTTATTTTCAAATACAGATGGAGTTTACAGGAAAATCAAGGAGGCTAACTCAGGCTGCAAGTAATAAAGCTTTTACAAATAAACCTTTGCAGAATTAGTATTTGTGGTCTTTGTGGCAACTGCAAGTTTAAAAAAAAAAAACTGATTGAAGTAGCTCACGAACTGCATAAAAGAGCTGCATTTATCAGATAAATCTTTCTTGATGGTAATTTAGCCAATTTTAAGTATGGTATTTTCCTTCATGAGGAAATAGAGAAGTTTATCAGAAGACAGAAATTTGTAAATATTCCAAAGATTTTTCCAAGGGAGAATTATACTGCAAAAAATATTAAACATTATGTACTTCCATCATTATGACAAAGAAATGTTGTGTACAGCATTAATTTTTACATTTTAACAGTGGTTCTAGGGATTAAGATTTCTTTCTGCTATAAAATTTAATGCAAATACGTAAGTCTTAATTAAAGCAAGATTTGGATACATTAAACATAATTATTGTGGTCTCTTCAAATATGTTAAATGCCTCCAGGGATTAAAGGAAATGTATTTAAATGACAACCCAAAATTCTTCAGTGTATTTAAAATATTGATGGGTGGTAGATTCACTTTGTGCTGTAATGATCCAAGCAGCTGGTTAGAACAGCCTCTTTCAAAACAGAGATTTTTTTTTTTAATTCAGATTTTTCTTTCTCTTCCAGCTAAAGGCAAAGTACTTCAAAACTGCTGCCTATTCTTAAGTTGAATATATGTCCATGGAATTGAAAACAAAGTCCATAAATTTTAGTAATGCTTGTTTGTAGCCTGTTTATCAATATTACCGTGGGGAATCTTACTTGAAAGGCAACAATTTTATGCATGGAAGTCAATATTAGGATTTTTTTTTTAATGAGTAATTACATATACAACCAGAAAAACTTATTTCCTTTCCCTGAAAACATGATGGAAGGTGATGGCAATAAAACTATCAGATATCATAGTATCCCTTTAAAAAGTACTTTTAACAAGATAAGTAAGCAAAACAGGAAACTAATTGCTCTGGGTTATTGTGAAGCTCAAATATACATCTGCGTTCCAAATGGAACTCTGCTCCACAGAGGAGTAAGGACTGAGGACTATCAAACATGGGGCAAATTTCTCATTAGTGAGTGACCCAAGCAGTGGCTGTCCAAGGCTCCATGGCCAGGAGAAATGTCAGCCTGTGCTGGCATGTTCTCTGTTCTTTTATTATATTATTTTGATGAAGTTATAGTGACACTTAAATATATTGCCCAGGGTGGACATTTCACTGGACAGAATAAAGTTTATTTATGCCAGTAAAGATGCTCATTATTCATTCTTTCCATGTCATCTGGTATAGGTTAAAATGTGTATAGATATTCTTTTTGAGTGGTTGGAAAACATATACAAAGTATGGTAAAACAGACTAATAAGCCGTTTCATATTCAACATATATTGGAATTTAGACATATAATAAATCTATAAGAGAAATTTTTAAATTAGTTATTAATTTTTTTTAAAAAATACATCTTACATTAGTGTAATGCTGAAATTTATATCTACCTAACCATGAAAGGGAACATAATAAGACAGGGGAAAAAAAAGATTGCAAGAAAAGTAGAAAAAAAAATTTAAAAGAAATAAATTCTTTTTCTAAATTCGTCAAAATCAAGAAACCCTCAGGAGATTCTGTAGAGCTGATGATTAGGCAAAATCACATCAGAAAAACAATTAGATGTCACTGTGGAAGGAACTAGTTAAACAAAACTTTTATTTTTGAGAGATAACCCAGAGCATCTGCCTAAAATTTGACTGACCACAGAGTAAGGGTTATAACCAAAATCAAAAACAAAATTCCAAAAGCAGTGCTTGGTAATCACCCAAGAATTGTACAGACACTTTAAAGGACGAGATAGCTGAAATGCTAACAGCAATGTGCAACCTCTTGTAAAAATTGCTGTGATACATGGTGACTAGAAAGTGGCAAAAGTAACTTTAAGGATGGCTCCATGGCAGTAATGAAGAATTCAGTCCTCCAAGCTGGACATTTGCTCTTACCAAATTACTAACAACAGTAATAAAGGAAAGAATCCATGGATGCCTTTATATACAGTTGGATTAGGAAGTGTCAACATGGCTTTGACAAAGGGATGTATTGCCTGAAAAACAAATAGAATACCTTAAAAGACTTAACAAAAACATGGGAACATACGTGTGTTGCTTGTACAGTTCTGCTTTAGTTTTGCAAGGCTTTTGACAAAGCCTCTCAGCATTAGCATTTAAGGAAACAGACGGCAAAGCAGAACAAATGTCCTTGCACAGATAAATTATTTGTTAAAAAGATAGAAAACATAAGGCTGAAATACACAGCCAGTTCTTCCAGCAGGACACAGTGCAATTCTACAGGGAGCTGTACTGAGACCTGTGGTGTTTATCTTACAAATAAGTGAACAAAACCAGGAGCGGATCAGTAAGGTAATAAAGTTTGCTAAGGCTGTTAAATTAATCACGTAGTCGAGATGCACAGTGGCTGTAAAGCCTTGCAAAAGGACTTTTTAAGACTGAGCTATCAGGTAAATAAAATAAAAGACAAGATTCAGAACAGACAAATATAAAATAATCCATTCAGGGAAAAAAGAAGTAGTTTTTATCATGGGAGTTCCAGCCCTTTGTCTCCTCCAGAAAGGTCTGCAGCTGAATGAATGAATTAATGAAAATTGGGGGTTTAGTTCCACAGTTATCTGACAGCTTGTTTGAATCCCATGATTTCTTTGAATAAAATTCCTCAACTGTCACTGTTTGTATCTGCCCTTGACAAATTTCACAATAGGTCGGTTTAAAATCTGTTTTGCATGCATAAATCAATGAGAAAATTATCATTTTCTTTATCACTTCTGTATATTGAATTTATTGTTCTTGTTGTTTTAATTGTATACTAAACCCACTATCCAACATTATAATTTTTGCTCACTGATAAACTAGCCTCTTGGTAGCAGAGGACATAAAAAGACATTTAATTGACTCAAACCCCATGAAATTTTAATGTCTTGGATGGTTTTCTTCATTTTCCTTTCCTGACAATCTAGGCAGTCCACTCATTTTTAACAAAATAGGTCAGACATCAAAACTAGATTAGTGTTATTGTTAGTTCAGAAAGGGCAGGCATATAAGGTCTTACTTGAAAACTCTCCACCATTTTATTGTATAATTCAAGTGCCTTTTTTTTCCATCATTCAGTTTTACAGGATCATTTGACTTCTGCCTCTAAGAGAAGGGTGGAGGGAAGAGAATAAAAAAAAAGCAGTGGAAATACACTTCTTTTTTTTTTCCTTTATCTATTTAGTAAAAACACAACAAACACTAATTCCATACCAGAAATTCTTTGTAACTCTAAGAATACCGTTGTACTTGCTTTTTAAAATATGGTATGGAGGATATTTATATACATGTACTCATACAGATCTCATTTTTCTAAAAGTGTAGGGCCCCTTTCACCCTTTCTAGTACCTCTTCAGAAGTATATGGAAGTTGTAGGGAAAGATAGACTCAGTAATATGTTGTTAACAAGACAGTATATTTGTGCTTTCCTTTTTCAGTTTTATGTTACTTTCCTGGATGCAACTCAAAGAGGCAGTTTTGACAATGCCTTTGTTAGTGGATATAAGATGTATTGGCTACTGGCAGTAAATATACTAGTAACATAAAGCTGTATCTAAATCCAAAGTTAACTCTAAGTCTGATCAGGATTAACAGTTTATGTATTTATTTATTTTTAACTGAAGCAATTGTACATCTATATGAGTTGATGGTTATCTCACCCTTTTTTTTTTTTAAGTGGATCTACTGGCTTAACATTAAATGTCAGAAAACAACTATGAAAACTGGGGTGGGACTTATAACTAAATGTCTGGAGTATGAACCATTATGTCACATGAATGGAAAGTATCATCATCCTAGACACCCAAATAGCTGCATTGTTATTCCCCTTGCCTCATGCATGAGTTACAACCTGTACTGTGTTATGAAGTCACTGAAGAGCATTTCTGAACAAGACTGTGTAACTTACCCTATTTTCAAATATGTGGCAAAAAGAGCCAGAAATCATGTTTCTTTACATTTTGTAACTGGATGATCCTTATGGGTCCCTTCCAACTGTAGTTATAAGATTTCATAGCTATTTTTTTCATGTCTAAAATTGATTTTTGACTGGATAGTATAGGTATACTTTGGTTCAGTAAAATACATATGAGTTTGATATGGAATTTGCAGGAAGAGATTCTGCAGCCTGCATCATGCAAGATTTGAGATTGCAACTTTATGAAAAGCACAAACCAACCTGTTCAGTTCTCCTGTCCCTGCTGTGATGACCTTCAGGCTGTAATCTGCAGATAAAAGGCAGCATGAAATGAAAATACACCTTTTATGATAATAACATCTTATTACCTAATGTATGTCACATCAAGTCCTCTCAGTAGGGCTGCATTTAAAACAATCCAGCATTAAATGTAGCTACCAGCAAGGTAATCAAGAGAGATAGCAATATATACACCTGTAAACATAAAAATCTACGTACATAGATTTTTTTTACTAATGAAATATTTGAGCTTTATTTTAAAGAGCCAACAAATGCCAATGAAGTTCAGTGCCTAAAAGTAGCCTTTTTTCAGAAACCATTGCTTGCATAAGGTCTAAGCAGTAAGAACAGGAAAGGAAACCAATCTGTTTAATAATAGAAGGCTTTTTATACTCTTAAGTTATATACAGACCTCCTTAGATTAAATGCAGGGAGCTATTTAGCGCAGGGTATGCAGCCATCAGCTCATTCATTCTCATCTGTTCTTCTGAGGTTATATAAAGATCACAGACATTTAACCGTCTCATTCTGTTTATTTTTTGTTGGCTTTTTGTTTGTTTGTTTGTTTTTAAAGAAAAATAATCATCTTTGGTTTTGAAGACCAATGGGGTCATAATTGATGAGTTTGTGAATCTTTTAAAGTCTATCTTCATCTTGCTATTGCTTTATTTGTACCTATTCTTCCCCATTAGGACAGATTTTGAATAATTTGGTTGTACACACATGCTTTTAAAGTGTTTCTGAATAAGCTGTTACATATTTACCTTTGTCCCATACACTGTCTTAGAGTATTCTGAAGGATTTGAAAAGCCTGTTTTGACTGAATTTTTGCAAATTTCATATAATTCTACTTTTAGCTACAATTAAATAAAAAAAAAAGAAAGAAAACAACAACAAAAAAACCACTACCAAGAATAACAAATAGAAAACCATTTTTGACAGAAAAGGAATAAATAAAAAAAAAAAAGAAATATTACGTTAGGTTTAGAAGTGAAGCTCAATATCCATAGAAATATATGGGTATTTATCAATTGACCAGTTTATCAATATAAACATATCAGAATATGTACTGGACATGCAACACATTCTTTTTTGCTAAGTAGTTCCAAAATTGTAAGAAAAGCTATAGTACTTGAGTCCAAGGACTTGTGGAAAAAAAATTAAATACCATTACGTAAGTATGGATTTAGATACTTGTATTATTTCAGAAAAATATGTGAATTAACATTTGCAACAGTGTGCAAAATATATACAAGTTCTACACATGATAACTTTCTATACACTGTCAAACTGTGTGCATGGAACACGTCCAAGGAGATAGTTATTAGTCTTCATAATAAATTTCTCCAAAAAAATTGATGATGCACTGTCTACCACTTAGTTGGGCTCTTTCTAAAGCAAATGAGTAGAGAGCAAGCAATGCACTCCAGAACAAAATTTGTCCTCTCTCTAAAGAAGGGCAAACCGCTTTCTGGAAGCAGTTGCCTTTTTCCACTGACTAAAGGAGGTGTAGTTTGAAAATACTAAAATGTTCTGATTTTATCTTTCTAAATGTTGCACTGCTATATTTTCCTTATTGCAGAGAATACCCAGCACACAAATTGCAGCCAACCAGGAGACATTGGTATCTGCCTCTGTTGTATCCACCATGCATAGCTTTTGTCAGTTACTCTAATTATTGATTGGCATGTGTTACCCAAAAAAGGCCTCACAAGCAGCTGAAATTAAGGGGCTGTGGTTCCTTTCCTGGTTCTGAATCCTTTTAGTAAGCACAAAGTATGGACTAATTTGCTGTCTCTTTGCAGCTATCTAAAGCTCAAGCACATATGAGTAATTTTTAAAAAATGTGTTCACTGTTAAACAGATTAGTCCAATTCTCTAACAGAGCAATGTGAGCCTGTAGTATTGCCTAAGGTCTCCATGCCTTGTGACATTTTGTGATTAGAGCATGCTTTTCATTCTTGCTCAACATGATATTTTCTCTTCCTTCTTCAGCTCTCCCTCCCTGAATCTACTGCTTCCCATTCATCTTTCCAACAGTGGTTCTTTTTCCTGGGCCACCTATCTTAATTCATTCTACATAATAAGAAGTGCACAGAAAATGAATGTGTGTTGTACAGCAATATTCATGATTTCCTTTCTATATGTATATATCTTGAAACATCTGAATGAGTTCATTAGGGGGTTTCTGTGTGGAATGACTGTTTACTTTTCATTTTCAGTTGTGAACAATATAAAATATGAAATATTTGAATGAGGATTTATGTAATACTTATGTGTCCTCAGAGAGCTTCACTTTGTCTGTTCTCCAGTAGCTTTACCAATTCCAGCTTCGTATCATGCAGGCTTCCCCAAGTACCATAAGAAGAGTGGCTTTTTGGAGTTGGTTGGCTACAATATATAAATCATATATGCTTCTGAGACTTCCCTCCAGACATTCATCCAGGGAGCATTCAGTTTTGCCTGGGGAAGTAATTTGAATGGATAGCTGACCAGGTCAAGTCAAAAGATCCTTTCCAGGTCTTTGATGACATCATATTAAATGAGGGGACCTTGGAGCGATATTAGCCTGAGTTTAAAATGTGAGATTTTGTGAGGTTTTGGGGGAGAATACATGGATGAAATCATCAGACAAGCTCTCATTTCAAACTTTTAGCTGTGGAAGGTTGTTTATAAGAATCCAGATTATTTCTCAAGGTCTAATCCTGCTGTGGATGATGTTAGACCCCTTAAAACACAACAAAAATATAAAATTCACTAAAGAAACTATTCAGCATTATCAGCATTATGGAACATATCTAAACTGTGGGCATTGGGCTAATTAAGTAGTTACCCAAGATTTCAGAAAAAAAGAGGAAAGGAAAAGCCCTCCCTAGCCCCAACCCTTCTGACATCCTCTGCCTCCATCTGCCCCTTTCCTAGTATGAGAGCAGACTGATATTAGCCTAGGGATCAGTGTGTGGTACAGATACACATTTATGTTTCCATGTCTTCTGAGAGCGTGACTTTTTGTTTCATTCTTGTATGAAATCATCTCATTTCATAAGCACTGAAATGAAATGCCAATATGTTTATAATTTTTAACTCTCTTCACTGTATTAGGTAATATCTAGAAAACAAAAAACAAACAAACAAAAAACAAAAAAACCCCAAACCAAACCAAAACAAAAAACCAAAACAAAAACCAACCAAACAAAAACAACATTCAAAAACAACCTACAACTGATCCAAAATCTCTTCTTTTGCAGTGGTTATTTTTGAAAGTTCAGTAATGGTTTCAGTAAAAGCAAAAGATCTCATAACACTTTTATGGGCAGCACTTTCAAACTTCCACTAACTCATGGCAAACAAAGTTGTGCTATTGGAGCTTCCAAAGGCATTATTTTTTAAACTATTTCAGTGATTTTCACTAAGCAAGTTTAAAGCATATAAATATACTTGTTAAAACTACCATATATTTAGATCTATGGGAGAGTTAAAAAAGCAGAGCAGCTGATCCAGTTCTATAGGATCTTCTATATTGAGAGAGGATGAAAAGATGGGATGATAAAAATACAATTGAAATTCAATATATTTCAGGGCAAATATATATATATATATAGCACATATTACTAATTCAAGAATAGCAGTGCTGGAAAAACAAAACTTGTACTGAAAAGAAATCTCTGATAAAAACCTATTCTACATTGGTGTTATGGCAACAGGAAATTAGGGATTCAAAGACAATGAAGAGTAAAGAGGCAAATCTATCGTATACTCAAAGCATATTGGTTCAGATGTTACTAATACTTAACTAGTGATGAACCCACTGCAGAAAATCTCAACTTCCTGGTCGTCTAAGTTTAAACTTCTGATGCCTTTCTTTGAGAAAAGGGAAAGTCTTTAAAAGAACAAGATTAATCAGGCTTGTTTTATTAGAAGAATTCTTCCATCTGAAATAGTAACATTTGTACCCAAGCTACAAAGATGCAGCATCTTACGCGTTAACATTAAAGACCAAAGTAATGTGATTGGAGGTTTGAGTTTTCTCTGTGCAAAATTCAGTAGCTGATGTGGTAGTTTGTACATGAGTGAACAGTATGACAGAGCAGGAACAAATTCTTCACATCAAAATAAAAATGCTTGCTCTTTTTTTTCCCTGAGCATCAAACTTTTTAAAAGAGGCTGGGATCCATCAGGAGCTCCTTAGGCCATCTGCTTTTCACTTAGCAGAGCCCAGAGGCTGCTCTAGCTCTACCCAGACCCATTCTCTAAGGAAGAATGCATCAGCTGTGAGATGACAAACAGGCCCATGCACACTCTCAGCTATCCAGTACAAAGAGTGAGGAATTGGCTGGCTGCCTAGAATACCTTCACAGAGAAAGATACATGGGGAATTTTGGCTTGTAAATCTGGTCATGGCACAGAATATTCTCTAAATGAAGACGGGAGCAGAAGACACCATATGACTCTGAGGTTTAGAGAATGAAGTCTGCACAGTGTTCATTAGAATAGCAGGAGATTCTTTACTTTCAGCAAGATGGAGCAATAAAACATACATGCCCTACACTTTACTCAGTCAGGACTCTCACTCTGTTTTCTGGCATTTGCAAATATTTAGCATAAAACTGGAGATTTGTAAAAGCATCTTGAAGCATTTTTTAATGTATATTTAGTTCATATACCTTTGACATTTTTTAAATGAGACAAAGTCTTATAGACCAGGGATAGCTTTGTTCCTCATAATTTCTTCAAATTAAAGATGATTCTGAAACATTTATGTCTGTTTATTACTGGTTTCGCCCATAAATGGTTCCTTTGAGCAATTATATTTCTTTATCCTTTCCTGAGCACAGTATTATATGTACCCATGTATAATGCAGCATTGTTTGCCTAACCTCTCCCTGTCTGCTTCTGTTGCATTTTTATTGGAAAACTTCCAAAAATCTTTGTTAAAAACTGTTCACAATGAGATCAAGAGAACACTTGAGCTTTGTTGAAGTACTGGTTAGGAAATATGCATGAATAGCATTCCCTGTAAAAAAACATGTTAAATATGAAACTCAATAAAACAAAATTCGTGATTATAGAAGAACAAAGTCACTCAGCTGAAATCTCAAAGGTTACAAAATCACACAAGCAGGGAAGATCCCTGTTCCCCAAGTATGAGAGAAACCACGTGTTGTCATTGAGTAACTCTTGGGTCACAATTTTCCAAAAACATTCAGAAAATTGATCAAAATTGTGCGTGGTTGAACTTATTGAAGAAATATGCAAGCAAGTCACTGTTATAGGAAAAACTGAAAATTGATTAATTAAAAGGGATGCTATGAATTCGATTGATAATTCAATCAAATTCTAGAGAACAAGATAATGAAACCAAGGTTGGACTAGAATTACTGAATTTTATAATAAATTTGATTAAGCACAAACCACAATGGAAAATAACAGATGTTGGCCTATTAACTGTTGTTTGGTGACTCTAAAAATATTCATCTTTATTGTTCCACAGGTGATCATCATGGTTCTTAGATACCCTTGACAAATTGCAAGACGTCCAGCAGAAAAGGAAAAATAGTACCCTTCCAGACTAATTCATCTATCTAAAAGTTATAAGCATATGATGGAATCTTATTTAGATTCAGGGACCCCTCAGTACACTGAAATAGGTGTCCTCAAAGTGGCTATGTATGGTAAATTAAGAAAGGTACCTAATATAATTCAGTAATTCTTTGGAGGTGCTGGTGGAGATTATATGGTTAATCCAATGAGACAGCTAACTTTAATGTGTTCAGAGAAAAATAATGAATGAAACCCACATGAATATTTGAGCTCTTAGTGTCTCTGCTGAGCCACTGAATGCAGGGGGCATTGGAGTGCATCTTTTATTGGAGTGCAATAACAGGGTACTTCAGAGACCACTGCTGTAAATTTGTCATTATCTGAAGGCGACTACTGTAGATTAATCCACAGAATCAGTTTCTGCTTTCCCATATAATCACAATTCAAATCTAAATGAAGAATTGATTCCTCACCAGGGGTATAGTTTTCTAATACTGTGAGCCAAAAAACCAGGCCCATCATCTTCTTGAGAGCTAAGTAAGAAACAAGCTACAAAATTTGTACATTTGACTTTGAAAGCAGTAATGGAAAAAAGTAGGAAATCTGTCCAAAAGACCAATATAGTAGTCTAGACAGGAAATATCTAGGGCATGAACAATTATTTTGGCCCTTGATAAAGTAAAAAATCTGAATTGTTTTGATACAAAGCATATTTAATGTGAGTGCTCTGGCAATTGTACCAGTAAGAGTAGCAACATTTAGACTAGTGTGAAATCACTGATACTTAAAGATGAAACATGAATTAGGTGTGAAGAAATAAGTTTGAGAAACTCTCTTTGACATTGCTGGAGCCAGGATTTCCCCTGTGAGTGGAAGCCCTAGCAAATTATAACAGAAGCATTATACATCTGCTTACACTCATTTTACATAGGTGTGAACTGATTAGAGTCAGAGGTATAAATCTTTTCTAGGAAAAAATTTATACTCAGTATTAGAGAATTGCTTTGAGAACATGTATTTGTCTTGTTAAGAATTTAGTTGATGTTTCAGTATTTTACAAATGGATCCATTTGAAATAGTTTTTTATCTGAGAATTTTCTTTTAGTTTCCTAGAAATTTGAGATTCTTTCAAAAGCTGTAAATTGAAAGAAACATTTGGTTTTCATAAAACAGAATGGTTTAACACATTTATAATTAATCTTTTACTCTTTTGCTTTGTTAGAAATCTCAAAAAAAACCCTAGGTTCTTGTCTCCAGAAAAAAACCTTTTAAAAGTTTTGGGTTTGGTTGGGGGGGCG
>JAAWXA010000007.1:21117083-21271474 GCA_038090715.1 Florisuga fusca
ATCTAGCACTGTGGAACAAAAATTATTTTCATATTTACCTGGGATATGGTTCAACAAGACACAAAATTTGGCTTTGAGGCTCTTNTTTTACACAGCCAATCTCTATCAGTATTTTTTAGGCAGTTTGGGACAACATATATCAACCATGATGATAAAAAAAAAAATCTAATTCCCTGACGTATGCTGGAGGTTATATTTTGATACAGAATTAGTAATCATCAGAAACAGTAATCTTTAATTATTCTTTCCTTATCGAAATACCTGGATCTTATTTTAACTAGTTTCCTTTCTGATAAATTCTAGTATAAAAAATTAAATTCCTTTTTAAATTACAGGTTCAGTTTCTACTACAAATAGGTTCCTTTTTCTTAAACATTCAGTGGGCTTATAGTTGAAGGAGGAACAAACTATTTTCTGTGCTCCGTTGCTCAACAGAGGCTGAGAGAGCCATACTGTGACCTCTTACTAAACTATGTCAAGAACTGAATGAGCTATTTTCCAGGGCTTTCAGGTTCAAGGTCCTTCTAACATGAAAGAAAGCTGAGTAGGGAACCATATTCTGATCACATAGTGTGTGTGACTGAGCCCCCTCCATCTCCTAGAAATCAGGCTCTGGAAACCTTATGTAGCAGATGATCTTAATCTGAAACACTCTTAGTTTTCAGTGGCATTATGTGTGAATATGACCCAAGAGACATTAAGCCTTGCATCTCACCTTTACAGCTGCTTCACACAAGGGCACAGAGATTACCCTGGCTAACATCTGTGAGACAGGCAGAAAACTGTAGGATAGGCATGACTGTGGACAGAGAATCAGGCCCATTGGAAAGTTAAACCAAGTTGCACTGAATAAGGAAAGATGGTATGAATGTTCCTGCACTGGCCTGAAAACTGCAGGAGTTTCTTTGCCCTTTTCCCATTCACTATGCTATATTTTTTCCTGGTAAGCAATGATACCTTCTTTAATAAACGCCAGAGTCAATTGCCCCAACATTAAGCAGATCAATAAGTATGTTGTAACCTTCTGTATCTTCTACAGATGTGTTCATAACCATTTGCAATACACTGCTTGCATTGTATCACAGATGATAATGGTTGGATAAGCTTTCATAAACAATGTAACTAAAAAATATAGAGCATGATGGTTTTCTTAAATAAGAAGCCTAATGTAAAGCAGAACAAGATCAGAATGCCACTATGGAGAAATGTGATTTTTCCCATTCAGTTGTGTCTCTGAAGCTTTCAGATAGCCACGCACTCCAAAATGAACCACCAACAGAAGCAAACTAAGCACCACTGGTTTAGTTGGTTGCTTTGATCAGATCAGTCTCTGTTATTTTACTGCACTTAGATTATCCCTCACCCTGAGCTACACTTGAAGTAATTGGTTGAGGCTTATTGCTTTCTTGATGTAAATACTTTAATTTAGGTACTGCATATCTCAGTATATCAATTGTCATCCCCACTCAAATAAAACTTATCCATCATACTAAACCAGGGGCTGAGACCAGGGTTTGCTTTGGCACGGTGATTCAGAGTGAGCACTGCCATGTCCGTGGTGAACCACAAAGCTGAGCTGTGTTATGCTTGTCTTCTTTTCGATGTTTGATTACACAGTGCAAGACACGTTGTGGTAGGTCTGTGTGAGGAAGACTGGAAATGTGGAAAGAATGAAATAAAGCCATCTTTATCCACGGATGTGTTCAGGATGTGTGCAGAAACTGTTCCTAGGCATAGCAGAGTGTAATCTAAAGGGATAAAGTTACTTTCAAGAAAAAAAAGAAAGAACTTTTAAAAAGCAGTTAGGATTCTTAAAATATGCATTCCAGTCCTTAGAGCCCAGTCATGTTGACCAAGTCATGGGGACTTTTAGCCTTAGCCCAAGGAATGAGGCTTCTGGAGCAGTGGTGCAGCACACAGAGCCCTTTCTGCCTTTACAGTCCTGGAGCTCAGATATGACTGTGAGGGAGATGGTCAAATCTCATACACCAACTGCATAAGCCTTTCCTCATGCTTCCTTCTAGTATGATACACTTTCACATCAGGGTTAATCCCTTCTCTGTCACTCACAAACCCAAATCTTACATATGCTCTTAGGCTAACAATCTCCCAGTCATATACATGACTGGGATACATGAGGAGGATACTGGGATGACAAGATACATGAGGTCAGGAAATAAAACGGGAAAGTAGATTCCTTCAGCAAAGGCTGTGCTGACGTTTGGCTCAACATTCAGGTCCTCTGTGTATATGGCTCCCTGCAGGAGCCACTGCATGGAGAGTCAAATTGCAAGTGTTGCCCAGTTTATCATCTTTTTACTGGGAAAGTAGTAAGTAAGGGTCCTCTAGTAAGGGGCTTCTGGCACAAGCAGCTGAATAGGGGGGTACAGCCAGCATGTTCCAGGGCCACACACTCCAAGCATCATTGTCAGCTTTGAGGGGGAAGCTTTGCAGCAGCTTAGAAGAGTCGTACCCTGAAGGTTTGCCCAGAGGCTGAAGGCAGGTCTTTGGAAACAAATCTCCTGGTAAAAGAAAAACCCACAGGTCTGAAGCTGTAATGTAGAGAGAAAAAAGTTTCCTTGAAAGTAATTCTCATTCTGGTTCTGGAAAGCAATGAATTCTCTAGGGAAGGTATACCTTTAAAATCTGTTTTGGAGGAAATATCGGGAAAAAAATTACACTGATAATAAAAAATTATCTGAAGGAAGAAAAAGACAGACAATCAGTAGTGAAGAAATCCTTATGAAAGTTCATTTATTAGGGAAGAGCTGAAATCAGAATTGTGATCTTAACAAGATCCAGTCCAGGGTGGTATTTTTTAATAGAAAACGTCTGACAGATTGCAAGGGGAAACAGTCTGAAAACTGGTCTTCCCAAAGGCCCTCATGTGATTTTGATTTGAGAGCATGAACAGTGCTGAGCCCAAATGGCAGGACATCTGCTGACTAAAGCCTAAGAGAGTGCTTTCAATTTCCAGCCATTTCTCAGTTACAATGAATTTCTCCACAGTTTATAACATTTCTGTTAACTGCTTCTCCTCCATCCTCTCAATATATGTGTTAAGGTAAAGGTTTAGGAAAAAGCTCCCCTTATTACAGATGTCTATTTTTCACAAGATAATTACAGTTTTTCCACCATTTCATATCCAGGTTAGCAGTTGTGGAGAAAAGTCTAGTTCCTGTTAACTTAGACAAACATGCTTCACATTTTTGTGACAAAATTTGCTATTTCTTTAGACTATGCACAGCATAAAAATATCTGCTGATGGGTGACCAGGCAGCTAAATGTTATTCTCTGTATTGTGGTTCCAAAAATGATGAAATGCAGTAGGCTTTCTCATTCATTTCAGCATTGAACTTGTACTTTAGCCCAGGCATAGGCATCCGCATTCATCATACCCTAATGGTTGTTAGGCTGTAGATGACAGATGCATATGTCAAAATCTGTAACAGAATTGTGAAGCATGCTGGCTATATGTGCTAGCAGCATCTATAAGTTACTAGATGCATCTGTCATTAGCAACACACTGATAAGCTCAGCATTTTCTGTTTCATAGGATGTCGGCAGTTGTGACTTAAATGAAAGAAATGGAGGATTAATTCTCACATTTGGCATCTTCTGATGAGCTTAAAAGTGAGCAACTGCAGCTCTCCTGCTCACTGCAAACTTGGGCAGATCTGACACCTCTACCAACAGGTGGCTTTGCTCTGCAGACCCCTGGTACTTGTATGGACCCATCCCTTCTACTACACCCCCAGCTTTCATTACTTTGGGAACAGATGCCTAGAGAAAAGACAGTTTACAAAGGTATCATCTAACAAGAGAAACAACCAGTGTGTGCCTGGGAAGCCAACAGCTGGATCTTATTACAGGTGTAAATCAGTGATGTGCCACGACGTGAGTGGAGAAAGTGCAAATATAGGAAGTGACAGGAGAATCCAGCTCAGTGTATCTGTGGCTGTGTTTGCTTAACAGCCAATAACTAGTGACTATCAAAGACTGTAAATTTTCTAAGACAATCTAATTAAGGTCAAGCTTGAATGAGATCCATAAAAAAAGACAAACAAAAAAAAAATTCAAACACTCCCCCTCTAACTACCCCTCAGCTACACCCCCATCCCCTCCCACTTCCTCACAAAGAAGGACAGGAGAAAGGGAATGAAAAAGATTAAGAATTCTTTCCCATCCATCTCTAGGGAAATTCCATGTGTGTACAGTTCCACCATCTTCTCGAAGCAGAGTTTGGTAGATGGAGTTAAGTACCTTCTGAACTAGATGTCGAGACTGATCCTGAGTGATAGGAGCCCACCAGAAGGACAAAAATGGCTTTTACATTGTGATTTCCTTGCAAAAATTGCAAAAGTGTGTCTGACTCAAAATCAGATGACACCTAGTAGGAAGGCATATACCTAGCTCCTTATTGGAGCACCAGGCAATTGCTGCAACATAAATCAAAAAGGGCACTTTTGCCACAGAGTTATTCCAAAGACCCACAGAAATTACTGCAGTATCCATAGTGGGATGGTGTAGCTCAGACACATTTTCTGCACATTCTCAGTTCATGATTTTATATGTTGTCAACTTACTATTAAGTATATTATATTTTTGCTGCCTAAAAAATTTCAAATAGAAAAATAAAGGAAATACAAGGATGTATTTATCTTATTTCTTGCATAAACCACAACAAAAGCATTTGGCCTAATTTATTCTAAACCATCATCTTGTAAGAAAGCATCTGTTTTCCAGCTGGCTCAGTAGCTGCCCCAACTAATCAGAACGACCTCAGCTGGAACAAGCTGACCTCCATCAAGCTGAAGAGTTGATTCCTCTTGTGCATACAGATTCTGCAGTGGTTTTGAACTACAGCCTAGAAACCCATCTTCTGACTTCTGTACTGTATTGGTTCCATACATTATTTAGGAATGTTGCTATTTTTCTTTATTTTAAACCTACTTTTTTTCAGCACAATTAAATTGGTCAATTTTCTTGTTGGAAAGTCATGTTCCTATAACATGTTCCACTGTGGAGGGGAAAAAACCAGCATCTATCCTTATCCTTCATGTATTTTGTCACACTATATAGATCTTTTAATTATAGTAATAAACATGATAATAGTGGCAAGGGAGAAAGAAGCTTTCACAGCATCTGCCATGGGATTTATAACAGTTGTGGTTTGTTCTGTCTAACTGCTCTTTGAGTAGCAGGGGAGGTTTGCATTCCAGGTGCGGGTTATTTCCTCCTTGACAGAGAAATGAATAGAAATGAAAACAGGACAATGTCCACCTTTGTTCTAATGTATAAATCCTTGGTTTCTTGTGCAGGGATAATAAATGGGAAAGTAGTGACTGGTAAATTTAGAGTTTTAAGTGTGTTTAAGACTTTAACTTCAGCTCCTATTCAGGCACCTTCTTCATGGTGGCTGCTTCCAGACACTAATCCCCTTACTCACAGTTGTGAAAACTTTCAGTCTTAAAGACATGTTTGCACAGAGCCTCTATCCTGAAAAGGCTGCCCAAATGTTTTACTAGGTTCTGGGGGCCAATCCACTTATAAGTAACCTCATAACCCCATCTTTCTTCTCCCATTGCATATGGGACTGGATGTTTAGTAACTGCAAATGCCCTCAAAAGTCACAGTCACAATTTCCCTTCCTACAACATGAAGCATACAAGAAGTTTAAAAAATTGCAGACTTGCCTTCCAATTCCTTTAGACACTTGTCTTATGGAAAAGATTGCAAAAGTGATAGCAACAAATTCTGTAAAGATCAGAATTACAATATTTCCAGCCCATTTTAGAAAAGCAACTCTTGTATAAGGTGTAAAAGACAGAAGGGGCCCACAGTGTGGCCATTTCAATAACCATCATGATCTGGGAACTGCTGCAGTATGTAAGGCTGTGAGATGCAGACCACTTGGGTTTGGTTTGTAATGAGCAGTTTGGTTTGGTTTGGTTTTTTTCCTTTTCATTTGAGTTTTGTTGGTTTTGTTCTTTAAATGAAAGAGCCAGAAGGGAGGGAGGGAAGGAAGGGGGGAAAGGAGGAAGATGAGGGGGGGAAGAGAAGGGAAGGAAGAAAGAAAGGGAGGGAAGAAGAGAGGCAAGAAAAGAAAGAAAGAGAGAAGGAAAGGCCAGGCAAAGCTGGTTTCAAGTAATGTGTCTTATTTCAAACAATGCCTACTTTTATTAACTGGAAACACACTACAACAGTCAAAGGGATCCTGCAACAGGAGACTCAGTTGAGATAAGTAACTCAAAATGCAGAAAATGAAAACCAGAAGAAAGTTCAGAATTAACATTTTTGTTGGCTTTAGCTGGACATGAAGTGATCTCTTACATTTGTTCTTCCAGCTAATCCTGACTCCCCAAAGATTCAATAGGCTTTGCTGGATAGAGGTTCAGCCACTCAGTGACTTAATACTGAATCCTGCAGTATGTTGTCACGGTTAGACAATCTGCACTAGTGGAACATGCTTGTAAACAAGGGCACCTCCTTTTTTATTTATTACTTGAATCTAATCATATGGTTTCCTGCCTTGCACATCTGGTCTTAGATCTGGAAACGATAACTTTTTACATTGTTAACCCCACCCTGTAGTGTTAGTACAGACTTGATCCAAATCCCAGACAGAGTCTCTTCTACTCACTGCAGTGGAACTGTATCAGGCCCCCACTGAATTGCTGCCTCCAGTGAACTGTAAATTAAGAAGAAAATATTTGAGGAAAAAATCTTTTCTTTCTTACACTGGTAAGAAACCAGGCATTTTTTAATTGAAGCATTAATTCTAACCCACAGAGACCTTCATTTGCCCCTTGGTATTCATTAACCTATCTAGGTATACTGAGTTCTTAGTTGCTGTTAAAATATGATTAATTTAGGTTATAAACAGCAGAACTGATGATTTTATTTTGTCAGTCCATGTTTAATTTGTTGCATAAACAGATTTATCTTATCAATGTATCCACCTTCAAAAGACTCATCATAGTTAAAAAAAGTGATTTTCTTGAAGAAAAAAAAAAAAGAAACATGTTTCTTCATTCTATGAGTTGTACAACATGACCAAAATAATAAATAATTAATTCATAACATATTTAAATAGAAATCCTAACTCAGTTACCCTCATTCAGGAGAATAGTGAATGCTGGAGGGAGTGCTGCAGTTTCCATTTGTTAGTCTATCATAACACCACCTTTTAGAAGTAGCCTGGTGTTAGGGACAAGTAGAGCACTAGGAACAGCATCTCGCTTTGGATAAGGACTCAGGTTTAGTTTGCTTTCTGGGTAGTTTGTTTTCCTAGGACCAGTATCTATAGTTAAGGAAAGGCACAGGGAAAGGGCTGCATACCTCTGAAATTTTGCCAATGAAGAACACATACAGGCAATGTCCCTGAATCTATCTAAGCATGGAGTGTGGGACAATAAGCATGCAGTTATCAGTAGTCCCCAGTCACTTGAATAGAAAGAAAGAAAAAGATTTTTTGAAAGGTCTCATTTTCTTGGGCAATAATTTGACCCTCTTTTAATGGAAAATTATGTGTCTATATTACAGAAGCCACATATGTCCCATTTGTAAACTATTCATCATGGCAGTATCTAGCACTGTGGAACAAAAATTATTTTCATATTTACCTGGGATATGGTTCAACAAGACACAAAATTTGGCTTTGAGGCTCTTTCTATCAGATCCAAAACTCTATGGCCACACGCCTCAGAGAACTGATCCAGTATAAACCCATTCTGCTGGTTGAGATTTGTTCAAAACTCTGAAATATTAACCATGGGTCTCTGTGCTGGACCACAGGGAGCATCTGTTCTTACATAGCCATTAAAAATCTGCCATAAAAGCATGAAATGCCAGCTAGTGTACTCCTAGCTAGTTTGGTTTACACATGTTCTGGTTTGTAATTGTGTGTAGAGTGCATAGAATTCTCCCACAGTGCCATCAGGGATTGATGAATTGTAATAGTGAGCAGACTGCTCACTGTCACAGCACAGTTATCCGTGAACAGATTTTCTTCTGCACCACCACCATCAAGTTACTTTTTTTATTTTCTGAACAGAAAACACCCCATGAAGACAAGGTATATGAAAAGTGGAGCAAGCGATTCATAATGGCACTCCTCAAAGAGATACAGTGAGGTAAACAGCAGCCCTAAGACTTCTGAGATGTGTGACTTCATAAATCTGCTTCATTTTGTCTTTAAGAATGTATATCATTCGATCTTGATAAATGAACTGTAAATTTTTGAAATCATTCATATACTTCTTTATCCTGGTACATAATTTAAAAATTTAATCAAATCTTTTACCACATATGCATCCTCTGGATTGAATTAAGAGGTACAATTTTCTTCTACACTAAGAAGATCAGAAATATGGAGTACTTTCCAAAACTCACTTAAATCATCGAACATCTTCCTACTGATGTTGATTGCAGCCAGTGGACAGAGTGGAGTACTCCATGCCTTCCACATTCAGATTTCAAATGGAAGGAGTGTTAGCAAATGTAACCCAAACCAACTGTGCCTGTCAGTGTCCCGTACAGGGAGAAATGGGCTTAGTTACATCCAAGAGATATCTTTGTTTTGCTGATATTCTTTTTTTTAGCTGATTTTCTTTTTCTTTAGCTTCCAGAGAACCTTCCCCCGAAAAAACCCAAAAATCCAGCTGTTTTTGTAACAGTACTCAAGACTTTGCAGAAACTACTGACTAACATTTGTACCTGTAAAATGCTTTTAACTATTTCACCAGGGGCTAAGCAGGAAAAATATGTTGTACTTCTGGTGATTCAACCTAGGATTTCATAGCTACACATCATTAACACGACAAAATGATCTGTTTCATTTATTTTTTTCATTTATATTTCTTTCACATCTCCTTTGTCAGATCTCCAGAGATTTTTCCTACTATTCCCTTGTATTCTTAAAGCTGGAAAAAGATTATTTCACAGCCACTACTTATTCACCTGAATGCAAGTTTAAGTGCTTTGAAAAGTAAAAAGCTTAAGTGAGCTTTTTTCCCCTCATGCTTATCTCAGTGTACCCTCTGGCAAATTTTTCACAGTTATGAAAAAAAAAATATCTGTTCTGAAAAGAAGAGGACTATTATGGAGAAAAACTAAGTAATTCTGAAGCAACACAGTACCATTATAAGCAATGCATAAAACAGGTTGAAAATTATGTGGGTTTTTTAACAAAATTTTATTTCAGTACTCAGGTCTTGAGATTTTTATGGTTTTTCTTTATTCTTACAATTTATATACATATTTATAACATAAAGTGGTGTGTTAAAGAGAAAGTAATCCAAAAATTATTATGGCAGCTCTGAAGCAAGGATTAATATACACTTGACACTGTTTCTACAATAACAAGAGTCATCACGTATTAATTCAGGGAGAGTATTGGTCTCATGTAGTACTACTATTTTGGGATAAGCTGATACTGCTCTGGAATGTACAGTGCAGTGCTCTGTGCCTTCTGCCCTACTGACTTGATTGGCTTGCTTGTCTCCAGAGCATGCTACCTGTGTCCACAGCAGAAACTACAAGTTTTATTAGCAGGTAAACTGAGGTTCTTCAATATGTTTTATTCCAAAGGAATGCACTTCTGATGCACAGAGCACATGTAAACAGACTTTCCTGCATTCTTATTCTCTTTCAAGAGAAGAAAATTAATTTTCACATATTTTTTCTTCTCCAGGTCACACAGGTTCCTATTTCCTCATCTGCTTTATGTTGCGTTATGGTTTTCCTTTTACCATTTCTTTTGCATTCTTATCCAAACTGAGTGATTCCAAGTAATTCCTTTACGTTCACAGCTCTATTGGTGATGCAGAAGTCTGTACTTTGTCGAAAATCTGAAGTGCAAAGTTGATCCATATAAAACCAAATAATATTTTGCAAACCAAAATATTTTATTATTGCAATGTTAGCTACTATTGTCTCTCCTCTGAACATTTGCTCATTTGAGCATTGATCTTAGGGCAAGTAGCACCTCTGTGTGGAAGCTGCAGTATATAAATAGGAGTGCTGGACATTCCTGTAACAAAATCATCCAGTATTGTCAAATCTGCTTGAGTAATTTCCAAAAGCCTGAACAGTAGTTTCTTTACAGTTTGGGAACCAGTCTTTTTCTTTGAAGAGGCTACTGAAGCTCTTGTGCACTGTGCACAGTGTGTGCACACATCTCTCTGTCTTGCTCATTTTAGGCAAACTGAGATCCATTTAATAACCTCTGGTAATTTTTTCATGGTGGCTTTGGAGAAAAATTCAATGTAATCTCCTCTCTTTCCCACCTCCAGAGGTTTATTCCCATTTTCATATCCTTGCAGATGATCCAATGAATGAAGCAGTTTGTATGTCTGTGCTGCAATTTGGATTGCTTAACTTATCCAGGTTAAAAATAAATTGTCTGAATGAAAAACTGCTTTTAACTTGCTTTGTTGCTGAAGTCAGACTATTTTGAAAATACCCTTTTTGTGAGCAGTAGCTTGACATTTATGCTTTCCAGAGATACAATGTGACATCCAGCATGTTCCTAAATTATTTTTTTCTGGTTAAAGAAATACACTAATAACTCACTTTTTAAAGTCTCCGAGCTTTAAGTTCCTCAGAGCCTTGGAAAGAAAAATAACAAATTTGTGGAGAAATAATCTGGTTCACACTGATATTAGTGAACGCATCGGAGCCAACAGAATCACTAAGAGTAATCAGGTATCCATAGCCCACCTTTCTTGAAAGGGTGGTTCATTTTCTACAAGCCCTCCATAAATCATGGTCAGAAAAAGACCCATTAGTGAATAGAATGCAAAACAAATATTCAGGGTAGGATGCCTTTCAATATATGCCAGAGTGAACATGTCCTTTGGGGGGACAGGTAGTGCTGAAGCTTCAACCATTGTAGGCTGTTAATCACTTGGTAAGCATGGCTGAGACTGCACAAGACATGAGGGGAGACCACAGACCTGTTATCCATCACCTGGGATGTTAGAAGCATTATCAGGGATGCTATGCTGTTATTCTGGCTGTTGGAAAGGTTAAAGTTCAAAAAACCAGTGCTAGAAACCTTTATGAAGGTTTGACTGACAAAGGGAGAGCAAGGGGGCCTGATCACTTCGTTCCTCAAGTCTGCAATCTGTTGCTTCCATTCTGCCATATGACTGATTTTGTGCATGTTACATGCAGCACCTGCTGCTTTCTGTAGTAATTTGGAGAAAGCCAGGAAAACTGAAAACACATTTTTTCCTTCTGACTTCATATTAACTAAAAGCCTATGACATGCATAACTTCGTGTTGTTACAAGCACTGCTTCTGAGTAATGACCTCTCCCTCTCTCAAGGGGGAATAAAAGCTTGAGCAAGAAACCTGAGTTCCAAATATCTGCTAATCTGATTTTTTTCACAGACTCATGTAGAAAATTATGTCTGTTTGCAATATATCACATTTGCTATATTAATTAATTGGGATTTTTTCTTTGTGTCAGCAACTATATGTTGCTCAACACTTAGAACAGGATCTAGAAGTAGTGTATGGAAATCCTCATGACAGCAAACATTTTGACAATCCGTAAGTGTTTGGCAGATAATAATTATATTTAATTTTTATTTTGTTTATACTGACAAAAATTTGATAGCAACAGGAAATAGATAAAGTAAAAAAACATGCCTTTGCTGTATAGAAAAAATATTATAGTTTTATTATCTGGTTCTTCAAAGGCAAGCCTAATTCTGTTTGCAATCAGAAACATGTGTCTCATCAGCATCTTTGTGGATGGACTAAAAAAGCTATGATGCCCAAACTCTAAAGCCACAAACCAGCATGCATAAAAATTCTAATTCAAATAAACAACTGCATTACTAAAGCCTAAGGGAAAAAATACTCGCTTGCATTCACAGAACCCATGTGGACTTTTATTTTTCTTTCTTATAGATATAACAAAAAGTAGTTTTCATCAACAGAAGTTACATAAATTATCAGAAGGCTGAAGTGCTGCAGTCTCATAGAGAAAGAGAAAAAAGACTTTATTCCACTTCTCTCCCTTGCTGGACAGAGTGTATGGCTACTGCTGCTGATCTCTTCATCAGCGTATGTATAGGTTTATATACATGCTCTCAAGTCTTGAAGTCACGGACTTTCTAAAGACTGTATGGATATGATGAGAAGAAAGAAACATGAGTAACCATCAAGTCACTAGAAGCTCAATGTGAGAACTCAGTGTAAGAGCATGCAATAAATCTACTAAGTTGAGAACTAGAAAAAAGCATAGCTTTCCCTTTTTGACAAAGTCAAAGAGTAAATGTATTAAGTGACTAATTTACAGCTATGAGAAATGATGAAGGCCCTCTTGTCTGTAAATGAGACACAACACAGTATTCAGCTTCCTAAAACAAACCTATATTGCCAAGAAAATAGTTTGGATAATCCAGATAGCCCTTTATATTAACTTATATGACTGTGGAAGAGAAAATATATAATATGGAGCTAAAGGTTCATTTAACACCAATAAAAGGATACATTGCCATTCAAACTTAATAATAAAAATTCCATTGTGTACATAATCATTTTGAACTCTCATGTAGTTTTGGTTTCCTCTGCACCTTTCCTGCTAACATTAGTGTGTGTAATATATGGAAAAGTAACTCTTATGGATTGAACCTCCATTGGCTTTCATAAATTATGTCACTGGTCCAGCCATGGGTTGAGTACATTTCGCTCATGAGAAGTATTGCTAAAATGCCTTTCCTCAGTGAGACTGGAGCTGGGCTGCAATGGGACCCTGGGTAGCCAACAGCAGTGGTCCATCCCCTCCACTCTCTTGAGGACAGGAGCCTGAGCTCCCCTGCTGCCAGAGTACCTACATAGAGCTGTATGTACTAAATAGCACTAACTCTGCTCCAGGCTACCTGCCGTCAGCATCCTTGAAATGAGGCAGTACCCTTTTGTTCTGCTTGAGTAATGCTATTTAATCTTGCAGCAGAATTAGAAAGGAATCTGAGTCTAGATAAACAGCATGG
Source organism: Florisuga fusca (assembly GCA_038090715.1). Taxonomy (NCBI): domain Eukaryota; kingdom Metazoa; phylum Chordata; class Aves; order Apodiformes; family Trochilidae; genus Florisuga; species Florisuga fusca. Next base: position 21,130,091 of record JAAWXA010000007.1, read on the forward strand.
TACATAACATAATTTGAAATACTTGACTCCAAGACATTACAACCGAATGCATTAACTAAATGCAAGAAAAGGGTACAACAGATGTTCATGCATCACAACTGGTTCTTCAGGATAACAGATCCAGGGACAAGAGTGACCTGCCTGGCTGTCAGCTTCTTCTCCCTATTCTTAAATGTGGCACAGCATTTCTAATTGTACTCCACAACATCTCTGCACACACAGCAATCACCATTACAAAGTCAGTATTTCTCAGCAGTGCCACACAAGAGAATCTGAGGTATCATCTTCCTGTCTCTCAGAAGGATATAGTTGCTGAGTCTCTACTCTAAGCTTCTTTTTATAGCAGTTACTATAATTCAAGCTCTACCTTCATGTGTTTTAAAAGGCCTAGTATAGACAGATATTTTTAATTTACCACGTTAGTATTAAATCTAATTTATAGGAGATATAAATGAAGTATTGCATCCAAGAGTCATAAAACCTCTTCATTTGTTTTCTAAATGGCAGAATTTGCTCCGAAATACCCTTCAACTGAAACAGATTGGTCTAGATAAAAATGTGTTTCTGTGCATGCAGATACCCAGCAATGCTGCTCCACAGTGAACTGGCCATAGTGTCAGCTGTCTGTGCCTTCCACTAGTTGTTTCATAAAGCATTCAACATACAGTTTTATGCCTAGGCAGTTTCAATTTCAAAAAGATAGTTTGTATAACAAAAAAATAATTAATGCTTTGAAGTGAGTAATCATGTCCAAGACTACTTCTAAAGCTCATGCCTTTTGAAAGACTCTATGAGGCTGGAAATTCAAGTCTTACCTGAAAGCACTGCTTTCAAAATTTTCAGCATTGTAACAATATATTTGTATGTAAAAATATTTAGGGAAGCAATGTCTGATCAGAAAATCTTTTTTTTTCTAGACCCTACTGTTGTTCTCTGATTATATAGTCCACATAAACAAGAAAACAATCTTTTTAAAAGTTTTAAAAATATAGGTGGTGGTTTTGATTAGTAAGAATATATAATTTTAAAGGTGTAGGATCTGAAACCTGTAAAGTATCCTTCTCAACATCTGTGTAATAATCAAGACTTAGCTCTTAATCTGGTGTCAACATCAGGAGAAGAAAAAGAAACCAAGATAGACAAAATATACATAGAGAGCCCTACACTTGCATGAAAAGGCCTCACAATGAAGTAATTAATTGCAGAATCATGTGCAAAAAATAGATCACAGGAAAATATCCTGATCATTTACCCGAAAAAGCCTACACCCCAGAGAAATAATTTTCTCTGTTCATTGTCACTTTAATATTACCCATCCATCATCTGGTCATCAATTTCAGCTATTCACACAGTGCCAAGTCTATTTTCAAGTTTCCACATTCCTTCTGTGTCACTGCATCTTCCCCTTCTCCTGTAATATGCTGACTTTCCATCTCCTGGCTCTCCAGGCTGGGACACGTGAAGTAGTTTCAAGGCCCTGAGAGGGTGTTTTAGTTTCATGGGGTCTTTTTAGTCCATATTTTTTGCCTCTTGTGCTTAGACAGCTGCTCCATTAGTTCTCTGAGAAGATGATGTTATTGAACAAGAGTGTAGAGAAGTATCTGTGAAGTCTTTATGTCCCCTTGGGTGGGATGACACTGACTAATGTCACCTTCTTGGGATACTAATTCATCTCTGTTTACTCACTTAAGTAGAATAGAAATGTTGTTTCTAATTTCCATTAAAAGGGAATATTTTCTGTTTTAAAGTTTCTGAGAACCTCTGGCCAAAATTTTGTTCCAGCTTACTGTCACAAGAACCTGGAATTTTTCCACTGAGTTAAAACAAAATGTAACTTTCTGATCCGCTTTCCTTATGAAGATCCTTTGTAAAATCCTGTGTAATATTATTTAGGCAGGGGCAGTGTTTTCTTGGAGAGTATTTTATGTTGTGTAACTAGCATTAGGAGCACAATGTAAAGTTACTTTTCAAAGGGTACATCCACAACTGATATTACATCTATTTCCCTGACCAGCTTTACCCATTGCACAGAGTTCTTCAAGGGCTTTTCTTGTGAAATTGAGGAATGCACAGCATATTTGCCTTTTATTGACTTCTGCCTTGAAAGTTCCTGTTCTTTTCTTTCTATGTTCCCATGGCTTGTTACCCTAAGGAAATGGGGCTAGCCATGGCAAAAATGGCAGTATTAAAAAAAATATTAAAATGTTATCCTACTCTAGTTGCACTTGTAAGAGAGCTTTTCCACATCTCTTGTAAGCTCTAATTGTCAGGGCATGCATCTAAATTTTTTTTTCTTACCCCAGCTGAGGCTGCAGTGTAAATCTTTATAGGTTCAGTCATCACTCAGTAAACTCAGTTGACAAATGGTACATAGGTAAATAAAGCACAAGAAAATAGAAGACTGCTGGAGGGGAGAAAAAAATTATTTTTATTGGGTTTATTTGTTTGTTTGTTCTCTATTAAATCCATCTCTTTATTTGACTTACTGTAGTTATTAATCTTTTTATAACAGAATTATCCACCACTAACTAATGCTACCTTTAAACGAATATTATCAAAAGGAACTGAGATCCAGGACATAGTGAGTTATGAAGACTGATCAAGAAAGCTGATTGTGCCAGAAAGTAAGCAGTTAAAAATTAGAAAAAGAAAAATAATCAATGGTACTCTGACACTTTTATTCCCATACCCAAGTCATTGTCAGCAGAACAACCTTCAGCCACCTGAAAAGGCATCTTCTCTGCACTGCTTATATAGGATCCCTATCCTAATGATTCTTATCATTCAACCCAATGGAAACTCTTATGATTGTAATTTCATTTAGTCAAACTATTTTATCAAGAAAGCACAGGTCAGTGGTGTTTTCATTTGCATTATTGACCTCTTATCATTATCCACAACTTGGTTTTGTCCTGGACCAGCTAGCATGATGACTTATACTGTAAGGGCAAGCTTTGGAGATTAATCCATATTGATGACTATGCCCAAAGGGTCAGTTTTGGTGAAGACAGCATGGCTTTGTTAATAAGAATCTAGCAAATAAATGTGTGTCAATCACTCATTTAATTTATTAGTAGAAGAAGGGCCAAAACCAACTAGATCTCATCAGAAAAGCAAACCTGCTCCATTTCTTGCCACAGAATTTGGATATTTTTTCTTCAGGCTTTGATTTCAAAAAGATTATGACATATAATAGGAAAAGTTGTCTCTCAGATTCTGTTGATGCCCTCCAAAAAATCTGAAAATAAAACCCAGTGTTAAAAAATCTTCTGGATGCAAACAAGGAGTGGACACCAAACCTTGGTGGGAGGTCATTGCACCTTAGAGAAGTAACTTTGTCTATGTGAATGCATGTAGCACGTGTATATATGTGTATAGGAGGTTGGTGGGAGATGGGAAAACTGATTCCTGGTTAAAAGCAACATATGTCCTCAGTATCATTTGCTGGCCCAGAAAGACATGTCCTTCTGCTAACTTGTTTCTTCTAATGTCTTATTTATAAGAAGTAGAAAGTATTAAATAATAACACTTGAATGTTACTGTTTTAATAATATTACTGATACCCATGTTTTAGTCAAACAGACTTCATTCAAATCTGTTGTGCCCAGAAGTAAGTTCTTTTAGCTTTAGTTGGCTAATTAGAATTTTTACTGGCTTTGTTCTCTGCAATTCTCCCTATAAACTAGGTTTCCATATACAAATTCTTATCTCCCTTCTTTTATCTTGGCCAAAAAGAAATCAGACATTAAAAAAAGCCACAATAGAGACATATAAAGAATGATATATAAAGTTGGATATTTTTTTTTCTGGTGGTAGAGTCAATAAGAAGTGAAAGCATATGCCTCTATTATCTAATTTCACTATATTTATATATAGAAGAAAAGATCAGATATAAACTAAGTATTTTAAAAGGGTGGGTCTCTGAAATGGAATGCTGTTTCTTTATCCATTCAGTGGAAAAATTAATCCAGAACTTTTCCTTATTTGCCAAGGCAGTTTTACACAAATCTTGATACACATTTTTTTTCTCTCTTCTGTGCCAGATGGGTAGAATATTCTTTTTTAAAATCACATAGAAATTTATTTCTGAGCCCACTTCCTTCTGGCTTTTAGAAAGATATACATTTGGCAATTGTGTTTTGACATTTTGTTATTATTAGCATTGGAGGAAAAGAAACAAAATTCAAGTACTTCCTCTGGTGAAATGATGACATTTCCATTACTGTTTCCACTGACAGCAGTAACCAAAAAATTTAACTGTAATATTAGTCCTGGCTCAGTGCTTCTCACCAGCATCAGTAGAAACATATTACTTACCCACAGGGTTTTGTTTTGACATGAGAAGGTGTTGGCTGGAGCTGTGATTGAGCTGCCCATGTGCCTGCCTAAGCTCAGCGCTTGCCTATTCTGCTTCCCTCCTTGCTAGAGCTGAAGGAAAGAACCAAATCCATTGCAACAACAGCAAAAGCTATACCAGCATAGTTCTAGATTCAGGAGAGAGGTACTGAGAAGAAAACAGGTTGCCTTCACTTTACCCACAACTTTTCCCTTATTGCTGGGATATTACCAGACAGACTCTTCTCCCAGAAACCAGGGAAACACAAAGCCTTGCTTTTTCCCACCTCTGCCTGTCTAAGAAACTGCTGCTTTCTCTCTGACTGAAGGCTGCCCTGGAAATATATAACTACTAGAGGATGGATGCTTATAAGCTTGCAAATATAACTGATTGGGGTTTTTTTTTTCATATCCTTACACTGAAGAAAAGTAACATGGCTTCCTGTTAACTGTGCTGTTGTTTTAGTTTCCTGTGCCAATTATTCTTCTATAAATAAGTCACCTTAGTTGCCCTGCTACCAGCTTTCACACTTGCCCTTTTGCTCTACAGCTTGTCTAAATTTAGTCCACAAATGCCTCTAGTCTCTGGGCTAAATGCTAAACTAGTTGATTTTAGTAGAAAAGCTCTTTTTTTTTTTTTTTTTTTTTTCCAAAAGTAAATAAGCAGAAGCAACAGAGCAGCAAACTCCTTCTTTTAATCCAGTCCTTGCTGTCATGGACTGGTCCTTCATTTTTTTTTTGATTTGTGTGTCTTTTCCTATGAATCACTTGTTTCCTGATTTTCTTTTTTGTCTTTTTGCTCATCACCTTTTCCTTACTACCTGTTGCTACTTTTATATTCTGAGCATTGTAGCAATTTATTTCAGTTTCTAAGCATAATAAAACCTGTCCATCCAAATTAATCTCAATGCTTTTAAGGAACTGCAACCCAAAATGACAGACAATATCAATTAATCCATTAAGCTATCCTATCAACTTACAACTAAAAGAAATTAAGAAGCTTGTATGGGTATTGACTTCCAACTCTATAAATGTCAAAACTACTTTTCTTTTTTTTTAATGGGGAGGATAATACAAAATACTCTTTTATTTGTTATGGTATACTTGAGTAATTGTACAAAGATACTTCACATTTATGATATTTCCATCTATCATTTGGACAGTGAGGAGTAACCCCTCAACCCCTAAAGTAGTTGCTCTATGCAAGTGGAATTCATAGTGCAGGGAATGTTAGTTGCCTCAGTTGGCCCTGATCTGGTTTATATGCCACATGCCAACACTGTCTGCTTTACTTATCAAGTGCAAGTCACAAGCAATTAATGGTCAACAAAAGGGAAAAGGAATAGGCAAGTTTTTACAGCTGATTCATTAATCATACAATCACACAGAGTAAAACCACACTCTTCAACTGCACTTGTTCAGACAAAAATAAAGTTTAAAGCTGAGCTTTAGTAATGCTCTATAGCTTCAATATAACTCTGTTTGTTCTGACAAACAAATTAAGAAAGCTCCAGTCCTAGCAGTGAGTTTTCAAGGTCCATTTGTTCATATGTCAAAGCATGCAAACATTTGGATAGGCTGAATACTAATTTGAAATTTCTGGCCTAAATAAATTCAGAGCTGAGCTTGTAGCACTTAATTTTAATGGCCAAAAACAAAAACAGATTTTTCAGGAATGAGATAAAACACCACTAAGGTAAGATTAATGGAAATGGAGGAGTTATCCAACATTAATTTCAAACTTTACTTTCTGTCTTTCCTTTTTGCAAGGTAGTAATTTTCTTTTCAAACTTCTTCATGTGTATCTCCTGAATGCCTCTGTCATTCTCTCCTTCTCTTCTCTGTCTCTGACATTTGAAGATGAAGGAGCTGTATAAAGTGTTTTAAAGATATATACATATATATATATATATATACATGGTTTGTTTTTTGGTTTATTTTTTCCATGCTAGTCCAGAATTCATGTTGCAATCCTGGGAATTTGTGTTGACATTTCACAACCACTCTTTATTAATTTTTTACAAATACCACTTTTTCCCCTGGCTTGCTGGTATAAAAACTGATAAATATATGTGTAAACTAGTTTATACAAGACAATTTATATTAGAATTATTTTTGAGACATCGTGAGGAAAAATAATGGATCAAAGGAGACTGTTTTTAAAATATGGACCACTGAAGTGGCACAAATAAAGAGTGAGGCAACAGTGAATGTAGATAGCATACATCCCACATGCCAAAATAATGATTTGTTAACCTATACTTCAGGAAGGAGACAAAGAAAGCAACTAAGTATGTATTCTATGACTAGCAGTCTACCAAGGTCAGGAGGTAAGTGAGCATGTGCTTATGCAATAAATGCTGCATTTATCAGTTCTGTAATGCTAGAAGACTTTTCTTCTCCTTAATTTTTCCTCTCCAGCAGGAAAACTGAATAAGCACAAGCAGATAACTGCTAGTGATTCTGTACATTTCTAATGTTGCTATTCTAATCTTCAGAGTTGTATTTATTGTTTAGTATAACATGATCCATAAGCAGGGAAAATTCACTTTCTCATATGTACCTCACTAGCAAACCTCATCCACATAAAGTTATTTCCAATGTAAATAAAGAAAATATTATTAGAGATGCATTTGTTTTTAATTTCTTTCAGAAGTACCTGAAGATAAAACTTGAAATCATACTATTTATTTTCTATTACCTAGTTTTTTAATTTGTATTTTCAAATACTTCTGCAATGAAAAAATCACCCTGGAGATAGGGGATTCTTCATGCCACAACAGAAAGGATGATGAAAGCAATTTTAACTGTAGGCTTAGGAGTGAAAGTTTAAAACAGAACATTTTTGAGAAAAGTAGGTTAATATAACAAAATTTGATTTTAACAGCATAGAAATTTATCATATGAATTAGTTCCACTACCTGGGAATGTGTCCAAAAGCTTATTATCAGGACAGAAAACTCTTTCCTGGACCAGCCCACACCTCAGGGGAAATGTTACTCAGACAGAGGTCATCCACCTAAATAACCTCCAGAGCTCCTTGAGTCCTCTCTGAAAAAGATTTATTTTTTCTGTGACATTCATCCATCTCTGAAAAATCAATATTGCAACCAGATCATCCACTACCAGGAGGAAAAATAATTTATAATTTTTTTAACTCTTTTCTGACTAAATCAGAGAAATTCATCCCGTCAGGGAGCAAAATCAACATTCACCTCTACTACCTTAACCTTCAAATCAGGCAATAGAAAAGCACCAAAAAGAAGTTCCAAGAAAAGGCACTTTCTATGTGCAAAAGAGAAACAGTAAAATCACAGTGAGATAATAAAATTTCACTGAAGACAGAAAAGGTGCTAATGCCTGTGATGTTGTCCTTTGAATTTTCAAGCTCAAAAAATTGGAACTCAGTTTTCTGGTTTATAGTTTGTTCTTTTCTTGCTTATATTTTCATGAGACAATGACAACAGGCATTCTATGTTTGACACCACTCTAGAGATTTCTACTGGTGCCAGAGTTTTTGGAAATAAGTGATCAGAATGGGATGACTTCTTCATTGTAATTACAAAAACTTTTTTTTCATTTTTTTATGATTGTGAAAAGCAGGTAAATATAAAAATAAAATGTAAAACCTATAGTTAAATATTCAAAAAGTGAGTTTTGGGATTTATTTTTCTTTTCATTGTATTTTTTTCATTCATTTATTGACTAATGGTCTAATCATGATTTTAGGAGAGAAACATTATTGTATTGCAACTGAAAGTGATAATACTGGTAAAATCAATAAGCTTGAAATGCAGTCAGCCTAAAACAATGACAATTGCCATTACTTTTACTAGTCACTATGGTGATAGTGTATATGAATTCTGTTTCTAATTTATGCTTGGGGATCTGGAAGACATACTGAGAAGTAGCTGAGAAGACTATTTACAAATAATAATTTTCACCCTTCGAAGTAAATTTAGTGATTATAGGAAAACAAATAAGCCAATGCAGCCAGCTAACAAAAATATAGTGCTCAAAATGACTTGTAAAAAAATTTTTGGACTTCACTGCTTTGAGAATTTTTTTTCAATACCACTGATTAACTTTCTTCAATGTAAAGCAACACTACTAAATATTTGAATTTTAAATGCCTACATAAGCGAAACTGTACCATCTTTTAACAAAGTCGGTGTAAAGAATCTAAATACTATGAGAAAAAATCCATATTTATGCATTTATCCATTTTAAATCTGGTATTTAACCAAGATGATTCACATACTATAACTCTCTTTACTATGCATTTATTTCAGATAACAAAAAATAAGAAAAGTTATCTTTCAAGATTTAAGAATTCAACAAGTTTTAGCATCTGATTTACCTTTTTTTTTTTTTCATTAATATTATACAGGTTTTTATCACTGAAAAAACATGCACTGGTGGACCTAGGAGCATTATGGCAGAATCATTGAGGTGCCACAGAACCAAAAATGTGAGTCCAAAGTTCCATTTTCTCCCCATATTACCTCCAAATACCAATGGTCCCCTGCTTGAGCAGTCCAAGGCAGCCAGACACGATGCTCTCCTCATCCCAGCAGCCAGTTCACTGGTGGAATTCAGCTGGACTGGCTCCATGGCCATTGCTTTGATTGCTTTGATGGGCTTGAGTGAGGCTGAAGATCAGACTGCTGCCATCGCATCTCTGTTTCATATCCTTCCATTTATGAAGCAAATTTAATCAGCTTATTCCAGGTCACAAGCAGGCAGGCAGACTTACACTTGAAGATTGTGCTAACCTGTTGTAAAATCATGGGAGAGGAGTTTTGACCTTAGTTTCTGTAGGTGTCCCCTGCTGAACTGTGTCAGGCTGCACTTGCTGCCCAGTGTTCAAATACATATTTTGCTTGCTGCAGGGTGTGTTACATTATAGCTGTTACAGCTGTTCACTGTTTTCCTACTATTTATTACAATGGAAGAAAATATTTTCACTAAAAATACTTCTCTGCTTTTTGAAAACATTTTAAAGAAGGAAACAATGTGGTAGTTTCATGACAAAAATACTCATTTATAGTTAGTTTTCCTTCTTTCCTGTCTTTCAGTATGCTTATACACACATACACATACATTTATGTATGTATGAATGTATAAAACAATTATCAATTCAACCTCTGTAATTATTCCTCTCCCTAATAAATTAACCTTGGAAGTCTCTATGGAGAGACTGTTACAGTTCCTTTCTCTACTGTACTGCCTTCTGTGCACCTGTGAGGCCATAAATTAGTCACAGATGTCCTGAAAAGATATCATCACTGTCATTTGTCATGAAATATCACTTCTCTTGATCTGAAGAATCTACTTCTTGACAGGTCAAAATTTCTACCTCTATAAATCCTATTCAAAGGTCAAGCCCAGACAGGTCTCCGTTCTCCTGAAATGGAGTAACAAACTTCATTTTTGATGCCAAGAATCCCTCTGTGCTGGGTGCGGAGACTTTGGTACTAGACAGTAAGAGCCAAAACAGTGAGAACTTAGGGATTCCAACTGTCTTGTAGTTACCCAAAGCAAGGTAAAACACAAAAGATTGAGGCAAATGAGTATTTTTTAAATCCTAGAGCCACAGTGAGGTGTTTCTGTTCCCACATTCTCACTACTGGAAGATAGACATAGTAAAAGAAAAATTTTGTGAGCAGAAGTATCTAAGGGGGTTTTGGCCCACTTCATTCATTTCCATTGGAAAAGAGAAATATCAAATTAACATGTTTTCAAATTAAGCTTTGTCAGCAGTCAGATCTAGTTTAGGACCAGACACTAGGGATAGGCCCTTTGTTAGTGTGACATCTAAACTATATATCCTCACCTTGGAATATTTTCCAGGAAATCATTTTCCAGGAAATCATTTTCCAGGAACATATTCCGGAAATCATAAACATTTAAATTCTGAGCTTAGATGCTCTGGTTTTCAGCCTTTCACTTCTACATCACACTTACTTTTTCCTCTCAAATGATGAGTCTCAGGTACTTTTATTCTAAAGTTTCAAAAGATTTTTCTTATTAATACAGTCAAATGTCTATATCCAAACAAACCAGAACTTGACCTGAAACCAGCACATAATTGGCAGAACAACTTGGGACCTGATGATGCTACACTTTGTCCTTATAAAATTTATAATTAATGTAAAACAACAGATAGCAGCTGGTTCTTATTTACAGGGAAGCCTGTTCTATGAGTAGTAGACATCTGACTTAGAGGATAAAAAGAGTTCTATTCATTTCCTAGACCTTCCTTTCCCTTTTCTCCTTCTTGATATGTTTTACTGTACAAAATTGTTTGGAAATGTTAGTCAGTCTCTGAATAGAGCTGAACAGATTTAAATTATATTTAACAGCAAATTACCTTCAGGGTAACCAAAGTCAAACACCTCTTAAGAATTAACTTGTTATACTTAAGTTTGTTGGTAACTAAAGACAATTCTGTTCCAGCACACGGACAAAATATCAGTCCAGCATTGTACTCCTCTTAGATGCTGCCTTTATTTTGCATGTAGAAAAATTCTCATCCAATATTTATATCTCGTTGTAGCTTTGATTTCTTAGAAGTTTATTGGCGTGTTCCCAGAGCCACAACTTCAAACGAAACACTGATGATTCATTTTGGTGAGGTTCCAAGTAGGTGAATTTAAATATCATTATTTTTGGTCAACATATACTAAAGTAGGACAGAGAGAAATCTGAACATATTTAATCAGAGCACTGTTGTGCTGCTGGGGAAAGTCATAAACAGTTGATTCCAAGCTGGGAACACTGTGCCAAACATTTGTATCTGGGACAGGACTGTACGTTCCACCAGTGTGCAGCAACAGGGAGAGCATTAACACAGGGAGTTCAGTACAAGTAGAAAAACCTTCCAAAAATGAAGGAAGTCAGGGCAGGGGCTTGGAAAGTGCCTGGAGGCTGTTGTGCATTCAGAAAAGAAGAAAGGATTATTTCCCTAATCTGGGACAACACTGTGTAAAATTATTTCCGATAAAATCCATGCAGAATAGAAGAAAGGCAAAGAATTCCCAAGGGACATTTTTTTTCCATCATACTCAAAATAAGTCATTTTGAGTGACAGATAACTGAATTCACTACAATTAGCATACATCCTCTACACTGGCAACAGCTTCAAACTGTGGGCTGTATGAGCAGTGTATACCTGCCATGTTACTAAAAGTTTTGCTAAGCATAGGAAGGAAATGATACTGCTTTGATGTTACTTTTGGCTTTCAACCCCAGGACTTGGATGGAAAAGGACTGTAATAATAATTTAACCTTCTTATAGGGATTCAAATCCATATTTCTCAGCAGAGTGCCCTTAATCACTCTGTGGTTCAGGAAAGGAAGCACACTCCACATGCCTACTGCTGAAATTGCTCCAGAATTCACTGATGGAGGGAAGAGAGGTCAGAGAGCCAGATGGGAAACAGATTGTATTCCTGTGGTAAGGCATTAACCTTGGAGAAACACAGTCCCTCTGCTAATGTTTGCACTATCACAGGGTGCGGGTGGAATGCATGTCTCCTTCCAGGCTGCAGTCCCAACATCTGGGATCACGGCCCAGATCCACTAAGTACCATAACTAGGAAAGTTTTGTACTGAGTCAAACGACCAAGTTCAGCACCTTAAACACCAAGCACAGAGTCACACTTTCTCCTATCTGGCTTTGGCTACCTTTTGACTGTTCACTTCCAGCTTGTAGGACAAAGTCTTTCCTAAACATTACCTTTATCATATAAACTACCATGGGATTTGGGCCACTTTGTGCTGAGCAGACAGAGCAGCCTAGATCTTGATCTTCCAGAGATGAAGCAAGGGTGCAGATGCAGCTTGCTGATAAATACATTTTGGATTATATTCAAGTTTTGGGTCATCTTCCTGATATTTCAAATGTTCTCCACTCAGTGATTGGAGGGTCAGTGAGGTTCATCCAGAATTTTGGCTCATTTGGAGCCCATGCTTACACTCTTCAGGGCTCCATGCTACCTTATTCATAGATGTCTGCATCTGTATCCCATGCCTTCTGCTTTCATTCAGCACAGCACTTACGCACAATTCCTGATTAAAATGTTCATATGCCATGAACTTAATTTTCCTAAGTTTGCAGGTATTCATGGGTTCATTTGTACTGCTAAAGTTCATCTTACTCCTAGCTCTAAAACAGGATCTAACTCCCTCTCTTGAGTTGCTTCTCCTGATGTTCTGGTCTTTGGCCAAACCTTAGTCATATATGATGAAATTTATGCAGGTTGCTTAAAATCTATTTAAATTAGTAAATTAATGAAAAGCAAAGCAAAATCAACAGACACTTCCCCTTAGCATATGGTATGTTTTCTGCTATCAGGCTGTTTAAATTACAGAATGTCTGGTCTATGTCTTCTTCTATTTCTTAAGAAGCACTTTGTTCAAGTAAACAGGGGCATTCAGCAAAAATTAATCTAAACAAAACACTCCTTGATTTACTCCAAAACTACAAATTAGAATAAAGACAAGCCTGTATTTTCTTAAATCTCTGTTTTGACTGGTAAACAAGAGCTCTGTGGGCCAAATTCCCCCTCCTTTAATTAGAGCTGCATATTGTTTTTGAATTCAGATGACCACACACCAATTGCTCTGGTCTTGTGCCCAGATAGTGTATATATTCCTTGTAGAAATTCCTTACAGAAATTTGATTTCTGCATTTTTTATCTTGCTTATTATTTGAGAAATTATCTATGCCTGTTTCTCTATGTAAACTCATTTTTCTAAGGGAATATTTTTACATCAAATTTCTACATAAAAAGATCTTTCTTTTGTTTTTATTTCTCTTCAGCTCTATTGAATACAATCTTACCCTTTCAGTATCTTAGATTAAGGGATTTTGTTGTTGGATTTTTGCACCAAAACTCTGCCCTCTTTTGAGACAAAACCTATGAGTAGCTGAAAACTATCATTCATCAACCTGAGTAGGAACACAAATCCTAAAATTAATGTCAAATCAGGTGTCTTTTGTGATAGTTTCAGATTTGCTTAGTCAAAAATCTTCTTTTTTGTGTGTTCTATCCTACAGCTTTAAAAAAAAATTTAAAAATGTTTAAGCTAAGAGGGGAAGAGGAAGTTTAGAAAAAATTCTATTCTTAGTATATCATGTTGGGTAGCTGAGACTTATGCTTTGCTCAGTAAGCAGCTTTTAGTGATACATTAGTCTCATCCATACTGGTTATTCTTAAGTTCCTTGCTGGTTTACAACTTCGGTGCCTAGCTTCAAGAACTTTAGCTGTTAGTTGTGTTACTTGGGCAATTACTCTAGTCCTTGACCTCTGGGTTTTCTACTAAAATTAACCAAAAATACCAGCTATCAGCATTGTGTGACATTTTAGAGCTACACCTCTAGTAAATTGCAAGCGATTTTTAATGCCTTGCATTCCTTTTAAAACAAAACAGCCTTTTGTTCTTGCAAAGAGATTGTCCTTCTCTTGTTCTTTTAAATGACAAAAAAGCCTAATTTTATTTATTTACTTATATCTCAGTGACTTGCAGCAAATGTTGCCATTTAAACCTTTGTGGACTGAGAGTTTTGCCCAAACAGAGATGGAAGAGAGACAATAAGGATTTGTTGTTTTGAAACTGCTGTATGTGGAACAGCCTCTAGATTTTTCACGCTGCACATGTTTAATAAAAATGGTACATGTGCTGGTTAACATGATCTATGTCAGGTACCACAGCTATAAACCATTGTACCAGCTATAAAGCTGGTAGTCAAACAGTAGAGCCTTGTTCAGAAATAAACGGAGGTGCTCGTCAAACTCCTTGGGAGGGAACACATTCTGTTAACAAAATACTCATTAGATTTTACAATTATTCCACACGAAAATGAACAGCAAGGGAATGAAGCCTTGTGGAAAAAGTGATGGTTCTGATACAAATTGCAGCTTAACTAGTAATTGATACAAACATGTACCACATACTTTAATTTGTAATATAAAAATGAAGAGAATTTTTTAAAAGCCTATTTGGAAAAGACATGCTACAGCAAACTGCCACTGATAGGTAATTTCAAAGGAATCTAATTGAGCTGAATATGCACTAGGACCAAATCTTTGCAGCAAATGTATTTTACCGTTCCTACAAATAGCCTCCATCTTAATCAAAGAAGTAATAATAATGTTAAGAATAACAACAACAACAAAACAGGAACAAGAACAAAAAGAACAAAGAACAAAAAAAGCAACAAGAACAACAACAAAAATAATAATAATAACAATTACAAAAATAATATTAATGCCTCAGACTCAGACCTAAAATGGGAATTTCACTTTATAAGAGTTTCTGACCTTTTATCACTTCCACCTTTGGTTTGCATTATCGAGTTCTGATGCAGGAAGAGAACTGAAAGTTGTTAAACAATGAAATTAAAGATATTTTTAAATAATTTCCAACCTGGATTGAGGAGCAGTTTTGGAAATCTCAAGAGAGCTTGCTCTCATAAGATTTGCAGTTTGAATTTTAGGAGAAAGTGATTAAAATTAACAAGAACACAAGTCACCAGCCTTTGGGTTTGAATTTGCTCTGAACAGTTCATTATCAAATGCTTTCCAGTGCTGAGAAAAAAAAACGCCGGGGCTAGTCTTAACCATTACAGATATACTATCTGACCTAAAAGAATGTAATTTTGCTAAAGCTAAAATATGAGAAGATAGCAATGTGGTTTAGTTCTAATGCATTCTGGCTAAGGCTAACCAAGTAAGAATTTCAGAAAATCAATTCAGCACTATTGAGTTCAAGCACAAAATACTTCATGTCAGTGGTATACACTATCTATATGTAATGCCTAAGTCAATCATGGTGCTGAAGTATGACCAGGTTTTAATAATGTGGATGGATCTGTTTAAAAAATAAGCAAAGCCACACATAATGAAAAAGTGTATTATATTTCTTAGTTTTGTTTTTGCTTTTTTTTTTTTTAACGGAAGCTTGTTCTCATATACACCAGAACGAACCTGAAAAACTACCTACCACTAAAACTAAGATTTACTGGATCACTTCTCACTGGTTAATAATGATCATCTTATTCTATCTCAAATAATTGTTTGGAACAGCTGTTCTGCCTTCCCCCTCTGTCTATGGGGAGAAGTTTAAAAAATGTCAACCTCTCCACCCTTGGTGAAGATCCAGAAGTAGATTTGGTTGAAAATTTTCAAGGCTGTAAGAATTGTAACATAAACAGCAGTTACAAATAATCTGTGAGAAACATAGCAAATCCAGTCTACTTTTACCACTTGCAACCCTGTCATACAATCCACTCAGTAAATTTGTCCAGCACCATCCTAGAACCACCTATAATCCTAGTTTTCTAACTACTGGATACTCCAAAACATCATTTCAGTGGATAGTAACCTTTTGTTTTCCAGAATATTTTAACTCATTTGCAGCTTATAACTTTTTATTTCTGAATCATCAGTGTCTTTGTATTAAAGTAATTTTTATTTACATCAAGTAATCCTAGTTGTTTAGTAATGACATGCCCAACATGGACCCATGTCCATCTACTGCGAGACAAAAAAATTGCAATTGATTTTCATCAGATTCACTGAGTCCTCAATGAGACTTTATGTGCACTCTTGCCATACATAAAGTCTGTGGAGAAAGAGAATCAACAGAAGCAAAACAGAATCTGTAAACAAAGAAGAAGATACATAAATAAACAGCCCAAATAAATTAGCTTAGCTACAGCAATCTGTTGTCTCCAAATATATAAGCTTCATACACTGTGAAGCAGCTTTCTGATGGAAATGCAGAACATTAAAAAATGTTTTATGTGTCTGCATGCATTTAGACATATACAAAATATATTTGTATATATGCGTGTATGGTTATGCACAAAGCTATATACCTATATACAGAAGTATACATATATGTACACATTCACACATAAATATCTGCACATATAAACATATGGACAAATATACACAAGCATAAATATGCACATTCATATTTGAAACTATTTTTACATGTATAGATCCTTGCTTAAGCAGAAAAGTACATAAGTACTTTTGTATGAACTGTATGAAAAAATATGTGAGTACTCTGTTGTCAATCAAGAAAATATTTTCTGCAAAGGAGAAAACAAAGGCCTGGACACATTCTCTTTCTTCAATTAGTATATATTACATACAAGTTAATCTATTTAAAAAGACAAATTTGTGCCTTGAACTCAGAATGAAAGTTTGACGAACTAGACAAACCATAGGCTGGAGATGGAATATTATTATTAAGCACACTTCCACAAAACCAAGTATTTTATTTTAAAAATATATTTATTAAGTTCCTCTTTTCACTGTGTAACACTGTGACTTATCTGTACTTTGACCTATGAAACACTGAACCTTTTAGTTGTGAAGTGCAAATGAGACACACACAAATTCCAGTAACATACTTAAAATTTCAAATTCAAACACCACATGGTACAAAACTGTGTCCAATATCTAGTATCATTAAAAGGAGACTATAATGAACTTTTTCAATATTCTATCTGTGTGAGCCAACCACCTTTCTACACCTCTGACTTTTACAGCTCTACTATTGTGGAAAGTATTTTCCCCTTCCTCTCTTTTCACTTAGAGTGTTCATCCATGTGTTTTTTTCAGACTCTTTTACAGGGGAAAACACAAAATGTACAATATGTATTGGTATTCCAGATTTGTTTCTCAAGTGGACAAGAAAACTTCACAAAAGGTGTCTGTGTGGTTCACAATAATCATAGAATCATAGAATCGGCTGGGTTGGAAGGGACCTCAGAGATCATCAAGTCCAACCCTTGACCCACTACCGCTCCGGTTACTAGACCATGGCACTGAGTGCCACATCCAGTCTCTTTTTAAATATCTCCAGGGACGGAGAATCCACTACTTCCCTGGGCAGCCCATTCCAATGCCTGATCACCCTCTCGGTGAAGAAATTCTTTCTAATATCCAACCTAAACCTCCCCCAGCACAACTTAAGACCGTGTCCTCTTGTCTTGCTGAGAGGTTCCTGGGAAAAGAGACCAACCCCCACCTGGCCACACCCTCCTTTCAGGTAGTTGTAGAGAATGATGAGGTCTCCTCTGAGCCTCCTCTTCTCCAGGCTGAACAGCCCCAGCTCCCTCAGCCTCTCCTCATAGGATCTATGCTCGAGTCCCTTCACCAGCCTGGTTGCCCTCCTTTGGATAATGTGGATGTGAATTCTGTTACTCTGCTGAAAAGGATTCCTGCTGTGAAACTGCAGTGTCCCAACATGGTGGGCTGGAAAGGACCTTTTTTTCCACTATAATATCCCACATAATCTTGAAAATGTAGGACCTTGAGGTCTGTTCCAGTGATGAGGTCCTCCAGCCCGAGGTCACCATTGAGCAGAGTTTTGAATAGATTTACCACATCACACTGGCATGGATGAAAACCCTGTTACTCTTTTTGTGCTGTAACAAATACTCATTACTTCGTATCCTGGACCTTGGTTACTTGGAGGATGTTTTTTTGTTTTTAAAATCTCTAGTACTACCTCACCTCTAACACAGATCTTGTATTAGTCTCCTTCTCCGCTTCCATGTCTGTGGGCAGCTTCTTCAGTGTTGTACAGAGCACTGAACAAAGAATGTGTAGTGTAAAATGATAGTTTTCTTTCTGTAATAACTGATTTTTTTTTACTCCTTTTCACCTTCTTAACTCTGTCATCCCCTGGTACATAAATACACATTCTGAGGTCTGAAAATCCTATATCTATCACAAACTCTAGTTGTTTGGACAGAATTTGGAAGATCTTTCATTCATCTGGCGTTGAGCCGATAGGTTTCCCAACTGCTTTCATACTCAGCTCAGCATGAATACTCTTCTCCTTTAACATATTTTCATATGTCTTTCATTAATTTTATTGGAAGACAAAAATCTAAGAATCTGGAATTGAGATTCAGTCAAAAAATAGAGTTTGGGTTCAGTTTGGCTTTATATCCAAAGTTCTCTGCATTTGAATCTAAACTGAGAATGACAATCTACCTTGGTTTTTAGGCATAATAGTAAAATTAGTATATCAATTCCAAGCAATTTTTATATGTAAGGGGAAAAAGGAAAATTAGATTTTGCTTCTTAATCTCTTTGAGTAAAGCAAATATTCTTTGATTATGCTCAGACCAAAGAATCCAAAAATCTGCAATTCAGACTTCAAGGCTGTATTCCACCATTTAAACATTTAACTTAAAACTCATTGTCCTAATCTTACACTGCTTCAGAAATTTAGAAAGCTCAAGATGCCAAGTATTTTACATTAGATTGTTCAAGTTGGAGTATGAGATACAACCTATCTTGGATATATTACACCAAGTAGTTCTGGGATGCTGCTCATCACACATTGTTACAAGTATGTTCTCCATAAATTTGGATTCAAATATGCAACTAAACGTGAACTGTATAGGAACCACTGATGCAAGAAAATATAGTTGTTATTATTTTTAAAATCCCAAACACTGTCACTATCTTCAAAGAAGTCAAAGTAAAAAAAAAATCACTGGAAATTTAGCAGCATAATAAATAGAGCAATGAAATTTTAATAACTTAAAATTAAATTAATTTTATTGGTTATTTTTATGCGAATGTATTCTGTATTGCTAGCCAGAAGTTTCAGCATAGTTAACTTTTGTATGTCATGGAAACTGTGTGATATCATCCTCTCTTGGGAAATTTCTATGGCTTTTGCTGACACAAAAGGCTCAAAGGTTTCTTTTAAAGTGCTAAAAGACATCTTAACTTTGAGAATTTTTTATTGGAAAATCAAAAAACTTCAAAGTTACACCTCCTACTAATCATTTTTGAAAAAACTGTACCAAGTACAAGAAAAACCTATTAATCTTAATTTTTTTCTATTAAAGAAGGAAGATGCAATCAGAAATTAAATCCTTTCCATTTTGGTATTGTACTGCCTTCCTTGCAACCTGTCATTTTTAAAAACTGATGGAATTTTGCAGCCTTATGATTTCTGATAGCAGTCCCAGAGAGGAGAGTCACTGTGCTGAACTGGCCCTCCTGTTCTGCACTCTGGACTGCTGAAGCATTTGGAAAAAACAATTAAGGATTCATTTACCAACCATTACCCTTCCTTCTCTATTTTCAAACCAAACTCATGAAACTTTAGAAAAAGCTTGGAATGCTCTTAATTTCCATTAAAATGAATATAATTTTGCCCATTTCCACCTCTAAACAGTCCACAAGGAAGCATGTAGGAAAACATCCTGAAGAATGAACTGCTTGAGGTATTTTTTGGCTCATGTGTTGCAAAACAGAGCCAAAACTCTTACAGATGCATGGAAGACAAGGACAATGATATCCATCCCTCTTATTTTTGCGAGTATATAATAGTTTTCTACAACTGATCTAGTCACCCTGTCTACACAGTCAATAAGAGTAAACAGGTAGGGTGCAGGTAACCTGATTTACATCAGCCTTTTTATGAGGAGATTAATTGTTCTCTTAATTTCTATTCTTCAAAGATTACTAACATACCCTAGTTATTACCTCAGGTGTCAGGTAGGAAGGCTCAGCTGTTGAAATACATCCCATTCAAGCGTTACTTGCATTACAAGGTACCAACATATATATTGGCTTCTATACCACTGTAGCAAGACTGAGCCTATTGACTTAATGACAACATTGAAATCTCCACATTGCTCTGCAATGTATAATATGTATAAAACAACTTCCAGCCAAGTTGTATAGTTTCATTGTGATTTTTAAAATATACTCCAATTGAACAAGATATTACAAGTATAATTTAGAAGAAAAAAAACAATCAGTAATTTGCAGCAGACTGTGAGCACATATCAAAATCAATAATCCCACTTTTCAGGTGGATTAAATACAGATTCAAGTTTATATTTTCACCATCTCTCAATAAGGCTTTTGCCTTCATGTGGACTGTGCAATTCTTGCTTTTTTCTGTTAAGTGATAAGTCAGGCCTCTCCCTCCTTTCAAATTAAGACTGAAACAGGATTATTTTTGCTTGTTTCAGGGGGAGATAAGGAGAGGGAAACCTTGAGCTGAAATAAACATTTCACTTGCATCTCCATTACATTTATGAGGGTGACTCAAAATATTTTTTTCTTTTGAATGTAGATCTAAATTTCCTACATTCCAGGAAAATGCCACAACTTCTAGATCATGGGTATTCTGTCATTCAGTATTAGTAATGTCTTCTTTTGAGGAGTTTTATCTTGTAATAATTAAGAAATATTTCAAAAGACAAAACATTTCAAGGGAATGTATTAGTGTTTAACTCTACAATAAATTTTCCTTGGTTTGCATTATATTCAAAATGAAACAGTTGAAACTTGAGAGACAAGAAAAAAACAGTTCAAGAAAGTCAGTGGCATAAAAAATAAGGGATTTTTTCTGAAAGACTGTAAGTCCCTGTCCAAATTTCTGTAGGAGAGTGAAAGTATCTGGAAGTGGTAGATGAGTGGCTTGTCCAGACTAAAAGAGAAAGCATGGAATACACTGCCTCCATTACCCCTTTCCAAATCTGGTCCTGACTTTTTCCAGAAGAAACAGTCAGTAAACTTGGGGCCTGAATAGCTTTGTGACTAATTAAAATTTTTCAAGGAATAAAATATTTACAGATCCACATATGTGTGTTCACGCTTGTACATACTCTTTACAGATTTCTTCTGACATTTAGTTGTTGAAATGTGCTACTTCTTAGTCAGATGCTTGACATCCAAAGCTTCCCTTGAGACCTATATTTCATAGTACACAAGTTTTTGACTGAGCCAAATGAGATTCCTGAGAAACAGTTCTGAAGTTGAGAGTTCCCTTTCTAAATACAGGTAGCCAGAATGGAACAACCTGACTTAAAGGTGGTTTTTTACAACCCAAATATATTCCTGATGTGTTTACTGTCCTAAATCCTTCTGCCAGGCAGTGATTCCTGGTTCACTTAGCCAAGGCATGTAGAGTGGCTTCTGAACATGTTCATACTTTCCTTAAAGCACATTGGTGAAACCACATTACAGAGCACTGAAGAGATGCCTGAATCTGTCTCCATATGTTCCTTCTGTTCTCACAGTACATGTGTGGGATTTTTTCAGTAAAGTGTGTGTAAAATTACATTAGAGCTGTGTTGCTAGAAGCATGTGGGGACAGAGGCTTGATGGGGTAATCTGAAAAGGCTATGTAGCATAAAGGGAGACAAATCTGGTGCAGTTTCATCCACATTGTGCATCGGAGCAGCACTGGAGCATGTTCTCTTCAGAATAAAAGAAGACAATTAACTGACAGCCTTACAGCCTTACCTAATTTTCCTATATCAAATCATAACAGTCAGGGAATTACTTTTTTTTTTTTTTTTTTTGGTGGATCAAGATACTTTGTTCTTTCAACTCGACTTTATTTAGGGTGATATATAGATCATACACATATTTTGGGGGGATTTTTTGCAAAGCAAAATTACTGTATGACTCCACAAACCTTACACATATTCACAATCTTTCCCAAATTACCCTACATATGTCTTGAAACAAGATGTCATCTGTTATCTGGCACTCCTGGGATCTATTCATGTAGGATGGGAAGTTCCCCTTTGTAACATTATGCTTTTGTCTAACATCTATTCTTTATAGGTTTATTAATTTCAGAAGGAGAGATGCTTAATCACAGCATCAGACACTACAGCATAGACACCCACCTAAATGTTGACATCTGCACTAAATATCTCAACAGCTGTATGTTTACATGACATATCCTGACTAAGCTAAAGGAGCTTGATTAAACCTGTCTATTCTGCTATTATCAGTTAAAGACAAAACCAGTGTCAAGTGAAATCAAATACAGACAATTTTACATTGATTCTATAAGCACAAATGGTCTTTGATTTCTCTTAGAACTATTTTAAGGCTTGCTTGACCCTGTTTTTCTTGAAGTTTAAATAGCAAATAAATGAAAGTACACACAGGAGGCCTTTCCCTTTTGAGAAATACTGGGGTAAAGATGTAGGTCTAGATTAGAGGTACATCCATCCACACTCTGTGGAGATTTCCATTTGGCCAGGCCCAACCTTTGTCCAGACTCTTAAACTATGAAGATGTATGAGTGTGTCCTTGCACTTCAGAGATAACTGCATAGTCTCAGCAGAGCTCAGCAGGTTGAGTACAGCACTGTGTGAACTCATCCAGCTCCCTGACAGATGGGACCTGGCTCATATCCACCTACCCTGGAGTACAGACAAAACAAGTTCAAGTCTATCTGCACGTGTTCATAAAAGCAAACACCCAGCTGTGCAGCTTAACATAGGAAGGGAGTGGCTCAGGCTAGAAGCTCACCCCACTTCCTACACATTCACTGCCTAAAAAAGGAAAGGCAGCTTAATATTTTGGAGGAGAAACAAACAAACAAACAAACAAACAAGAACCAGCAAAGCTCTAATTTGCCTTTTCTGACAGTTGTGCAAGAAGTTTGCCTTTCAGAGAGGTATGGAGCTGTATCTCCCCATGCAGACAGTCAGTGCTCAGCAGCACAGCTAATCCTTCAGGGTAGGATTCCTACAAAAGCCTTTCACCTTCCTTTAGGTCAGACAGCTGTTAAAAGAAGGAGAAAATACTTGGCAGGAAGGGAAAGAAAAGCAAGGCAATGTGCATCTGTATCTGGCTCTATACTTGTCACTGGTGAACACGACAATTTTATGTTTCAGATAGGAAGTAAAATTTGCTAACAGTTGATCTTTGTGTGTTTCAACTTTGTGAATTCATTTTAATTCTCTGCAATGGCAGAAGAAACAGATTTTTTATATATTTCTAATGAATTTCCAGTCAACTTCTTGATTTCAGCTTTAAATTTTCCAGCCAATTCAAACTAAATTAACAGGAAAAAAAATTAAGGAAATAAATTTTTAAAATTATCCATATTACCAACACAAAGACAAACAAAATCATATCTTTGGAAGAAACACATGTTAACTTAATCTTTCTTGGCTCATGTAAAAGCTATGCTAGCTTTTATGTGCATACATGGAGATTTTATTAGGATCATCTTCTGATGGACAGAAAACAAGAAGAGCCTAATGTTTATCAAAGGTTCTAACAGTTTGTCATACATGTTTACAGTTAATAAATAATCACATAGGAAGACAGAACTATTAGAATAGTAGACAGATGATATGGAGCAAATCTTTATGTTCTCACTCTGATTTAATATCTAGCATTTCTTACCCTATGTTTCCATAACATTGGCACACATGAACAGTAATCCCCTCGAAAACTTGACTGACTGAAATGCCAAACCCATGCTAGGAACCACTCAGCTATGTGGTAGATATATGGGAGGGGAGAAAAAAGATTTTTCTTGCTGGAAAGATTAAAGTAAAATGTTTATCATCTAGGCAAATGTATTAAAATGCACATGGTTATCATTTCCCCCCTGCCGTATTTATCATATTATCATTTTGGAGAAGAAAAATTGTGTTTAGCAACAGAACTAAGGACTAATTCATCCTGCATGGAAATTTATAATTTTTTCAGTAATACAAATTAGATTTGCATTAGTCTGCTAGATGAAAAATTGTCCAATTTCAAATTACAGGAATTCCTTCTTCCTCAGACTTTTCTTTTAACATAAAAATGTGACCTTAGTCAAAACCATTTAATTTTGTTTTAAGTAAAATATGTTATGGAAAAATGATCTTAAACATTTTTTCACAAAGACTCAAAAAAAACCAACTCGAAGCACCCCCAAAAAATCCTGTAAGTGAGAAAAGTTGCATAGTCCATAAAATTCTACATAAAACCACCTCTCCTTTTTTTTCCAAGTTCAGAACTTAAGAAAGCCGTGTGAAAATTCTAGGATTGGCAAAGGCAGACATCACCTGCAGGTACCCAGAGAAAGTACCTGTTTTCAAAGGTAGAGAGTCTAAATATAAAACTGGTATTTCCTTTCTGCTCTGAATGGTGAAGGTGAGAAGAAAAGTCTATTCTTGCTGAAAAACAGGAACTTAAAACTATCTTGAATTAAGCAGTTGGCTTTCTGATACCTTTTGCAAGTGCCACTGGGAAAAAAAGGCCACCTGGGCTGACTGAAAAAGAACAGAAGGCTCAAAGGAAACTTTAATGCAGTCTTTAATATATAAAGTATGCTTTTAAGAAAGATGGAGACACTTTTTTAACAGGGTCTGTAGTGGCAGAACAAGGCACACAGATTTTGAACCAAGAGAGGATAAATTCCAACTGGACACAGGGAAGAAGTGTTTTACAGTGAGGGTGGTGGGACACTGGAACAGATTGCCTAGAGAGAAGCTGTGGATGCCCATCTCTGGAAGTATCCAAGGTCATGATGAATGGAGCTTTTTACCGAATCTAGTAAAAGATTTCCCTGCCCATGGCAAGTGAGTTGTTCTAGATGAAATTTAAAAGTCCCTTCCAACTTAAATCATTCTGTGATTCTATGATAAATGTAGCTCATTGAGGCCTAACTCACTCAGGCAGCTATTGCTTGTCAGTCCATATTTAGCTCTCAAGAACAGGCAATTAAAGCCAGTGCAGCAGCTGAGTATAGAAGATTTAGAAGGTTTACTGCAAGAAGTGGTCATTATATCCTCTATGCCCTTGCTTCAATTAAAAAGGTTATAAAAGGTTCAAAAGTCGGTCATTAGATTGGTTCATAAGATAACAAAGTTGTTTAATATAGCAATTTGGTGTCATATAATATGGGATTTTTTTTCTGATCAAGTTGAAGGCCTTTGAAGTCATAATACCTTACAAATAGCCTTCCCAATTTTTCAAGAAATTATATCAAGATTTATCACTAATAGTTTAAAGCAAAATGGAATTCCATCCACTGCTGGCCATAATTTACTATCCACAGAGATCTGCAAAAACTGGGGGAAAACCTTGAAAGTAAAAAATATCCTTTCTAAACCTCAGCAATTAACAGGAGCAGGATAAGCCTAAAAACAACGAGTGGGATTTAAAACGTTTTATCAACATTCTTTTCTCATAATTTCTTAAGTTTTCCTCTCTGAAAGTTTCTGTAAAAGCTTATTTTTAACATTTTTTAATAAGCCTGAGATTTTAAACCATGTTTTATAAATGGTGCGTCTTAGTTGTTTTGCCAGGTTACAAGTATGCATCATTAGAAAGACACATACTACACATTGTATAAAAGAACATTTATAAAAAATGGAGTCAACACTATATCTCTGTTGTCACTCCTGAAGGAAAAAGCTTAAATATCTATCAAAGGCACAGAATATATCTGAAAGACCTCTTTGTGAGAAAAGTGACTGTTTCTAGAGGCAATTTCTTAAGAAAAAAAAAACTAGTGGCTCACAACTTTGTGTAAAAGGGCAATGATAAATCTAAAAAGTCATTTTCAAAGACACTGCTTGTACAAAGAGCTGACTGTTATTTCTTGTTATGTCTGTGATCAAGGCAGATTTTGCTTCTTGTTTTTTGTCAAGATTTCAATCAGCTATTTTTTTATTGTATATACCATACACACAATTATAATAAGCTCCAGACCTCTGACTTGGCAATAGTTTTCTAAATAACACAGAAGACAACACCATTGCAAGACACTTAGTAAATCCAGAATGATTTAGATCCAGCTACTCTGCTGAACTATTATTGTTCTTTATGACGTCGGTGGAGAGTAGCTACTTCATTTTCTTCAGGAATTCTTCATAGTGAGAAGTCATAGAATAATGGAATCATAGAATCACAAAATGGTTTGGGTTTGTAAGGATGTTAAAGATCTAGATTCAACTCTACTGTTGTGAACAAGGACACCTCACACTAGATGAGGTTGTTCAAAGCCCCATCCAACCTGGCTTTGAACACTTTCAGGGGTGGGGCATCCACAGCTTCCCTGGTTTCCAGTGTCTCACCACCCTCATAGTGAGAATGTCTTCCTAATGTCTAACCTAAATCTACCTTCTTCCAGTTTAAAACCATTCCCCTTCATCATATTGCTACATGCCCTTTTAAAAAGTCTTTCCCCAGCTTTTCTGTAGTCCCTTCAGGTACTGGAAGGTTGCTCTGAGGTCTCCCCAGAGTCTTCTCCAGGATGAAGAAACCCACCTTATTCAGCCTGTCTTCATAAGAGAGATGCTCCAGCCCT
Source organism: Florisuga fusca (assembly GCA_038090715.1). NCBI lineage: Eukaryota > Metazoa > Chordata > Aves > Apodiformes > Trochilidae > Florisuga > Florisuga fusca. The sequence goes on from JAAWXA010000007.1 coordinate 21,156,548, forward strand.
CTGATTATCTTCATGGCTCTCCTCCTGACTCCAACAGATCCATGTCCTTCCTATTTTGGGAGCTCCAGAACTGGACACAGTACTCCAGGTGGTTTCTTGCAAGAGCAGAGTACAGTCCTGCCTGGACACTTCTATACAGAGACACTAGCTGTTCTCTGTAACAGCTTCTAACTGTTCCACTTGGTTATGTTCAGAGACTTTGATTTGTGTTTTTCTTTAAAATTAGTCCAACTTGTACATATTCTTAATGCTAAAGAAAACTAGCATATCACATCCATGTAAATACTGAGAACAGAAGAACACTGAGTAGTATTTACACTGCTGCTAAAATAGCCAGGAATGAAATTATGAATTTGATCTATCAGGTAAAAAAGAAAAGACATGAACTTTTCTTTTTATTTTCAACTGCAAGAGTATTTCCTTGTTGCCAGAGTACACTGCAGCTTGCATACACCTCTGCTATTTTTTCATTCTTCTTATATCTTCCTCCACTTGAGTAGTAACACTCAAAAGAAGACAGTTTGACTTAGAATGTAATCCTATTTGATTCTGAGCTCACTACTGAATATTTAGGAGGTTCGGAGAATCTTCACTATTTAGTCCAAAAGTTACGTTTTGAAATTACTTTTTGTAACAAAATCTGAATTGTAACAGAAAGTTTTTTGGTTTTTTTTCCTTTTTTCCTTTTTTTTCTTTCTTTTCTTTTTTTTTCTCTTCTCTTCTCTTCTCTTCTCTTCTCTTCTCTTCTCTTCTCTTCTCTTCTCTTCTCTTCTCTTCTCTTCTCTTTCTCTCCTCATTTCAAGGTGCCACTAAGTATCTCAAAGCAGCTTAGCAACAGTTAGTACACTGTATGTGTGGCAGAACCTCTGCATTCCAGTTCTTACGACTTCTCAGATGTGATCATGAGAAAGAAAATATGCCCAGATCACTGCTGAGTGAATTTGAACTGGCTTCTCACAGCTGGGTATTTCAAGAACCAGAAGAACCTTTCCAGTCTTGTCAGCTGCTTTACAATAAACCAAAAATTCCATATCAGCACCCTTTTCCCAACCTTAATCAGCGTAACATCATCCTCTGTGAAGGAGGCAGCACAATAATTCAAGCAAACTTTGTAGCTTTAGCATGTATTTGCATATGATGAATTAGAAATTGTGAAGATTAAGGATTAGCTTCGATTGAAGCAACTGGCATGGCTACAGGAGCACAGCTCCAGGGGTAAAGAACAAGAAAATTCCTCTGCCACAAGAACATCATAGCATGTTTGCTGTAGCACTTCTCCTTTACTGCTGCAGATTCTGGGAAGCACAACATAATTCCATGGGAGAAGAAGCCCTCAGATAGGCTTTGAGAGGGCAAGAGGCATTCAAAATGTTTCTGAGCATATCTACAACTTCTTTTAAAAAAGACTCCCTTTCACAATCTGCTCAGAGGCAGATAGACTATTGTCAGGTAGGCAGAAGAGATATGTGAACACAGAGGCAGGAAAACCCTGTCTTTGTCACCTACACAGTACGTGATCACCAGATATGGGTGCAGTTCCTCAGATGCCAGAACATTTCTTGACTTGCTCCTCTGAAAAATGCCCACATGAGCTCTTCTACCTACTCTTTGATGAGGTTAAGGTGACTTACCATGTTAGCTTTTGTTCTTCCGCCACTGGGAAGGGCCCAAGGATCACTCTTATCAGCTTCCTTTATCACTTACGTGGAGAGGTATGGCAAAAGGGTGATTAGAGTCAGAGAAAGAAGATGGAATCATAGAATGGTTTGTATTAGAAGAGATCTTAAAATTTATCTATTTCCAACCCACCTGACAACGGCAGATACTTTTATGGGATTGGTCCAAGACTTGTTAGCAGGCTTAGTAGTCAATAACGACCCAGGAAAAAGCATATGGAGGAAATATACAGAAATGTGAAGAATAAATTTAATGACAGGTTCCCAAGAGGGAGATTTGATCCAGACTCCATGTGCAACAGTGTATAAATGTAATAAGAGTAAATACTTCGAGCCATAATAATCAAAGGCCAGGTTTATCACACATTTTTTGGCAGGATTATGCAGAGACAAATCAATGCCTCGTGGCTGAAACAGGCCTGATAAGATGGTCCTATCTCCCAGTGAAATCAGGGTAGGTCAGAAATGTCTGAAAATCCCATTAATTGCCTTAGTGGCAGCTCTGAATGTCTACATATCTTTTGAAAAATCTAACTTTCAGCTAAATCATCAATCCAGAAGTAGAAGATAGCAGCCAACAAAGGATTACAGTTCTCATCACAATTTCTATCAAACACAGCAAAAAGGGAAAAGAAGAAATATTAAAACAAACCATTATAGTTGTAAGAGTTTGTAATGACACTAAGAATTTAATATCCTTGTTTTGGATAGAAATTGATTCACTATAACCCAAGGAACACAGCTAAAATACAGAATGGAAATACCGTAACATCAAAGCGTTTTTAATTTTTTATCAGAAGTCTGATAAAACTCATTAAACTTAGTTGACATGACAAAGTTCAACACAGTAACAGAAACCTCCTGTGATCTTGTATAACATTAGAAAAAGCAGCATGGCATTTTTCCAGTTTTGATTACCAGTGGAAAGTTTCACCATAGAAGTCACTGGTCTTTCCTATGTATGTCATGGACAGTATCCCCATGCGTTTATTGGATACAGAGTTTGATATTGTGCTCACCCATTTACCCTTCAAAATTCCAAGCCCAAACAAAAAAGATACCACTTGCATCATAAACTCAATGACTCACACCATAAAACCAGGCTTCCTCTTTATTTGGACCTTGAACAACTGTCTTGATCCAAGATGTAACAACTGTTTGCAGAGGAAAAAAACCAGCAATTTCCCTCAAGCATAAGCAGAGCTGGTAATAACAGACATCAGCTGTAAGTGGGTTAACAGGGTCATGGAACCATTTACATTTTGGCTGGCCTGTGAGTTTTTGAAGTTTAGTGTAGCCTTTAAACAGATGTAATTATTGTACTAGGAAAGGAGGGGATACAACCCCAGCAGCCTGTATACAAATGACAGATCCTCTCAAAAACCTCACTCCTTTATATTGGAAACTGTGTTACTGACTACAAATAAATATACTGCCAAAAGCACAGGGAACAAAGAATTTATAATACATTGAAAACATAACAATCTATACTCTTTTTAATCTGAGCATATACCAAAGCTTCAAATATTCAATTTGATTTTAATTACTATTTTTACTTAAAAATTAATTTTGTTTTAACTTACAAAGGTCTTCATTGTTGACAAATCAAACAAAGTTGGCAAAACAAATTTGTGCCCCTCTTCCTTCCAGATTAAGCTGATGTCCTGCATGTTTGATCTATGTTTTTATCATTTGTAGATTACCAATATTCATAATTTTATGGCAGATGCATTTATCTTCCTCTGTTACTCTTTTATTTTTCCTTTACTTACATCTGTACAGCCCCACCGACTCCATAGCACATCCTCAGGTACACCTGTGTGATGTTACTCAGAATAATGGCCATGCTATGCCAAAAACAAAAAACAACTTTTTTTGTTAAAAAGCAGCAACATAAGTCAGTCTTCTTGGACAATACTGAAATTACCATCTCAAAGAAATAAGAACATAATCTAATGCCAACAAAAGAATATCAAGTATTACATAATTTATATCAGCTGAGTGAAATCAAACTCTGGTCACAACCATAAAATCTGCAGAAGTATAATATAAAGAGATAACATTTTGTCCTTTATCAGTCAGAGATAAGCACAGGTTTTCTAGCTAGGGTTACACTGCAATTAATGATTTTTTTTCTGGAAGGGCATTCAGTGAGAATCAAATCCTTACAAAAAACCCAAACAAAAAAGCCCAAACAAACAAACAAAAAAATCAAAATAAACAAACAAGCCTGAACAAACAAACCACAGGAACTATCAATAGTATTCATGCTTCAAGATATTGTTGTGTTTTGTCACAGTGAACCAGATGCAACCACCAAGCAGAAACAAGGTTTAGGCAATCCACAGCTTGCTGCAAAACATTTTGGAGAATTCACATGGTCAAGCACATGATGTATGAAAAAACATCTTGAAAATTTTTTACCTCTGCCTGACAGGAGGAAATAGATTATATAAAGTTATAATTTAGTTTTCTTCTTTTTTCCCCACCTTAAGTGATGCCTGGTACAGAGAACAACTCAAGCTTGAAAGTTCAAATCTATATCGATACATGCTGCCAACACAAAGAAGTGAGTTATTCACAGCAGTGGAGTACAGGGGTAATGTAAAACTGCCCCTTTTTATCCCTCCCCACCCCTCAGCATTCCCTGCATTGAAGGCCAGCCTGCCATGGAAACATGTGCCGAGTCAGACAGGGGGAAGCTGCTGGGCTGTTCTCCAGCTCCCATGAGCAAGCTCTCTCCCCCTGCACTGGCAGAAATTCACACTCATCCCTCTGTCATTGATGCAATCATTAGGCCCATATTTGGGCTTGCTGAGAGATACTGGCCTGAAAGATCTTAGGTCTTATTTCAGCAGTCAAAAGATTATGAAGATGCCTGCTAAAGAAGGGTACATTTTTTTTAGTTGCTGCAGCCATCTCCTCGTATTCTATTGTATCACTGCAATGTTTCACCTAGGAGAGCTTTTTAAGATAGCCAGATGTCATGTGAAATATGTCTGTGCTACAGAAGCTCTAGAAATCATCCATGATACATCAGGATTATACTGAATTTACTGCACTGATTATAATCAAGATGCTCAGAGATGCCAATAGGGGAGATATATCCCCTGACCTGATAATTTTATACATCCTTTTACAAGGATATAGAAAAAATCTGCCAGTCTGTATGGAGAAAAAAGTGATTTAATTGTCATTGACTTACAGGAACATTCGGTACATGATCTCTTTTATACTGTGAGGATTCTTACTTCTTTGTAAGTCCTCTTTGTTCCCTTACCAAAAGCTCATGAAGTATTTCTATGAGCTTTATAAGAAAAGGTTGTTCTTATTCTTCCATACTCAAAACACACAATATCTATAGCTACAGGCTGTTATTTGAAGCCATTCAGTGAAGCTTTTTTATATGTGTATATACCAGATATATAAGAAAAAATTACTTTATGCTTGGATCTCTTTTACAAAGCCAGTGCATTACACTCAGAAATTATTTAGTAGAGCTCAATTCTGCAGTACTGCAATCATTCTCAGGATTTCTTTTTTATTGAAATACATCCACATATAGGGCATGTAATATGAATCACTCTTAGTCAGTGCACTACCTTTCTGGAAGGAGCCTTGAAAAATACTATATGCGTATAAAACCAGAGAGAAAATGCAGGCACCAGTATAAGCAGTGCTGCCACTTTGCCAAGCACCATAGGGCTAACATCTCTCTACTTGCTAATCACCCATTTGGGTAAGTGCTAAGCCCTGAAATTTTACAAGTCTTCGTATGTTACATGAGTTTTTTAACTTCACAAGATCAGACTTTGAATAAATTATGGGGTACTTAATAATGGGAAATGATCAGCTTTATGTCTCATCTAGCTTTATGGATCATCATCAAACTAGCAGAGGAGAGAAGATGAATTTAATTACAAAGTTTGAATACTTACTATTCCTCACTTTCAGAGGTCCTATGTGTCTGTCTGCTGTATGAGTCAGTATCCTCAGGCATATTGTGCTAGGCTTCTGGATTAAATTGGTCCTCTTAAGACAACAAAATGAAATGCAAAAGAACCTGATCCCTTTACAGACTTGCCATGTGGAAAACTTTCTAGTCATACATGTTTAAACACGAATTATTTTCCCAAATCTGCATGTCCTCTTTTTCTCTAAATTTCAGGCAACTGGTAACCCCATATTTTTATAACACTGTCTCTGCAGATAAGTACTTCTAAGATATGTCTTTTGTGATAGTTTTCTTCTCATATGAAACCAGCCACACTGCTTTGAACATCCATCCAGACCAGTAATGTCTCCAAAAGTGTCCACACATGGACATATAAGGAAAAGAGGATAAGAGCAAGTATGTGCAATATTTTACCCACAATATTCTGATTGCCTCCAACCACTTTCAGATTTGGTTGTCCAATCTGTCTGTTAAATCTTATAAATGGTTTGCAAACAGAGCATCTTTTGGCAAATGCCTCCACAGTCATAAAAACTGCTGCATGAAGAATTACTTCTTGCTTGTTTTGAAATTCTCTACTACTAGATGATAGGAGCAGATGATGGATCTTGTACCCGAAAAGAACTTGAATAGATCTCTATCTACCCTCTCTATGGAACTCATTATTTTGCAGATCTTTATCATACTTCTAAATGTTCTTTTGTAGGCTGAGGAGGTCCAACGTACTCTGTTGTTGCTTACATGAAAGCTGTTGTATATCTTCATCAAGCCCTATTGGTTGTGTTTCTTTCTTCTGAGATAGCTAAACATACAGCTTATGAAACAAGGAATCACTCAGTAAAACATTGCTATTGATTTTTTTTGTTTGTTTCTTTCTTTCTTTCTTTTCATATTCCTTAATTAAGAATTCCTATTATTTTATTTTCTTTTTACTCCTACAACACAGAATGGAATCATTGAATGGAAGGGTTGAAGGGACCCTACAGATCATCTAGTTCCAACCCCGCTGCATGGGCAGACACCTTCCACTAGACCAGGCTGCTCAAGTCCTCATCCAGCCTGGCCTTGAACACTTCCACAGAAGGGACAGCCACAACTTCCTTGGGCAGCCTGTTCCAGTGTCTCACCACTCTCACAGAAAAGAATTTCTTCCTAATATCTAACCTAGATGTCCTCTCTTCAAGTTTGAAAAAATTTCCCCTTGTCCTCTCACTACACATCCATGTAAAAAGCCCTATCCCAGCTTTCCTGTAGGCCCCCTTCAGACACTGGAAGCTTGCTATAAGGTCACCTCAGAGCCTTCTCTTCTTCAGGCTAAACAACCCCAACCCTTTAGCCTGTCTTCACAGGGGAGGTCCTCCAGCCCTCTGACCATTTTAGTACCTCTCCTCTGGACACATTCCATGAGCTCTATGTCCTTCTTATGTTGGGGACTTCAGAACTGGGCAAAATCGTGGGTGCAGTCCTATCTCACATCCTGAGATCATGTTCCCATAGAACTATTATATCAGTGAGGTTAAAAGAATTACATAACTAGCTGCTTATTTTAAACCTATGAGACTTTACTCAAAATAGTGCTGTGCTAAGTAGTTCTGATAATAACTTTATGACTATGTAGTGGAGCTGTCACTGTTGAATTTAGTTGTCATGTTTCAGTGATGAGTTCATTCAGCTGACAAAGAAGTTACCATCTACAGCAGCTTTGATACCAGAGTAATCATGCCTGGCTATATTCAGGTGTCGTACTATGGAAAGGATAAGGCAGCATTAGACTTCCCTATAAAGAATTGCTGGTAAATGGTAGGTTACTATGACACATCTGTACAGTTATGTGGCATCCTCAACTTACAGCTGCCCTAGCTATAATTCCTGTAAAAGTCCCAAGAGCTAATTTCTGCCTCTGTTCCTTGAGATGTGAAGAAAGCAACAGCAATCTCAGTATTTTGAAATTCTTGCAGGTTGCTTGTCTGTTGAACCACAAGCTCTGTCAAAACCTGGGACAGAGGCATAGGAATTCAATAAAAAAGTTTCAGGTGCCTACATTTCTTTGAAAAAAAAAAAACTAGTAAAGCAGCTACACTGCCACATTAAGAAGACAAGGGATGTTAGGATAGTACTAATTTTCTGGGTGTTGCAGAGCCACTCAGGTAGTCACTAGCTTCCTATGTGCTACAGATGTTGGTTTCTTTGATAAAGTATGTCCTTATTCCAGAAACTGCTGAAACAGTGTATCTGAATTAAGCGCTACATTGTGCCAAACTGCAGCCACAGTGCCAGTATGTCCCATTTTGTGATGAAATATATTTTTTAGATAATGAAAGTGTAATTTCATGTTGTTTCTCAGAGACATTGGTCTTGTTCCTTCTGTCACAGTTTGGGCCCAGTGGGTAACCTCTGCTCACTCACCCCAATATGGGACAGGGAGGAGAAAATCCACCTAAAGGCTTGGTAATCAAGACAAGGACAGGGAGATTTTCACTCCCCAATTACTGTCACAGGCAAAACCAAAACAACTCAACTTAATCTACCAGGAGAAAGAGAATACATAAACAGATCTTAATACCTTCCCCCACCCTTCCCTTCTTCTCAGGACTAAATTCCTTCACTGCTGCCTCCCCCTCAGCACCACAGGGGACAGGCAGTGGGGGTTTAGGGTCAGTTCACCACATGTTGTTTCTGCTGCTCCTTCATCCCTGGGGGAGGACTCATCACAGCCTTCTCCCACTTCAGCATGGGGTCCCTCTTGAGGGAGAGTCCTTCATGAACCCCTCCAACATCAGTCCCTCTCACCAGGTGTTTTTGGGGTTTTTTATGCTTCTTTTTCCTTTTATTGACTGTTACTCGCAGAAGTGCATCCAGATTCCCAAATCTGCTCAGCCTTGGCCAGAGGCAAGGTGAGAATTGGAACTGGGGGAGCTTCCAGCAGCTTCTCAGAGGAGCCACCCCTGTAGCCCCTGCTTCAAAAACACCTCTGCACTAACCCAAGACACTTTCTTACATGACTTAGAATTAAGGGTAAATGTTTGCTCTTGAAAGAGAATGAACATAAGACCTGAACTGTCTGAATATTTAACTCTATTTTAGTTCCTCTTGATAGAGCTCCCCCAAAGCCCCAACAAAGCTTTTGGCAGGGATTCCTGTTCCCATGCATAGAATATACAATGTTCTCATTCCTTGTTAGGTCCTGCTGGTTTGCTTGGTTTAAAAGGAACCCAGTATGTTCCCCTTAAAGGGTGATCAGTGACATACTTTCTACTTTAAAAAGTATTTTTATAAATATTATAATACATTAAGAATTGTATTCAGGGACAGAAAATATAGTCCTGAGAATATGAAATGTGAAATGCTGCAAAGAGCAATTGACATTCTCCTTATTAAAGGCAGCATTTCAGCTGGGGGTGACTGCTTCTAGGGTATTGTAAGAAAGATCAAGGATGCCAGGTTGTATAGTTAGCTTTGTCAGAAAGCCAGAATATGGTGTAGTTTGAGCAGAAGATCAAAGAGAGGGACTTACACCAGTTGCGTGTTGTGTTGGCTACCAGTACAGGAGACCACAGTTGAGGCAACTGAGTCAAAAATGGTGCAATTTTTTTAAAAACACAAAAGAATATAGAATGTCTCTGCTTGGCATTCAGATCTGCCTGCAACCCTGAAACTCAGGCTGAGTTTCAGTTTAAGCTGAACTCCTACTAGCAGGAAAAGTAGAGTGAGAAACCATAAAATGCTTTACAGGTCTGGTTATCTTTATCTTCATTAGTGAACCTCATCATCACAGTGGATTTATTCCAGTGTATAAATGGTTGAGCAAACCTTACAGAAAACAGAGGAGAAAGTGGGAAGAGAAGCACATGTTCTTGTGGAAAAAATCTGTTGTCTGCTTGACTGCTTAAGAAATACTTTTTCCTCTGCTCTGCGAGCATGTCAGTGTCAAGGTCTCTTGCATTGTGAAATAATTATTTTCTACACGATAAACTTTTAGTTTAAGGTACTTTCAAGAAAGTACACTCAAGGAAGAAAAAACCCAGGGGATTCACTCTGCCAAGCTACTTTAACCTTCTGCAGGATTTCTCCAAACTGACTGTTCTTTAACCAGTGTATGTAGACTTATAAAGCCAGGACTACAATTTTAATCTCAGAATATATTGAAGTTAATCTGAATTTTGATTCTTTATCAGTTTTATGATTGAAGGGATTGTATATACAGATATTCCTGATAACACAAGAAAAAACAAACATCAGAGAATGAGTCATACAATCTTCAAGCAGTGACACTATACTGATCAGCATATACATGATACTAAAGATACAGACTGAATCTTCACCTGCTTTCTCCTTACGTTATAATAGGCCTTGGGATCCTGCTTCATCAGTCATTCAAGCTGGCACACAATCAGACACACTGCTTGCCTTTTATGCCAAGTACCCACTTTTCCTTTGCATGGAAATAGGAAACCATTTGTGGGTGCTATAGTAGAGATGTAGCACCAGCAAATTTGGTATGTTACTTTGTACCAAATAACATTTGGTTTATCTGGTTAGATTGTTGTCAGCAGTATCATTCAGTTTCTGTGTATCCCACAAGATTTATTTGCAAACACTGCTGAAAAAATCAGCAATATTCAGTACACTGTATATTCTCCTAATGAAATAAAATATGTAATCACAACAATTATTTATCACATGCTTAATTATCATGCCTTCATGGGCTTTAAAATCTTGTGAATGCTGTTAAGTAACTAAAGGTTTGGGCCTTACAATTCTTTCCTTGTTGCACACCACTTGGATTATATGAGCCCTTCCATGGCCTTCAGGGAGTCATTCATCACAGATCAGGATTTTATCAGGGGCCTCTTTCATGACATAGGCTTCATATCTGCACGAAGCCCAGTATTTTCTGGAATGGGTTGTAAATACACTGAACCCAAACTTGAAAGAAACACAACTTTCTTTTGGTAAACTAGAGCATCCTTAGGCTACCAGTGCTGTAGATGATGCAGTTTCCTGTGTATTTTGGCAAAAGGGTGATGTTCAGGATGCAGGGTTTAAGGTACACACATTGCCCTGTCATATTTCACTGTTTCAGTTTCCAAATATCCTCCTTTTCCTTTTCTAATTTTCTCTGCCTTGGAAGACTTCTTGTACAGTTGGGATACATGAGCATTTGTTTTTTCCAAAGGCTCAAAAATGCCATGTTCACTTCCAAACCTATGTCTCTTCCCAGACAGCAGTGCAGTACAATGCTGCCAAATTCAAACTTGTGGGCTAGATGCCTTGTTTCAACAAAAGTAACCTGAAACTCTGTAAGCTTTGTATAATGCTAACATCTGCATTTATTCAGCTGCAAATTATATGCACGAGGCTAGCTCCTAGCTGGTGTAAACAAGGACAGCTTCTCTGAAGTCACTGAGGATTGCCTCCACTTACACAATCTAAACATATGGTATATATTCATGAGTTCACTTCCCTTACACAAAGTTGGTCAGATTGCCAGTGAGGTATTCACTCAGAGACTACTCATACATAGTCTTCTGCTATAAATTACAGCCCTCAATTATAAATGCAAATATGTATCATTGCTTAGATCAACAATGTGATGAGGCAATTTCATCTGGTATAAATGGTTCTTGAAACCAACATTGATTCTTATATGTTCCACTTAAAAAGGAGTCTTTGGAAGTTTAACTCTGCTGCAGCTGTCCTTTTGTGCACAGATTGGGCAACTGTGTTGGTTCTTTGTCTCCTTCTCTGCGCCCACTTAGTTGTGGATGGAGAAATACCCACTTGCTGTGTGTATATGGAAGAGAAAACTTTGTTTACCTCACCCCACAGCCTATTCTTGGTTTTACTGCGTGGCCACTAGCCCATGCCCACAATCATCTGCAGTTTGACATCCAAGTCCTGGCTCAAAGGCAAGGAAGAACAAACAGAACCAGAAAAAAAGGCAAAGGATCAAATAGCAGTCTTGACTACATAAAAAGGAATTTTAAAGGCAGAGGCAGATTCTCTTTGCAGCAGCACAGTGAAAGGGCACTGGGTGATCAAGGGAAGGATTGGCCAAAACCGATGCTAAGGAAGCTGCTCTGACAGGGAAAATTCTTTTCTATGGGAGTGTCTCTGCACCAGAGGAGGCTGCTCAGGGAGGTGGCTGAACATCAATCCTTGGGGGTTTTCATGACCAGACAGGATAAGGAGCAACGTGAGCTCTCTTTGAGACTGGATCTAACTCCAGAGTTAGTCCTGTTTTGAGAGGTGAATGAATAAGATTAAATCCCTGAAAACGTAAATCATTCTATGATTCTGCAGTTTAGTTCAAATCATTTTCAGGTGACAAAAGTGTCAACAAGAGACAGTTCCAGTGACTGCAGGTGAGTAACAGTGGGCTTACATTAATATAATTTATAATGAAACCCATGTGCTCCTTTATGACTGAGAGCATATTACATATTTTAACATGATATGATTTAATATGATATAATATATAGTATAATTTTTTTCATTTGAGCTCTCCCCTCCCCAACAGAAGATAGCCTAATTTTTCTGCGATGCTCTGATAAAATCTACAGTTTAGGCAGACGTGAGCAATAACACTTTCAGCTATTTGATATAGAATGCAGATTTCCTTACCTAGCCCACCAACTTTGATAGATTGAGAGATTTTGTTTCATCCTCAGAAAGAAATTTCTAAAGAAAATACAGACTTTGAAGAACAGCGACATGAAACAGTATTAAAATAGTAGAACATTTTCGTGTCTATGATTTTTTGTCTAAAGCAAAGGGTTTCGATTTCTCTTGATACTACAGATTAACAAATACAGTTTTTATTGGTCATTTTATCTTGATGTGGTTTTAAAATCTATAAATGCTAATATATACACTTTACTTCTAACTTGTCTAGATATTTTGATGGCAAATATATGTTATGCTTCTGATTTTTTGCAGAAGTGACCTTTTGACTCTGAATTCCCTTCAGTGCTACTACTTGCAATTTATTTTTTATTAATACCAGCAAAGATGCTATAACTCCCTAAAGGAATCTGAGAGATTAAAAAAAAATCCAAAAAGAATTTTTTGTTATTTACCTCACCCTACATAAAAATTATTTTTTTCCACTGTTTTCAGGGTAGCATCTGCTCTGATCTCTGTCCAAATTGTGTTCCTGTGTCATAAGGAAATATATGAAAGTAACTCCATGAATGAAAATGACATGACTTTCATTTATTGCAGATGAGCAAAGGGAGCATAAAAACAAAATTAAAAAATCAAATCACTGTCTTTTGATTGCAATTTATATAACCTTGCACCTGTGCAAACCCCCAGACAAGGTGTGAAGTAGTCAGCAGTGAGGGCCAAAACATCCCTAATAAAGATGCCTTAAAAAGATTATTGTTAAAAATAAGTTTCTATGATAGGATAATAAAATTAGCATCTTTAAATATTTACAAAGTTAACTTGTATTTTAAAACCAACTAGGAAAACAACATCCTCTCTAAGATGTAAATAGAGTTTGACAAACTATTCAGAATGAAAAATGTATTCAACAGCTTGAGCCCCATTTTTGTTTCATGCACTTTCTGTGAATAGACTTCATTTTTGATGGTGCCCTAATTATTCAAAAATATTTTAACCAGTCATTACCCAAAGATGATGATAAGCATGAGCAAGTCCTAAGGCTGTTTGAGGTGCCTCAAAAATATTCATTTGCACTTTAAAAGATTTTTTTTTTCCTTTTTTTAAATAAATATCAGACTTCTTTTTGAATTCTCACAAATGTCTTGGAAGAATAGAAAATACTCCTGGCAAATGTTCTTTCTTGTGCACTTTCAGATTTAGCTAAGTTCCTAACTTCATGACTTTTCTTGATTCTTTGGAAGGCTGTTTCATACAAATACACCACTTGTGTGACATAATCTCAGACAAAATAGATTTGTACAACATACCTAACAGGTATATTCTGGTGTTACTTCTTAAAAGTTCTGCATTGTTTGCTTTGAGTCATAACGTATTAGTTTATGAATCCACCTGCAGGCAATTTAAAATCAGGTGAAGAACAAATTGAGAAACAGATCCTTTCTGAAGTTTCCTATTCAAATACAGAAGCTGGAGAAAGAATGAGGTGAGGGAGTCTTCTTCCCTCCCTCTCTGTGGAATGTGAATTTAAGGCTCCTATGAATGGACACGAAGTCATGACTCAGGAATTAGCCATCAAGATCACAGGAGAAATGTAAAGTTCTTAATTTCATTCAAATCATAGCTAGGGAAAAAAGAAAAAAAAAAAAAAAGAAAGAAAGAAAGAAAGAAAAAGTTTAATTGGTTGGTTGGTTTTGACACAAACCTACAGTAATGAATATAAAATACTTCTTTACCATCTCTACTGGTTTTTGACCAGGCCCAACCTGAACAAATATTGTCCCCAAAATCAGGCAGGAATAGAATAATGGGACACCCAAGTAAAAGTCTGAAGCAGGTAGAAGGCTGTATCTTACTTTCAGAGTGATGCCACAAAGGAGAGAGGAGGAAAGTGTATTTGCTGGCCTATGGAAGCCAATGACTCTTGAAGTGATGACAAATATTTTCTTCTAAGAAAGGAAAAGCAATAGGTCTTTCATACTTGACTATCCTGCCTGCTTTCAGAACAGTTCTAATAAACTGCTTAAAATAACATTTCATCAAGCAGTTATGTGTTTAAATGTATCGGAAAAACGCTGAAAAATGTTGAAACCTGTACCTAAAGTGTGTTCCCTTGGTACATAATGTTTGTGCTAGAGAGAATGAAACAACAGAGGATGTGCACCATCTTTTTATTGTTACTATTGCAATTAAAAGATAACCTAAGGCTGCTTGTCATATAAAGGAGAAAACTGCCTGGCAGAAGGCTGCTTGCTCCCAAATAGGTTTAGACAGTAATGCATATTCATCTCCAGATGAGTTTTAAAGATCTGTTAGATGTTCTGAAGTCCCTTTCCAGCTGACATAAGCCTTGTTGCACCTTGACAGCCCAACAGTCATCAGTGTATTTCCTTGTTAGTGACTACAATTTTCCAATTATTTACATGTATCTACAAACTTCTGTTGCTGCAGATCTCCAGATATGTAGGCAATAATTATAATCACAGCAACAACAAAGGGAAAAAAATTAAAAAACTGTATGTTTGCAAAAGCTGTATGATTTTTTCAGACATTTCTGTGAATCCATACAACTGGTTCCACAAGTCATTCCATAAGGAGGCAAATGCAGCACTCCTGAAAGTTGCCTGTTATGAATCTGTCTGATTTTAATATGTTCCAAATCATTTTGCCAGATGATACATTGGGATTTAGTTGGGCTGTATCCATCATTTCAAATATTAGCTACCTGATGAATTTAAAAAAAAATCCCAGCATTCTGCCTAAAGCAGAAGGAAGGTAAAAGAGCTGAAATTGCAGACGCAGGATTTCGTTGACGTTTTCCAGTCTTAATGGCAGGGACTGGAGGTATCATTGACTTGAGGAATGTATCTACTTCTTATAAATATATGAAAGTGCTAACATAAACTGTTTGTCAGTGGACTGACTGGCTTCATGAGAACAATTTTTTTTTTTTCATTGTGCCAAGTGTAGCACTGGCTTTTCAACTCTTAATGTAAAGTCAGTGCAATGGTAAAGTGTGTTGAAGTTCAAAGACTATAAATCTTCCCCCTACAGAATTAATTTAATGTTAAATAATAATTCTTCATAAAACCACCCAGATAACAAAGTGATTGAATTCCGCTCTTCATTTCAACCACCACTTGCTGCAAACAACAGATTACTGCTCGATCTCTGTTTTTTTTCTGGTATATGCCGATGGAAAAAAAGAACTGACAAGATGGAGAATATCCAAAACATATCTGAAAGCAGACTGTATTCTGCCTGACAGATTGTTTTTTCCCTATAGCTGCTAGCTGAAGTGATTTAGAGGTAGAGAACACGTGATAACTTACATAATTCTGGGAAACAGGACAATGAAATACATCCATATTACATATTAATTAATATTGTCAGAAAATAATTTATGAGAGACTCAGAATCAAAATAATCCATTACTTGTGGTGGGCAATGATAATGCAACCAAACATTTTTCTAGAGCAATTTGCAATACCTGAGAGAACAGGCATGCAGGGTAAGACATCACCACCCAGGACACCCACTCTATGTGGTCCTAAATCATTCTCTGTTCACGAAAAGCAGAACTGAAACTTATATGGTAACAGTCTTTCAGGGCTCTAAAAACCCTCCCTAGCATGTATTTTTTTGTTAACAACTTTTCTTGTTTCAGAATGAAGAAACTTCTATCTATCTGGGAAACAATCCAATGTTCTCTAACATTAGCAGAAGTCATCACAGTGTGCTTTGAGATCTAACTGGATTTTTTTGGTGGGAAAGAGAGAGAGCTCTTTTCTTTCCCACAGGTTTCTCAGGTCAATATTTTGACATGGCATATCTCTGCATTTTTCCCATCCTCACAACTTGCATAAATCAAAAAATGTTAGAGGCTCAGATTTGAGGTTTTTCTTTTTGTTTTTAATTTTTTTTTGCTTGCCATAGGAACTTAAGAACTTGTCCTGTGTCTCATACATGTTCTAATTTTTCTTTAGTTCTTTTTTCATAAAAAAGCTTCTAGGGTATCATTTTTGCTGTCTCGCTGTTTGTTTCAAGAGAAACACCTGAATGTATCTTTAAGTCCATTTGCATAGAGAAGACAAGTGCTTAATGCTAACTCTGCCTAACCAGACTTTCTGAATTGCTTCCGTAGGTTAAACCACCAGCTTCTGGCTTTGTATTCTTCTGTGGTAACTTCTAAACTGTAAAAGTAGTACTTTGCCTCTTCTTTGGTCTTCATTTCTATTTTCAGACTATCCAGTAAGAAAACCCAAGACTGTGAACAATGCCTGCTCCAGTAACTCATTTAAAGTATTCCTAATTATAAAAGTATTAATCTTTTTTAATCCTTTGGTGTATGAGTGTACAGAATTGCAATTTCTTAAAACATATGTGCTTATGTTGAGAAGCATTTTCTATTCTAAGTGCATGACTAATGCCCTCTTATGGCAAAATTTAGGGATTCCCCCAAATTCATCTGGTCTAATAGAATTTACATTATGAATTTATCTTCATGAAATAAACCACTTATCCTGCAAGAAAAAAATAAAGAAGAAGCAATATATGCTGTGTATGATATCAGAGTCATAAGACGTTTTACCAACTTTTTTCCAATACTCTTTCCAATTCTGGGTTATTTCAGGGAACAATCCAGTCTTAAAAGTATTTTTTTAAAGATAAGGAACTAATTTTTAGAACATTTTTGGTGAACGCTCTTTCTCAACTACTAAATTAAAATGAGTGTATGTAAAACAAAGAGCAAATTTGTGTTATGTATGTATTTACTGGTATTGGTAACAGAGGATTTAACAGATTTCTGGAAGTGCTATATAAGTAAAGTGTAAGGAATAAAGAGACAAGACTGCAGTGAACTATTAATGAAAAACTTTATCTTCAAGTTCACAATACTTTGTAAGTACCTTAAGATAAACTTGTATGAAGTAGTACAAGTTAAGCCTTTTAAATGTTAGCAATAGCAAATAAAGCTCTTAAACATTTTGTGTCAATTCTGTGGGGTTTTTGGTTTTATTTTTTTGCCTTTTCTTCCACCAAATTGACTTTGAGTGACAATGTACATACTGATTTTGAGTTACAAAGGTGTAATTGTGGAGAACACACAGTCTTCTGGATACCATCCAAACTATAGATTTTTTTTTTTGCTTTCTTGCCATAAAACAGAGTACTGCTAATAGATTTAAATAAAGATTCAATTAACAGATGTTCTGAAGAGTTTCATATAGGATAAGATAAATATTTAGTGGCATGTTTATGTTGTTTGAGAAAATTTCTTTCAGTAAGAAGCCAAAAAAACAAGTCAAAGCAACAGAAACTTTTCAGTAACACAGAAAATTCTGACACTTAATTAACAATATTAGATTACCTGATGCTGTATTTCTCGTGCATCAGATGCTTCCCTGAACCCTGAGGTAACTCTGGGTGGCAGTTAATAGAATAACTATTCTAACTGTAGAAAGCATATTTTTATAAATAAAGGCCAGTAAAAAGCTATATCAGATTCTACAACTGCTTCTCAGTCTTTCTCTTTTTAACAGATAAAATTTTATTTTAAGCTGATGGCTTAATATTATTTTAAGTTAACCCATAACTTGATTATTTTAAGGCCCCAAAATTGTACAAAGAAGTCAGCAGACTACTACACCTCACTGAATATACATTGACTTCAGATACTGTCAACCTCACTGAATATACATTGACTTCATATACTCTCACTGTCCAGGCCAAGTGTTTGCTCACGGTTTTTTATGCAACACATTCTAATAAATACAATGCAGTGGCTTTTAAGAAGAGATTTGATGATTGAAATAGGATAACTTAGTGTACTACAAAAAGCATTTTTAAGAGCCTTTCAGAACATCTATTGAACTGGCAGTGAAAAAAAAGGAAGGCTCCCTATCCACGAATCATGAGGGGAGGGATTGTATGAATACCTGTGACAAAGGAAGAAGAGGGTCACATGATCAAAAATACAGCACAAAAAACAATAAAGACCAGAGCTTCAATGTTATCTTCTTTAGGAAGAAAGCAGTGGTATCTATAACAGAGCCTGAAAACATGATCATTGTTATAATTAAAACATCAATACACCATCTGTCCCACACTGATTCCAGAGACAAACCTGGGTTCATAGCAGACAACATGACAGCCTCTTTACAAAATGGAAAAGAATACTTTGCTGGAAGCAAGGATTTCTTCCTTAATACTGAGATATACTATGGTAAACCCCATAACAACTCAATGCTGTCCATATTGGGGGAATTATAGGGTACTTTACATTAAGACTGCTGCTGCTATTTCTGTTTTCTAAAGGAAAGGTAAGAATGGCCACAGTGGATCACTTGAGAGATCTAGCTTAAAATCCCAACTCCACTGATAGCTATGAGGTAATGCAAAAGGATCAGGCTTTATGATTAGGGGAGGAGACATCTCTCAGGCCTGTTACATCCCTTAGCATCCTCTGGTCTGTACCCACAGATCCTTGACATGTCCAGGGGACAGTGGGCTTTGTTCAGACTGCTTCAGTCAATGCTCTGCTTATCATGCATAGCTTAATTATGATTTTTTCCAAAATTTTTTTTCTTCTTTCATCTGGAGACACAAGTTCTTTAACTCTTATTTTTGTATGGGAAAAACTTCCTTAGGGAAAGTAATAGAGGCATGGGCCAAGAGGACATGTTTAGGAAAGGACAAGGCATTTGGAGAAGGGCCCTTCTGCTCTTCTTCTAAAGTAACTGCTCCTGTAGGATCAAACAATTGCAATGAGCAACAAGCTGACAAATACCACAAGTAAAGCTTAGTCTTTAGTACCTATAGAGAACAAAATAAATCGAAGACTCCCAGGTATGCAGTCATTACTCTTCATTTGAAGAAGAAGGATGATGGGAAATAGGACTGTGCTGGTATATTATCTAGGGCCAGACTGGGGGGAGATAGTTTTATATAATCAGGCTGCTAGAACTATGTTTCAAACCTAAGATGAATGGGAAAAAAATCACAAGACTTTTTTTTTTTTTTTTTCCCCAAACCTGTTATTCACATAATGCTATTATTACTGTGAGCCTGAAGCAATGGATCAAGTATCAGGCTGGAGAGTGCTTCATCAGGCTGGAAACTGCTCTGACACCCAGGGATATGTCATTGCCTCCCTCTCTCTAGCAGCTATCTTCATCCCTGCCCCCAGTCTCTGGATAAAAAGCTTCTCCATAACCGCTCCTGCTTTACTTCTCTGTGTGTTTGTATAGCTCCCTGCACCAGAGGACCTTCACTCTAAAGTACTTTCAATACACAGATTACACATTGTTGCATCCTCCATGCCTTTGTGCTTCCTTGTATTTACAACTTCCTTGGCCTGAGGCCATCTTTGGTGCGTCAATGACCCATCCCTTTTCATTCAAGTCTTTCTAATACATGTTCTTGCTAATCAACTTGCAAAATAATGATGACTTGTTTGATTTGTTAAAAACTCAAAACCCAGCTTTGTGCAAGCAGAGTGTCTCTGGTTATACCACTGACCTCATTTAGTCATAGCAGCTAAAAGGTGGAAAATCTGACCAATGCACTGCATTTCTCCCAGAAACAGCAATAATGTGGTTGCCTCAGTGAAAAGGGGAAGCATGAAGGCCTGGAAGCATATCAGGAATCAGTTTACATCTTTTGTACAGACACAGCAGTGCTTATTTGGTGATGACCTTACAGAAATCAGTCTGGTCAATGCCAGAGGTCATTATGAATTGCTGGCTCACTGACTTCAAGGGAAGCCAATCAGAGCTGGGTCTATTTGACTGGAGACAACTGGAGTTTTATCTAAAACATGCTTCCTTCTGTGCCCATACAGGTAATACAGTGTTTCATTAATGTGATTACACTGATCCTGTTCCTAAGCAGCTGATTTTTCTTAAACTGTGAAAAGACAATTTGTGTCCTGCAAATGGGTTTTCACAGAACCTTAAGTAGTAAAAGGCAAACTGATGAATTCAGTTTGACAGCTCATTGCTAGTTACATGCCAGCAGTTTTATAAGGCTTTGACCTTGGTGATGAAACCTCACTCTTCATAAGAAGTCCTTATATGACTAGTTGCCCACTGACAAGTTATAACACACTATGTCCAAGGACCCTATCCCATTCCTGACTGCAGTGGTGTCACCAGTATCTTTCTCTTTACTACCTCCTGAATTTTTTTACTATTGTGAAAAATAATACAAATTTCCATTCAAATTAGTACACCTTCAAATTAAACACCTAATAGTTTTCCCACAGTAAACTGCTGATATATTTCACACTTTTCCCAGTTTTTGTAAGAAATAAAATAAACAGTGATGAACTAATTGGGTTACCTAGTGACCTTGCATGTCTCTAAGGTGATCTGACACTCATAAATGAGGAGAGAAGAAATAGAAGGTAACAGCATTTTCTCTCATCACTTGGAACCAGGACACTTACTGGGTACACAATTATTTTTATTTTTAAGGAAGGAATGGATTATATTTGATAGTCACTTTATCATGCCTTTACTACACTTTTCTTTAAAATAACTGGCATTTGATCTTGTCTGAATTCTAAGTCTGGCCTTGCGTTCAAAGAAGAAACTAATTATTGAGTCTGTTGATCTTCATGGATAGCTGTTGCCAATTCAGTGAAATTATTGGATCTTCTTCCACTGTGCTTTCTTTAACCATCTGACTGTGTCCCAGAAGGTTCCTGTCTTCCTTCTCTGCCATTTTCATCCATCTTACTTTCTTTTCCCTGACTTCCCTCTTTCAAAACTGTGTTTCTTCTGGACTTACCACCTCCTGTAATCTGTTTGCTTTTTCAGGAGGTTAAAATCTAAGTGGGAAGAAACAAAACAAAACAAAACAAAACCAACCAACCAAACAAAAAACCCCCCACAAAACAAAATGCTAAATAAATGCCTAAAACCACTCTTGCCTTTCTCCTTGACTTCTCTCAGTGTTTTGGTCTAAAGCTAGGCCTGGGTCCGTTAGGATGATTTATTTGGGTAAGAAGCAAACACCATGCACAGATACAACAAAATCAGCATCTGTTTGTTTTGGCCATGAGTGTTTGCCTGCTCAGATCACACTTCAGGAGTCAGGACTGCTCTGACCCTGAAGCCAAGAGTGAGGGCCTAACTCCTGACACTTGTGCTGCAGTGTGGCATAACTGCACTTAGTTATAAATGTCACATGAACTTACTCAGAACTAGAGACAAACTGCACACTACATTGTATGCTTTGTATAATACAGGACTTATTAAAAATCAGCTGCAGAGTCCAACTTATTTGTCCTCATGCCTGTATTAGCCTGTAAAATACACAACCTGGAAAGCAAGTGTCTTGCATATTTTTCATTTCACTCACAGGGCTGATTCATGCCAGTATATATTGAAACCCCACCTCATAGTTTGGAGAAGTAATTTCCATTCCATAAGTTTTGCTTGAAGCTAATACATGCTTTTACAAAACATCTAAAGTAAAACTTTAACCATTTCACTCAGCCCAGCTGTGAAGTTCAAACTGCTTTTTTAAAGTTAATTATCTTGCTCTGGCCTGCACATATGCACATTAAATACAAATAAATCAATATGGCATGCTTATTCTTGTTTCAATTTGCTATTTGTTTTTAAAATTAGCATATTCTTGCTTTGCCTAACAGATATATGAGAGTGATGGTATCTCACAGATTAAAGTTTTGCATTTGTCTCTTTGTAGTTCGTTTGCTATTTTATAAAACCAGTCCTTGAGGGAGTGGCGGAAAGCCCCATAATTTTCCTCAATGTTCCATTTTACCTTTTTATCTCTGATGCAGCTAGCATATGTGAAAAAGAAATGCAGATAGCCAGATGGCTCCCCAATGTCCATACATACAAAAGCACTGACAAACATAAGTGACTTTAAATAATGCTGAAGTTGATTCATGCTTCAGCATATTCTTGTTGTTGTCTTTTTCTTTTGCTAATGCTGTATTACTAGGAGAGTGCACTTGGGATCTTACCTAGAAGTTTATTACTTGTAAGCAGAAGAAGTAGAACAAACATATTTTATTTTATTTTTAATTAAGGCAAAAATATTTGGGGACTACAGTTAGAATCATCTTAATTTTTACCACTGGTATTTCTTAGTAAGGTTCTCCTTTTCCTTTGACTGCCACATATTACACATCACCAAAAAATCTCCTAAAGAGAGATTGTTTCATATTTGCTTTGTGGTTTTCTTTGCACCTTCCTCTGAATCACCCTGCATAGATCACAGCAAGAGAGGGAGTACTGAATTAGCTGACTCACTTCTGTTACTTGGTGTGGCCATCTCTAACTCCACTTAGCTGTGGGGATTTTCCAAAGCAAACAAGTGACCTCTCCTTTTGCCAGGGTGCTGTTGTCAGATTGTGGCATTTGAACATCAACACATTTCAAGGATGAGCAGCATCATGTCCACAGTTGCACTGCCAGCCCATTAAGTCCACATTGTACTGATAGCAAAGGTTCACACATTTGTGCACAGTTTATCTGTGTTAAGGAGGAGAAGTGGAAAAGCATCACCGTTTTTAATGACCCATGATCTGGAGAGTTCTGTTCATCTGATGGCATCACCTAATTTGTCCTCAAGGTATGAAATGGTTCAAGCTTTTCAGAATTCTGGACCCATTCTCAGCTGGCATTGGTTGCAAATCTGATCTTTCATTTCAGAGGAGAGAGCATCCCCTACTTTTTGTTCTCTGGGCTTTCTCTGGGAGAAACTCGTTGAAATTTGTGTCACCCTAACTCATGCAGATGAGTTTTTACACAAAGCAGCCTATAGACAGGCCATAATGACCTCCACATGTATAGACAAAATTTGTTTAGTAAGGGCACTGCATTCAGGTTATTCCATTCTAGCTATAATGCATCAGTGTTATTGTCTGCTTTGGTTAGTATGGCCATAGCGCGGAATAGGTGGAAACAAAATTGTAACTTGAGTGTGTGCACTGATTCATTGTGGGTTCTTGTTTATTTGTTATACTTCTGCCTTTGGCATATGGCTGCAAGAGCATCATGAGATGTGTTCCTTCAACATACTGCTGTGATGATACCCTTCCGTGTAACATGCACCACCTCATTGGGAACAGAGACCACCTCTCCCTGCAAAAGTGGAAATTTTGATTGAAAACAAGCTTGCACCTAGCAGGACAGTCTAGAACAAAATATGCTTGCATAACAATTAGAAAAACCTAACCTTTTAGGGAAAAAAGAGCCTGGACAAATGCAGCTCCCACTCTCCTAAAAGAAATCAGTTTTGAAGACTCAGTAAAACTCCTGGAGCAATCAGGAAGCTGAACTACAAATCTAACTACCGTTCTAACGCTCCTTTTTAGTCTTTTATGCTTGTTTCCTTGTCAAGTTTGGAAGCGAGGGGATAATTCGAGGCTGGGTAATAAAGAGGAGAGCAAAAAAACCACAAAAAAACAAAAAAAACCAAACCACAAACAAAACAAACCAAAACCCCTCAGCTGGGGTTGATGTGTCCTGGTTCTCTCCTCGCCACCACCGTCCTGCCTCTCTCCCTCTCTTCAGTGACATCTGCCGGCCTCCCTCGAAACCTCCCAGCTCCCTCGAAGCTCTCCGGCCGTTCCAGGGCGCTCAGCTCCGCTCTGCCTCCGCTCCCCCACGCAGCCCCGCTCCCCGCGGAGCCTCTCCTACCCGGGACCCAGATCCCCGAGAAGCTTCTCCCACCCGGGATCCAGATACCCGAGAAACCGCTCCCACCCGGGATCCAGCTCCCCGCCGCCTCCTCTGGGGCTCGGCCAGCAGCCCTGGCACTGCCATCGGGACGGCCCGCACGAAGGGGAGGGGGGGAAACTTTCCTGGCAAGTTTCTCCCGCTCCTCTACAGAGCCCCGCGGGCCTACAGATTACGCGGATGGGGATCGGAAGCTACCTGTCGCCTTACCCCCCTCGGCGCCAATCCAGAGGGGCTGTTCCCTTAAAAACCTCTCGATTACACCGTGCTCCCCCCGTCCCACACAGCGAGAAGCGCCGAGCATGCTGTACCCTGCGCGCCCGCGATCACTCCGCGCTGCCAAGCGGAGCCTGGGGCGGGACGGGCAGGGCTGAGCGGCCGCCGCGCTCGGCGGGGTGTGGCCTCGGTATTATTTATGAGCTCCAGCCCCTATTTGCTCAGCTAATGATGCACCGGAGGCCTCGGAGCCTCGCCTCGCTAGAGCGGCGGCGAGGAGGGCAGGGCAGCGCCTGTAACTGGAAACCGGAGACTGCACCGTCACCGCGCCGCCGCTTTCCATTCACTCCTAGGTGCTTAATTGAAGGCTGGGGAGAAGCGCTCCTGCTGCCTTAGGAGTCCAGATACAAGGATTATTTTACAAAAGAGACGGGAGTACCTTTGCAGCCACCGGGAAGAGAGACTTTTCCTTATTTTAGGTTGGTGTTTGGTTTTTTTTTTTTTTTTTTTTTTTTTTTCCTTTTTTGTTTCTTCTTTCTTTCTTTGCTTTCTTTAGCTGAATAGTTTGAATGGTTTAGGGTTAGGACTCAGCCCGTAGTGGATGACACCTGCACAGCACTTTGCTGTAGAACTATATGATACTTTCCAAAAGCAATCCATTGTGCTGAAAGCAACCTCCGTGGCAGGAAAACTTCACTACTTCACTTCATTAGTGTTTTGCCAGTTTGTTTACAGTTAGAATAGGGTATAAGAGAAGAAGCATAATTAGACATTGCTTTTTGTCTGTCATAAATGATTCTTCAAAAGTACATGCAAGATTTTAGGTCTGTGCATTGTCAGCAGGGATCATGTGCACAGGACATGCTGAATATAGTATCATGACTTACTGAGATAAATTCAGAACTGGGATATAAGCCCAAACTGAGATTCAAACTTGCAATGAGTTTGTGTTTAGCTACCAGGTATCTACGTCTGAAATGAAACCTGTTTCTGTTAGGTAACTCACATGTCAAACACCCTGAGGTACCTTTTCTACACATATGCATTTATTATTTATGTGTCTAACAGCTGGGTAGGAACCATGCGGACCAGAATTTTAATCTTGTATTTGCCTGTCACTTCTGTGTTAACAGTGAAGATCTGCAATTTGAGCAATGTTTTGCTACTGTAACTGATTGCACCAGAATTGGCAGGAGATGTGAGAGTGGGAGTGAATGGTTGCTGAGAGGGTTTTTTTATTATTATTTCCTATAGTATCATGTAAGGGAAGAGAGAAAGCCACACACTTGTTCCTCTTTGACTTTTTATCTCCATAGCAAAGAAAACATAGTGCTACTGCTGTAAAATACTAATCCCAATTCATCTGTTAAATCACATGTTCAGTATGATTGGCTATTTGTTTTGGCCTGACAAAGAAATTTTATCAGGATTTAATGGCATTTCTCTGTTAGAAGAGGGACAGGTTAAAGAATGGGGTAGTCATTTCAAATTTATAGCCCACAAATCGCATTAATTCCAGAGTTTGTGCAGACTGTTTAAAAATTATTCTTGGCGAAAATACTGCAACTGTCATTTTATCAGTTAACAGACCCTTAGAGATAATTTGGAACTGGGGCAGAATGGTTAAGTTTCTCTTGTAAACCAAATCTGTAAATGGCAAATTTCTGTTTTTTCCAGTTCAAAGAGTTGTATCCTCACTTGAACTTCATGCATTTCTCTGTACTCAAATAATGAAGGGGAATTGAGAGTGTGGGCTACAGAGCTGTGTATTCACTGGTGTGCTCTCCATCTCACCCCCAACTTACTATGAAGTTTTCATGCAGAGAGAAGCCTTTCAAAACAATTTACAGTGAGTGGACAGGGGATGACAGAGGCAGTAATGAGATATGGGGCTTTTAGTGCTAAGTCAGTGGTGTGGATCCAGACCAAATTGGTGTTGACCTAAAGTCATCCCTGCCTGACAGGTGGTTCCTGCCATGCTGTGGTGGTTCCAGCCGGTTCCTTTAGGACAGGTGTGAATCTCAGAGGGACCGAGGGGACAAGCATGTAGAAATACTGCCTTCCACTGGAGGGACTGTAGTGCTAGAGCAGATCAAAGGTAAAGAAGTGTAAGATGATTGCAGAGGCAACAAAACTCATTATGAAATAAATGTGTAGCTTTTAATGCTATCTTATAGCTGTAGAGGTTGTCCTTCCAAGTTCTTCTATTTACCATAGAGTCAAATATATCACCTCATCAACCAATGGGTGATGTCTAGCAGAAGGGCTGTTCATGTCAAAAAAGAAAAAAATATATTTAAGCAGGTAAGTAGAATGGGCCTAAAATGAGGATGTGTTCTAGTCTCATTTTTGCATCTGAGCTGAAGAACAAAGTTGTCACAGATAAAGTGAAATTTGGACTTCACAGTATTTGGGAAGATGCAGTCTAGGAACACTATAGATAGGCAATATTCAGCTTCTAATGTCTGCTGGGGTTTATGTCCAAAGTCTATTAGAATTGGTAGGAAAGTGTCACTGATTCCAGTGGGTTCAAACCCTTCCTAGCTACGGAAAGATTCAGATTTGGGCTTGGGGTGCTGTTTTGATTGAGGAGCTCAGTCTTCTCAGCAGCTAAACACTGTAAAATGACTGTAGATCAAGCATTGTGCAGGAGGGTAGCAGAAGTATCGAGTGTCATGCACTGTCCAACACTGGGTTTTAGTGCTCTGGAGAAGTCTATGAGAGTAGGTAAGTATACTGAAAGGAGCTAGCCCCAAAGGCAAATGTTGACTAACAGTTTCAGGCATGTTGAAATACTTTTGGTTTCGATTGTTTTAAATTGGTGGCATACATAGTCAGGATTTCATTGAGGGCTGTTAAAAACTTACTTGTTTTTACTCATTACTTGCCTCATTTTTAGGCACTCTTGATTTCAGAAGTTAAAAGAAAACATACAAGTAAACAAACAGCAAACCCCAAACCTTCCACCCGCCCAAAACATGAGAGGGAGATTAATTATGATGTAAAGTAAGGAGAGAGGTCTAAAAATATCATCCAGCTTTTTATTTGTGAAACTTTATCTCCTGTCCTTGCTTTGCTCTGCCTTGACATTTAGTATAGTTATATTTCCAGCAGGTGGAATTGTCCTTATTTAAATAAACCAAATCTAATGGTGTAGTTTGCCTGAGCCAGAGCTTGGGCTCTGTTGGTTCATACAGAGGCAGAGAGCTCCTTTTGTGTCAGCCCAGGAGAGTGTTGGGGTAAACCATTTTCAGATGTATAAAAGAAAAAGAGAAGTGCTGCACCTCCTTCACAGTGTCATGTATTATAGCTTCAGCTGGAAGAGCTTTCTAACTCAGATCTTTCTGTAGTGTTGTTTTTGCTTCACAAAATTGTATAAAGACAGTAATGTGATATCTCTGTCTTTCAGATTTCGTTTCTTGGATACTAACTTGCAAAACTGAAGAGATGGCATTTCTTGCACTGCACGTGTTGATTGGGATATTTATTTACTTTAGCAGTGTAAAAGGATCTTCCCAGCCTCAAGCAAGGGTGTTTCTAACATTCAATGGTAAGAAGAAAGATAAACATTCTTAAGCAAATGTTATGATTGAACATTTTCTTCTTCCCCTTAAATTCAATAAGTGAATAGAAATTGGCTTTTTGATCTTCATCCACAATTACTATTTTTGGTTTGTGTTTCTGCAGTACATGTCAGCCTAAATTTGTTTTTTACCTGAAGTTCATTGCTACTATAGCTACAGGTACATAATAATGATACCTTCTCTTTGATTTGAGAGCTATTACGGATTAATAAAACTGGAGACTTTATTTCTTGTCCTCAATTTTGTTTGGGAAAGATGATAGCACATGGCATGTAATGGAAGTTATTAATGATTTGAGTTGCTTTCATTTGGAGCCCTACGAAGACACTGTATACTCTGAAAAGCAGGCTGCTTTAAGATTTAGCAAAATAGTAGAGAGTCCTTTGACAAAATATCATTCCTTGTGTGCTTTGTACAACAACTTAGATGTACATAATGTCTCGATCACTGATGCTTACATACTGTAATCAAGCTGTCAAAATTAGTATTCAAAAGAAAGGTGGTTTTACTTCTGAAGTGATGAGCAGTACCTTTTTGGTGCAATTACCCCAATATTACCATGTTGTTATGTTGCTTATTCTTGTAGTATATGCTGAGTTTAGCCACCACTTTGACGTGTGTTCTTTTGGCTTTCAGATTCTGCTCATATTAAGCAGAAATTTTCTGTCACTAACTACAGGGGCATTAGCAACCTTCAGTTCTCTGCCTGTTCTGCAATGGTCTTTGAGGCCTGAGAGTCTGCTATTCCCTGCTCTGAAAATGTCTGCATTAGGAGGGTGGGAAGGCTCATGAGTGCAGGGCTGCCTTGCAACTGCCATGGCCTGTCTTTGGAATATTCTGTGGGCTCTGAATGTTCCAAAAGAATTGCTTAAAAAAATAATCATAACATAACCAAACTGCCATTTTCCACAGTGATCATAACTACTTACTCTCAAGTCTGTAAGACTCTTGAGTATTTCAACTCTTGAGACATGTGTAAGGAGACCTGCCAAGTTAGACCTTCCACAAGTACCAACCAGACTGAACGCTGGCAGGATATTGTATAGGGCCCTGAACATAGAAGTGCAATGCTTAATAAGTTTAATTGACATGGTTCCAATAAAAACAGTAGAAACTGCATTCCAAGGGGGAACTGCCAAATGAAGAAATAGGTGGGAATTTCTTTTCCTTGCTTTAGTAACACTGACTTAATGTAGATGGTACTTGATGCAGTACAACTCAACACTGAAGCAAGCTTGGCTGTAGGTTTGTCACAGTTACACAGAACAGGCTGATTCAGATTTCCACATAATGTCCATGGGGACCTTGAAAGAAATCTAGGTTTCCCCTGATCTCTAATATGAGCATGAAGTAGGAAATTTTCAAGTTTTGTGGTATTCAACCTTGCGAATGACAAATACTCATAATGAGGGGCAAATAGGAGTTTGTATTTTGTTCCTTGTCTCATCACAGGTCGAAGTCCAGAACCACCCAGAGGACAAAAAAACCCCAAACCTAAGGATTTAGAAAAAAATAATGGCTTTTTAGAAAAAAGAAAACCTTATTTTCTCTGTCCCTCTCAAAGGACGTTGTCCTCTTTCCTTTAAAAGGGGTTATGAAAGCTTTATGTCACCTTTGTCTCGTGAAGCTTTTGGGCCCCAAGAGCACCAGCACTGGGGACATAGCCCTAGCTGTCTCTTCCTGAGTGTAACCCTGCTGGGCTGCCTCAGTTACAGCTTGCTTCTGCAGTATAAAGTACAGTAGTTGCATCCCTGTGACCTCTCCTTGATTTTTTACAGGAATGCATTGCATGGGTAAAACTGAGTCTCTAGCCTCAGCGAAAGTCAGGGGAAAGTGTCACCAGAACCTTGAAATATTACCTGATTTTCTTAAAATGGACACGTTACTTTCTGTAATACTTATCTCAACATTCAACCTTTAAAAAATTACATTTTAAAGTCCTTGATTTTTAATGGGTCTTTCAAAGTCTTACAATTAAGAAATTGATTACGTATTTTATAATGTGACAGGTAATGTCTGAACTAAAGGGCAGAGCTTTTTGTATAGTATAAAACCAGTTGGTAAGAAACAGCTTTCATTATGTGAAAAGAGTTTGTTTGTTGTTGTATATAACAAGGTAATGTCCCCTTCCTTACCATGAACTTATATTCTATAATTCTTCATTTACTCACATGGGAACTGTTCTATTAAAAAAAAAAGAAACTTCATATTGTTCTCTAGCCAAGTGCAATAACAGTCTTTCTGCATAAGCTGCTGCATAGCTTATTGTTTTTAAATCATGTAGAAATATCAAGTTATTTGCTGTCTACATACCCTGAAAAGTTTTATGGAGAGTTGTCACTCTTTTGAAGTGCATAATTTGAAAATAAAACTATAATTAGGGCTCCTTATGTTTTAAATGACATTAGACAATGAAGACAAGTCATTCAAGCTTAGGATGCTTACATGATATTTTTCAAGTTCTGAATTGGACTTGGCATGGTGTCTATAATCACATTGCATAAGTTTTGGGGGTAGAATGTGTACAGGAGGAGAAAATGAGTGATGCTTTTCAAAGCTAACCTACTCCTTCAGGGTAAAGTCAATTGAGCTTATTCACAATGCAGCAATTCTCATGGGAAAATCCAGCAAGTATCTTGACCTATTCTGTTGTTCATCAGAAAAGATAAAAATGTGAATCATTTGAATCATGGGCTACTTTTCTCTTTGTCATCTACTTAATTAAGAATCAAATGTAATTAAAAAGTAAGCCTGGGTAATACCTCAAGAGCCTGATAATAGGGATTTTGCAATTAACTTCAATGGATGAAGGACTGCAACCCTAATTTCTGTTTTTGAAATCAAAAGCTAGGCCCCTTGTCTAATTAAAATGTAGTTCATGACTTAGCTGAGATTGTTAAATGTATGTCTGACACAACTGTGGAACTTACTGCAGTCTGCACTGTGAGTGCCTTGAAAATTGCAGTGCTGTACAGAACCCCAGATTGATTTCTACTGCTTTGCACCTTGTATAACTACTTACTGGGATGAAGGCAAAGGCCAGGCTGGAGCTGAGCTGCATCTTTTTGCACAGATATATGTGGCTTCACATGGCACAAGGCCTGCAGAATATCAGGCAAAGGGGTTCTCAGTTGGGACGATTTGTCATGACCTAATTGTCCCTCTCAACTGCAATGGCTCAAACCATCAGTATCTGTAAAACATCTCCACTTGAAGAGCAGCTGCAGTTGAAGAAAAAAAGATTTCTCCAGCTTTTTCTGATTCTGAAATTGCGAAGATGTGAAGCCTGTGATGCATCAGCTGAAGCAGTGTTGGGGGATCATCTGCTGTGCTCATGTAAGAGTGAAGGAACCTGGGAAGGGGGAAGCAAAGGACTTGACACATTTCCCTAAACTGTTAGTATACCATTCTCCCTTCCCTTACCTCTTGTGGTTCCTTGTCCCTGGAAGAAATCTTCTTTAACTTGATTAAATCACCCATCATAATTTAAAGTGCAATAGTTTTTTCTCTCTCCATAGCAAAAGACTTTCCTTATCTGTTTATGAACTATCAAGCATAGTGCCTGCTGTTTCTCAAGCTACATGCATTCCTCCTTGTTACTGAATGTTCTTGAACAGATAATTGGGAGCTGTGTCCTTCAGTCTTTACAGAGGGAAAACATTTCTCAAATCAGAGGGAGGAGAACAGTCAAAATAAGAAAAAAATATTAGGCTCCAGGATAGTGTCAGACTTACATTTCATTCCAACTCTCATTTCCATTCTGGATTTTGTTGTAACCCTAAAATGTTGGGCCATACCATTTTAAGATCGGATTCTGAATCAGACAAAGCAGTTCCAGTACTTATTTGTGAAAATACACTTAAACAAATCTTCTTTGAGCTTCAAATTTATATAGATGAACACCCAAGTAATAATTTCACAATATACTAGGAACATTTCATGCGTTCTTACCTAAAATGTCTGGTCAAGCAGATATTTCCCATGCAGATTCTCTCATTGTCTCCAGTGAAAATTGCATATGAGAAGTGTATCAAGGCTAATTTTCAGACAGTTTTTTTTTTTTTTTTTTTTTTTTTTTTTTTTTTTTTTTTTTTTTTTTGTCATAAAATTGCTAGAATATGTAAAGCACTTTTAAGAAAGTATCGGTCAGTTTCATTAATGACAATTAAAAAGCAAAAAATGTCACCAGAGCAACAGCAGCACTTATTCAACTGTCAACATATTTAAAAAGATTTAATGCAACCCCTGTGGTTACCCTCAAGGAAAAGTAAAGGAACTGAGAACCATTTTCTTTGAGCTCTTGAGCAACAGCAGTACAACTTGTTTTTAAACAATCCCTCATTGTAATGTTAATGTTACCGCAGTTAATAAAAAGTTCATTTATTATTTGAGGGACTTTGTGCTGATGACAGTGTAGTAGGAGACAGTTTATCCTCAAATCACTGATTGGATCTTTGGTGCTACCCATGGAATGAAAACTACTTGCAAAATGAAGCAGAGGTAAAGCATTAAAAACAAAAACACAACAAAACAAACAGAAAAAAACCAACAACCACTGAAAAAAAAAAGAGAACTCTGTAGTTTTAATTATATGTTTATATGCAGAACTCATACAGAACTCTCTTGAGTCTTTATATAGTTGCATAATTTCCAGCAAATTGTGGGTCAGATTTTCTCAGAAGTAGCTAATATGTGACTTTCACAGCTTCATGGATCTTAAATAATACTAATTTATAAAGTGTTGAACACCAAACATGTGAAAAATCTTTCCCTTTAATTGTCTTGCACTGGAGATCTAAAAGCTAACTCATTTTTGAATACTATCAATTAAAATAAAATTCCTTTTTATCTTCAGTAGTGAAGTTGGTATTTTTACGTATGGCTGAATTGACTACTTTGGTTGTTCTTAAAGAAAAATACCTACTTTACAAATTTAAGTCATTTGGGGTTAATTTTTAGACTTTATCTTCTTGTACATGGATTTTTTTTTTTCTTGCTTTGTCTTTTTTCTTTTATTCCTCTGTTGTTGAAATTGAATTACTTCTATGAACTATGAGATAACAATTTTTTAAAAAACCCAAAGTTTTCAAACTGATATTAACGTCAGCATTATGTAAACAGCTCCATATTCTTTCTAGAGTTCCATAGGTAGAGTTCCCTCCCATGTGCCAAATGGCATAAAGTCTGCTTATTTTCATGCTCTTGTTCTTGTTTGCTGATTTGGCTTCACTGTCATTACTGTTGACGAGAGTGCATGGGAGAGGAGATTTTAATGTATCTTTTCTTTATTTACATTGATTGTGCCATGTGCTGTTATTTCAGCTATGAAAATGACTGCAATAAAACTGAAGTTGCAGGAGATACTTAGCCCAGTTCTTTTTTGTTCTTTGAAGTTACTACAAGAGGTAACATCACAGAAGAGTGCAAATATATAGGGGAAACATAGGGAAAAATCTTATAAAATTAATCCCACTCTTGGTTGAAGAAGTCATCCAAATTTTACAAATTTGGGAAGACTTGAATGTTTCTTGCATGATGAGAAGTAGACCTTTTAATCTCTTCCTTTTCCCCAGCTCAGTCAATATGACCTGTATCTGAATAATCTCTTTTTTAATTATGATTTTGGTATGAAAAAAATCAAACTTTATCTTAGAACATTTTGACAGATTTGACACATTTTAACTCTCTCTACTTGTCATAGAAGAAAGCAGCTTATCTTGGCCAGTCCCACTGCTCTCTCATTACTGTTCTCCCTTGTCTCTGTAAGGCAAATGAAGTCCCTACATAGGCAGTTATATTGCTGTTACTGTACAACAGCAATAATTTTTAATGCTTAAAAAAATGTGATGAAAGAAAAATGGCATAGACATTTCTAATACCCTATCTTTTTCAGGATCACGAGTGCCAGTAACAAGAGCTCCTCTGTGAGCCCTTTCCAGACTGGATGAGTTCACAGTTCACTTTGATACGTGGTGCTGCACAAGCCTTTTTGTGTATGGGATGTAATTAGTGACGTGACTCACAATAATTACTCATTTTATTGAAGTGCGTTGACTGAGATCCTGCCATGAATAAATACATAGAACAAGACCTTATCCTAGCATTGAACTGGTCCTTTCCTCAACATGTGTGTTTTGTTCTTTTTTTGGTGCTGATTTCCCAGTACTTCTCCATGACACTCCATAATAAAAAGACTGGGCACTCTTTCTTGGAGAAAGGTCTTTGTCACAGGGACACAGTTTGCTGATTCACAGTGTGCCTTCTCATCTCATTACATTCAAATGGCAATGGCTGCAGCAGACATCAGGTTAAAAGAAAGCTGCGTGTTTTCCCCCTGTTCATCTTTCCTGTTCATCCTGACAGAGCTGGGGTCTCAGGGGTGCAACTGAAGAGTGAAAAATGCTCTATTGCCTGCATCAATCAGTGTGATGTTGGATCTTCTGTCTTACTGTGAAGTGCACAGATCAAGATCAGTGTGAGTTTTCAATAATGAAGTGACTGATGGTGATAAATGGAGGGTTTACAGCATATATCCTTCTCTCTCCTTCAAACCCCCGTCCTTATTCAATGCAAACATGGTAGAATTGCATTTGTATCATTACTTCATCTCACATTGATCTGGCTTCTACCTGGAAGCAGAAATCCTGCTTACTGGTATACTGAAGCTAAGACATTGGTATCACAGCAGAAGGAAAATAAGAAATGATAGCTTGGCCTCTCCCTTGAAATCACTCTGGTACTGGGACCATCATGCCCTTTAGAGAATTTAGTTTTTCTTCTTGTACTTGTGAATATAAGGCTGACCCTATCTCCTTGAAAAAAAGTTTGTTGCATCTCTTGTGCCGAGTGTGATGGAGGTTGTTTCCTGTCCCCTTGTACAACAGCTAATGTTTGGGATATATTCCCAGCTGCTCTCACCCAGCAAATCACTTATGCAAAACTGGTTGCTACAAAGGCACCTCAATTACTGCAGTTAATACTCCAGATTATACTTAGATTACTTTCAGAAACATAGTTTAAATATTTTTAATTAATGATCTCACATTATTATTTTATCTCACATTATTATTTTATGTTCCAAGACAGTGATACAAACCGGAGACATTTTGAAGAAATGTCCCACTGTTGTTTTACTTCTTTTCTGCAATGAACTAGCTCATGGTATTTCATCATTATCTGAAACAAAAAAAATAAGTTTTGTCTGGAACCCTCCATCAAACCATCATGATGGAAAAATCTCTGGAACAGCATGTCACTAGTATACAGCTCCAGTGAGCTCAGTCAGGGAGTGCCAAGAAATGCAGGAGCTCTTAGGAACTCTGTGGTGTTAGGTGGGGAAAGTGAATTTTGGGCCTGACTTGTGAATGCCCTCAAATCACCACAACCTTAGAGTTTGGTCTGTGAGCACTTTTCAGGGATAAGCCCTTAATTCGTAATTTGGCCAAGTCTTAATTTGGCCAGTTCTTGATTTCTCCACCACATCATCACAATCTGAGGAGTGTGATATGACATTTTTAATATTACATCAGTAAGGGAAAGGAAAAAATAGATGGGTTGGGGTTTTTTGAAGGCTGTAAGTAAATACTTCCTATGAAACATAGCCTATTTTTATGAGAGGCTTTTAATTCTAGTAGAAATTTCAAATGCAAATGTGATTTTGTGAAATTCAGCATTTAGAAATAGTTTGGTATGAATAGCCAGACTTTTGAACTGTTCTGCTAAATCTTACTCACTGTTCTTGGATAAGTGGTTGCTTCACCAAAAGTATCTTCTAGAACGTGGATGAGGAGACACAACATTCACCCTGGATTGCCAAGTTGCTTAATGGAAAAAAAAATGTGTCTAGGCAGCTAATTTTATTAAAGTAAACCAAACCAAACCAAAACCTAATAATAATAATAAAAAGAAACAACAAAATTAAGCTGAATCAAATTTCTCTAATTAAAAGCATCTCTTTCAACCATTAAGAGGGTCAGACTGGCATTCTGAAGTGAAGAGCAACTTTGCTTTAGTGTTACATGGTAAATTTATGACATATTAAAATTAACTTTCCAGTATCTATTGTCCTTTTAGTATTTGCTTTGCAATTTCATAGTTCACGTATTTCTTTGCAAATGCAACTGAAAAAACCCACCCACTTTTAAATCCTTCCCTGAGAATAATAGGCTTTCTCAATCACCTGTTTTTCTGAGCATTTCTTGTTGGTTCTTAGAATTTTTTCTTTTCCTTAATACCATTTCCCTTTGTCATTCTTTATGAAAAATACTTTTGCTTTTAAAAGCTTCAGGTTATTCAGAATAAATCAAGTTCTGTCATCTCAGGATCAATTAAATTGGGCAAATACTTGGTTTCTTTTAACATCTATATAAATCAGACTATATCTCTCAGTTTCCCAGCTTAAAGGAGCTGCAGAGTTAGATTTACAGGGATAAGGGAAATATGTGAGGCAAGTGTCTAATCGCTCATTCAGTTCAGTCACTGGGAATGACGAGGTTGGTTTTCTTTCCTTCTCATGTAACAGACAAAGAATGCAAAGTTTTAAAGAGCAGGAGAAGATCAATATCGTGGTATATCTACTCACAAAAGCAGTGTAACAGGAACCAATAAAGGAAAGATAGTAGGACAGATGTATTCATCACAGGATAGATGTATACAGTAATTTAATTTTAGTGCAAAAAGGCACATCTATTCATAAGACAGTATATCACACAAAATTATATACACTTGTGTTTTCTGCTTTTTGATCCCAAACATTTTACTAGGTGTGAATCTAAAACTGACTTAGAAACTCCTTGGCAACAACTGCTGATCTCAGAAGATGAGTAGAGTTTTCTTCTCCTCCACTGAACCACAGCCAACCAGGGAGCGAAACAAGGTGTTTTCCTTGGTGCAAACACACTCACACACTTCTCTGGCCTTTCTGATGCATTTCAGTGGCACAGGATAGTTCTTAACACATTTCATTTCTACAGTTCTTAGAAATTCCTCCTTGTCTGAAGTAAGCAGCCTGCATGCCAATCATTGCAGTTTTCTGAGATAGTCTTTGTGTCAATATAATCAGTACTCTTACAAGACACAATATCAAATTAGTGTACAAAAATGTGGGCACTTGCATCTTCAGAATAGTACTTGTATTTTTTATTTTATTTTATTTTTTTACCATGAACCAATTAAGATGTTATTTTCAAGGAAAGGCTTGGCATTTTTTCAAAAATTTACTTTTTGAGCCCTGAAAAGAATTTCGTTGGCACGGGGAGCTGATCCCAGGCTTAGACTTTTTGATGGCTTCAACATGATCACAGCTGGAATTTTTTAGCTGATTTGGATAAAAAAGCTACTTCCTGCCACTGTTGAAAATAATGCTCCATCACTTTATTTATTTTTCCTAAAGCGGACTAACTACAGCCAAGTCAAAAGAATTTAAAGCCCTCACGAGGTGTTTTATTGTTGTTTGCATTAGGGACATAAAGCTGTGTATACATGGCTATAAAATATGAAAATTAATATACCCGTAAAGCCATTACCTCTGATTTAATAGCTTACTATCTTTATAGCATTGATAAGTCCCCTTAGAATGAGAAGGGTGTCATCCATCGGTTCTCCACTAGAAACCTGTGTTTTTTGCACACACTTCTAAACATCAGACCTTTTGAAACATAATTTTCAAAAGCAGAGGAGTGCAAGAATCAAATGTCAGTGATTTGTATTTCACCTTCTTCTTCAGATTACCTCTCTATGATTTCCTGATCTCAGGTACATGGGTTCTTAAGCTCACACAGGCATCTGGAGGAATCTGTTCCTAAAGTGGCAAAAGTACATAAAATGGCAAAAATTATTTGAAGCTTTCAGATGGAGTCATGTATACCACTATCTGCACTAACAGTATTCTGAAAGTGAATCAAGGAGAAGACTTACGAATGTGGCCAGCATGGTTTAGCCTGCCAGCCAGGTCCAACAAACTAAGCTTTATCTGTTCCCATCTTTTCCTTCAAGACATGGAAGAATCTTTGCTTGAACATTCAATGCTCCTTACCTGATGAATCCTCCCTTCAGCCCCAGCACACAGCATGAGCAGTGTGTTCATGAAGCACTAGTGTGGTGCTGATAGAAGAAAAAGAAAAAAGGTCTTGCTGCATTTGTGTTGTAAATATATGACTAGACCAGTTAAAGCTGCTGCTGTGTCCACTTCAGTAAAAGCAGGCACTGGATTAGAGGGACAAGCACAGGAATTCAGCATCTCCCCAGCAGCTGGGGAGGGCAGACCACCCTGATGCAGGAGCTCTGACAAGGGTTTTATAGAGGAAGGTTGTGCCAGCTGAATCAATACTAAGGCAGGTTTCATACCTACTGTGGTATTTACACAGATACGTTGGAGGGAGTGCCATAGTGGAACTAAATAGTTTTTATTTTAAAAGAACCTTTGTTTAGGTTGGTTTTTTTGTTGTTGGTGGGGTTTTTTGGTGGTTTTTTTTTTTGCATATAGATGAATTTGCCACAAATGATTACTTAATTTCCATTTGCTATTTCAAAAGAAAAGATCTGTTTCATTCCAGCTTCTCAGGGTATCATTGCCAAATAACTTTCCCTCATAAGTGCACTCCAGATACATTCAGCACTGAGGTACAGTGATGAGATTCTTCTCCATTCTTCTTCTTATTATTATATTTGTGCTTCTATTAAGTGCAATTTTTATTGGCATCAGTACTTTGATACTTCCATTGGTATTTGTACTGGTATTGAAGTCAGCTATAGAGTGCTGGTTATGAGACAGCCTGTCCTTCTCCTTGTATACTCAGTTCTTCTCATACCATGTCCTTAAAGAGGTGAAAGAAAGAAGTCTGCCTTGATTTGTCCAACAGGCTAGTGGCTGAGTTTTTTCTTTTCACTCTGCTTGGTGATTGTGAAGGACCTTTGCTTTGAGGTCATTCCCTTTCTACACAGGAGGGGACAATGGCAACAGGAGGGTTTATGGTTTGCATATGGCTGTTGAAAGGTTCCCTAGCCAGCTGGAGAAAACTTCCTTTCAAATCAGGTTGGATCTGAGAGAAAACATCTAACATCTAAGATCAACTAAACTTGAGATTGTGTGTTACATCAATAAACCACAGCACTCTGAATAAACAAGGTGACCACTCACTGTTTACTGTTCTCTTTGCTTATTTTTCTGCTCTGTGTCTGTGATTGCCCCAACCTGTTTGCTGAGCTGCTGAAAATGAGTTTTGTTCAATGTTGGTCTAATTCTTGGTTGATAGGTGTGAGTCCTACGTGTAAATGTGTGAGAGAGAAAGAGCAGATTGTGCGACAAGTTTTCTCAAAAGTCCCTGTCAAGAAAGTGACTGTGGGGAGTGAGGGGGTGATTCAGCAGTCACCAAGAGGAGAAAGGATTTTGTGGGGATTACACATAGCACAGGGACTTGGTGTGGAGTTACTCCATCCCAGCTCCCAGTGTATGAGTACATGCAGCCATAATACCTGCTCTAGAAGTAAGCTAGAAGTAATATTTTGAAGCTGACTTCAGATCTGAGACCAGATCTTCTCATGCTGAAGC
This sequence comes from Florisuga fusca, assembly GCA_038090715.1. Lineage (NCBI taxonomy): Eukaryota > Metazoa > Chordata > Aves > Apodiformes > Trochilidae > Florisuga > Florisuga fusca. Next base: position 21,195,874 of record JAAWXA010000007.1, read on the forward strand.
AAGTACATGTGTTTATTCTCTCTAGGATCAGTTAGGATGCAAAATACTAATGTTCTATACAAGAACTGAGCATGGGCTGGCCTGCTGAGTCATTTCCATGTTAAAGTTTTCTGCAGTTGTGCCAATCTATTTGTTTTAATTTGTGGAGAGGAGACACTGGGGGAAGGGATTGCTGTGTCCAGTTTTTGGGCCCTCCTAGAACAAGAGGTACGGGTGAAACAAAAGAAACACAGTCAGGGTCTGCTAAGCTGTTCCAAGTGCTAAAACACATGAGAGACAAGGAGGGGCTGAGACAGCTGAGTCTCTTTAGGCTGTAGAAGTCTAAGAGGCATCTCATGGCAGTTTCCTACTGTCTGTAGGGGAGAGTATAGCCAGGGCAGAGCGAAACACTTCTCAGAAGAGTATAATGACAGGACAATGCAAAAATCTCAAGTTTTAGCAAAATAAATTCTGTTAAATGGTAGGAATTTTTTTTTCTTCCTTTTCTTTTTATTTCTCACCATGGGCATAGTGAGAAATTGAAATGGGTTGTACAGGGAGGCAATGGATTCTGTGTATCTTCAGGTACTTGAAACTCAGCTAGATGAGGTCCTGTGCAAACCCATCACTCTTCAGTAGCTGTCCCTGTCTTGAGCAGGATTTTGCCTGACATAACATTCAGGTATCCTTTCCAACCTGCATGCTTTGTGGATCTGTGTTCTTATTGGTGATTAGCAGGCATTAGTATTAAGATGTTGGTATCTATTTTGGCTGTGTTTCCAGCACAGCTTATCTACTAAAGCTGTTCTGAAGAAGAGGGAATGTTTTTCTCAAAAAGGTCAGAAATCTGACCCAAATGACCTGGCAGCCTGTGTCCACAATGGAAGCTGTAAACACTCAACATCAGGAATTTTATTTAGATGCCTACTGCAAATTATTGCTTCTGAAGTATGGTTTTCCAAATCTGAAACCTTGCATGTTATGTAAATTGTTTTCTTGCAGTTTAATACAATAGAGTTCCCTGGTGTGGAAGGAAGAAACACAAATCTATCTGTAGCTGTTCTGTAAAATGTAAAATTTATGTTCTAATGAATAGCAGAAATCCTAGGTACGCATTAGTACACAAAATTATATGAAAGCAATGCCAGATGATTCTACTTGTATTTTGTGTACAAAATCTCCTTTGTTCTCTTCTTTAATACAAAGAGATTGCCGCCTTCATTTTCAACTGAGCTCCTTCTTTCTAGAATGAGTAAATCACTACATGATATATTGAAATGTGCAGAATTTAACTAAATATACAGGTACATAATTTATTTATTTTTAAAAGTGTATCAAACTCGTTTAGTACAAAATGAAAATTAAGGTTAAATTAAATGTGAAATTTCTGACCAAATTTCATGGCATACATTTGATCTCAGAGCAGATATTAGATCTTTACTTATTGTGACATCTGGTTCTAGTTTATTTTCAAAGTTTGTATTGTAGATGTGTATAATGCTACATCAAATAGATAAAGCAGACTTCTACAGTCCATACTATGTGGAGGTATGTGTGTCTGCTTCTGGGCAGGTTTTTTTTTTCACTTTTAATTGTGCCTGGGACTGGCCCAACCTAGATGCAGGACCTTGCACTTGGACTTGTTGAGCCTCATAGAGATTGTGCTGCCCCATTTCTCAAGCCTGTGAGCCTCAAGTGCATCCAGCAGACCACACAGCTTGGTGTCAGCAGCAGCAAACCTGCTGAGGATGTACTCCATGCCATCGTCCGTGTCACTGACAAAGATCTTAAACGGCACTAGATAAAAATGGTACAGTCCAGGGTAAAAACCTCTGAACTACTTTGAGCCACATTCTGTTTCACATGCATATCATCCTAAATATGCCCAAGCCATGGTATTGTCTTTCCTTTCAGTAGCTGAGTTTGCAAACTTGAGCTCTGTTCTTTAATGATAACTGGGCACACACACACGTGTGCACAATCAGCTTAAAAAAAAAACCCTAGTAATATGATATGCACTTCTGAGCTTATACTTTTCAGTTCTGTGATTGTCACTGTATTATTTTGAGTATCTGAAAAGTCATTAGAAGTTTATAGATTATCAGGCTTTACAAATCTAGGGAAACTTTCTTCAAGGGCTCTGAAAGGCTGTAGGGGTCTCTAACAAATCCTGATATCATTTAACAAAACCACTATGTATTTCCTGTCTTCCATAGAATCATGTGGGTTGGTAGGATTGGACATCCAGCCAACATCCTGCTCAGAGCAGGTCTGATTAGATCAGGGTAGGTCTGAGACATGTCTAGTTCAGTCTTGAGTAACTCCAAGGACAGAAATCCCACCTTTAATGTCAGTGTTCCAGTAGCCTCCCAGTATATCATTATACACAGCAGTAAGATTGTCCCTTTTCCTTTGCTTCACTTAAAACTCAGGAAACCTAGTTCTCTCATCTCTCCATGTGTGCCATGTGCTGCAGAAACTTTATTTCTTCTTTGGCTTATTTTTAGGTTTGGAGAGAGTTTTTTCCTTTTGAAAGGTGAGCTGGCCTCTTGAATTAACTGCTGACCATCTCTTTCATTCTTCTCTAAGCTCACGTCCACATACAACAGGGACAGTCTGACTGTGTTAGTACTACAGTAGTTCAGCATTAAGCCACTAAAACTGAGTAAGACCAGAATCAGGACCACATATCTGTGTGTGTATGTACTTAATGACTATTAAGTTGCTTCAGTGTCCATCTGGGGAAGGAAAAAGAGGATTTTGTTGGCTCCAGTGCAGTTAGAATGAACTATTGAGGTCTTTTTTCCAAAGAGTGTGAACAAATGTCAGTGTTGTGTCCCATGGCAGTTGTTGAGTATTTCTTAAGGTTGGATATCATGATAAGGAGCTCACCTATGAGCCATTTTTAGAGAAGTTCCTCTATAACTTTCTGAGGATACCCTTTGATTCTTGCCCATAACTTAATTCATATAAGCATTTTAAAAGGAAAAGCCTGTGTATCCATTACCAGTTCCCTGTTAATTTATATTTTGGACATTAATTCTTCTCACCGGGGGAAGTCAAAGCCTTGTGTCATTTTGGTAATACCAAAATAGCAGCAAAATAACTTGTGTATGAATAATAAAAGAGAAAAGATCTCATTTCACTTCTTAAGGTTCTACTTGTGCAGACAAATTTATTCTCTGTGTGTTAAAGGATAGGTGGGTTTTGTATATGCAGAGGTATTCATTTTCATTTGATCTTCCTTAATCCTGAGGATATGGGTTCGGATCCCAGAGCCATAGCCAATATTAACTTGATTCTTCCATCAGCCTTCAAAAGCTCTGTCACTGAAGACTCTCAGCAGCTGTTATCTACTATGAGAAATGCCAGTGATAAAAAAAACTAGATGGGATAAAGAAATTTTTTGAAGAACAAATAAAACTCTTTTATTTCTAAATTAAGTTAGGGAAAAAAGCCTTTGATGATAACTTTATTGATAGAAAATACCAACAAGATTGGTCTTGGATAAAGCAATTGTTCTTTTCCACAAATATTGCTTAGGATTTGGGGGTCACAGTTCATAGCAAAATATGCTGCCTCTGTTTGCCCAGCTGCCACACCCTCTCTGCCTTGTCTCCTGCACACGAAAAAAAGAGGCTGAAAACAAGGTAAAAAGAAAAAAAAAATCTAGTGCTGCTCTGCTTGTAGAACATAAATAATGTAAATGGTATTACAGGATTAAGACTTTTTACTTCTACGTACATATCACCCCAGAGGAATTCTGCCCTGGTGTTTAGCAGAGGGCAGAGGACACAGCCTCTTGGTCTCTCGGTCTGGTTTTGGCTTGGTAGTGACATGGAATGGTGATCCGGAATGCAGGAATAAAGGAATAAGTCTCACAAGATTTTTTAATCTAAGTTTCAACTCTTGTCAGTGTTGCAGCAGCTGAAAACTCTTCCTCCACCATAACCAGGGTATACCAGCTAGAATGTGTCCTCAGAAAGAGGCAAGCCAGAATGAAAGGAAACTCCTAAGGAGAAAAAGGGCATGGAAAGGCTGTTAATTCCAGCTTTCATTTAAAGTTCAATTTTATGGATGTTACACACAAATTAAAGATTGTGTTGCAGAACTTTTTGTTATGAAAAAAAAAAATAAATCACTGTTCATGCCTGTGTCTCCATACACTTCAAACAGATATATTTTCATTTTAAAATATCTTGCAGAGATTTATCTGCATCATATGGCTTGTACTGCAGCAGTCTTTCTCTGCCTTACATGTTTCCACTTGATTTTGGCAAAACAGAAGGAAACAGCAATTAAGAGGAAATTTCGTTTCATTTCATTTAATTTCAATTTTGGGGGGAAAAATAGCATAAATCCTTCTGAAGTCCAGTGATGTTACTGAACTTTGGATCATCATCATACTTTCCATCAGGGTCAGTGTTTCAATAGAAATCCACATTTAATCACTTTCCACCTAAAAAGGAGATGTGCAGTTATGAACACAGTGATACATGAAAGTGTTCAGTGATTTTTTTTTTCACTGTATTGGAGTTTTCAATTTTCTAATGAAAGTTAGAATTTTATACACATACACACACATGTACACATATATACTGAAATCAGTTTCCATGTTTTCTAATTTTCCAACTTCAGCATGAAGTGTTTATCCAGTTCAGAGGTTTCAGAGAAGTGGGGATTCATAAACAGGGTGGCACTTACATGTCCCAGGACAGGCCTGGCTTCTCCGTTGGCAAGGTTGAACAGGGTACACATTGGCTGCTGTCTCTTCTTCACTGCCCATGCCAGTAATTACCACTTTGTGTTATTTATAGACACAGAGATGGTTTGCAGGTTTTTTTTCTCTTTCTTCTTAGCCACTACCCCACACGACTGTTACCAGGCTTTTTGTTGAGGTTTGTCTGGTGGAAGCAGAATTAAAGATTTTTGTGTACTTTGCCATCTTCTGACAACTGGCAGCAACTAAAATGAGGCATGTCAACCAGCTACCACAAAAAGAAATCTGTACTTTTCAAGTTCAGACAAAGGGTGAAGAAAAAAAGCTTCTCTGTGATTGTGCTTTTTCATACATAAGGGAATATTTTCACATTTGAGAACATTTAATTTTACTAATTGAGGGAATGTTACATTACAGCTCAGAAGAGAAGGTGAAATCCCAAGCAAAATACTCTTTTTCAGCAGAGCAATGCTAATGCTTGTGTTAGTCATTTTGAATAATATGGTGGTGGATGGGAAGCAATAATTCATTACTGTCTCTCCTGCAGTCAATTAAATACATCTCATACCTAACTGATGAAAGCTGCCTTTGTCTGTTTCAGAATCTTACTATTATTATTACCATAATGAAAGGGAGTAGGACAATTTTTCCTAGCATCTCAGATCTTTGGAGGAAGGGAAAAAGTAAAACCTAAATGCTATCCCCACCACTTTGAGTTTGATAAAGGTATTTCAAAATGAAAGGAAGGAAAAAATGTTCAGCTAAGGAGCATCTTTAATGAAAACAATCTCAACAAGGTTTCATAAAAAACATGCTATACCTAGAAATGTTTGCAAACATTCTAATACAGCCAGTATATATGTGGCCATTTGTGATAATGCTGCCTCTTTACTGACAGGGGTGTTGGAAAGCTAATTTTATAAGTTTGAGACTTGCAAATACCTGGGTTATGAGAACCATGTAAGTACTGAGAGGCTAACTCTATTCTGCACAAAGGGAACATTGAATTTCTATAGCTGCAAAGTTTTCCTCTTATGTTGACTGTTGTTAATTGCTGAACCTGCTGAATCCTAAACCGTGCAACACAACTGAGACATTTTCACACATTACAAAACTCTGGGCCAGAAAGCTGATTATCTGCCGTGTAGACACCAGTTTAATAGATTAAGATCCTATATGAAATCAGAGATCACCTCAACATAGCAAAGAAGGAATTCCTACTTTCTACATCCTTCCCCCATCCCTAATTTGGCTGCCTTTCAAATAGTATAATTATAGAAGGATTTCACAGAGCTGATCTCTTTAATTTCCTTCTCTTTCTATAAAATCTATTGTTATTTATTCCTAAGCTTCCTAAGAGACTGCATACTATTTTGCCAGGCTAAAATGTGCATTGCTTTGACAATTCTTAACACTTACTGCCTCCTCCAATTTGATTCACATTTGCTCCCTTCTGTATCTACTCCCCTGTCCAAGTTAAAAAGTAAAATAAAGTGGAAGAAACGTTTGGGCCTCTGAACACATTGCTGAAAGGTTCCTTTTTCTACACACAAGTGTTCAGAGTATTTTTCACAGAAGAATAGCATAAATTATGGAGATTGCATTCACAGAACAGTGAATGGTATTGTCAGTTTGCTTAGGAAAAACTAATGGGGTTGTAAAGAAATACTATCTACTTTACCAAAGTAAAATTTGACAGCTGGAAAAACAAGAGCAATAGACTGGCTTCCATTTTCCATTGATTTTAGCCCCCAATGTTCACAAGACTTCCTTTTTTGCAAAACCACATTCACACTGCCTACACACGAGCACACAATGCTCTTTTGCTTCAAGCCAGAAGCAGATTAGACATCATTAGGAGACTAAAGCTTAGAGAAAATTCCGATTGTAACAGATAGCAATTTGACAAAAAAAGAATTAGGGTTTGTTTTACTAAAGCCAGAAATAAAGTCTAGTGTGAGATTCCCATGGTACTTTTGTGCTTTTAACCACTGGATATGAATACAGTCACTTTTCACAGTCTGGTTTACATGCTATATAAGCTTGGTAGCCACATACCATGGCTTCTTACATGCATTTAAGCACCCAATGGAACTACACATATATCTCAATAAGTAAAAAAACCCATGAAAAGTGTTTACCTTAGAGCAAGAAATAAGAACTGGAACAATAGTATGTGTTCAAAGTGTTCTAAGGTAGATGCACTAGTAGCTCAACTTAAAAGCAGAATGAATTAATACATTTTATGTAGATTGGATTAGGTACTGCAGCAATAAATTCTCACCCAAGCATCCTCCTACTTAGACAGTTTGCCAGGCCTTGCTAGCTCTAGTATAAAGGATGGATCGTTGCAGTTGAGTGACAAATGTCTGTGGTGACTGATGAGCTGTGATTTGAGGACTGAAGTTGTTCTCACTTCATTAAAAAATGGAATAGTAGCTAACATACAGTGCCATGTTCAGGTACAAAGGTCTCAAACGTTTATACCTGAAAACTTCAAAACTTTATACCTGAAAGCTTCAACAGACAGTTCACTAAGGAACGATGCTGTTTTCTCTATGTTATATGTTGGCATGCACAACATATAAGATGTCCTGTATGCAAACAGTCTTACAAAGTGAAGGCTAATACAACAGAGAAGTAATGTGCTGAAATGTCTGGCAAAAAAAAGTATAGATTGACTCCTGACAAAGCCTGTGTTAGGTACCTGTGCTTGCTCTTGAGCCTGTGGGGATAGTTAGACACCTCAGGGTTAGACACCTCAGATTGGGAGGTGAAGCAACCTTGTCAAATAAATAGATGCTGTCTAAAATCATCATGTATCTTTAAATATTAGCTGGAAGCCACAAGGGGAAAATATCTGAGGACAGGCATAGGACAAGAATCTTGGTATTTAATTGTTTTATTCAGGTCTGCAGGGAGATGCCTCTGTCAGCCAGGAATCCAGATGAAGGCTCATTGCCTAAAGAGAAATATTTGCATAGCTTACATTCAAAATTGTACTGAGCAGAGACTACTTTCTTTTCTGCATTGTATATAATAAAGAGAGAAAAAAAACATTTTCATTTCTGTCCTAATTCGGAAGGAAAGAGGCAGAAGTTCCAGTTCCAGCCCATGTAACTTAAATAACCATTGTAAGTGGGAGACATAAGGTAAGGTAGTCAAAGAAGTGGATTTTTTACTCCTCTCTTAAAACTCTTCTGCTATGCACAACAAATAATGCAGAATGAACTGAACTAGACTGAGAAGTGTAAAAGAGACCAGATTAGATCTGAGTCATAGCTGCAGTTTCTTGTTTTTACAAGTGTAGGTTTTTTTGTATTAACCAGTGCCCATTAGGAGCAGCCTTCAGGACAGTTTAAGCAACTGCTCTCCATAAGGGAATTCCTGTAGCCTGCTGAGGGGGGACTTCAGACACCTGGACCCAGAGTCTCCTCTTTGCAGTTTTCCTGCACAGATTCAGCCTTATAGCTGTTCTGTTGCATCTCCAAGGCTGAATATTGGGAAACATCTAATTTGGAAGGCAGCTAACACATTTGCCTGGCTTTTGACTAGCTCACGGATGCCAAAACGGAGTTAAATTTGCTTAAGTTGCCAGAAGATACTCCTGTGCTTGGAGGTTTTGAGTTCTTGCTCTTATGAGTGAACAAATCTATCATTTCTATATGCTAGTGATCTGCCAATGCTGCAAATAGGTACCGAGATGCCTCTGCTCTGAAATGGATTTAAGCCCTGGTTAAAACTTTGATGAAGTTAATTAAATTGTTGTTTGGTCCTCTGCAAAAACAATTTACTTTATGACTTGAGAGAGGCTACTGCACTGAAATCAGGTATAAATTATGAAGACTGTGAGTTTAATAATATAAATTATTTCTAAAGAAGTAAGGAAAAAAGCCAAAAGTCATTGTGAAAATAGTAATTTTTTTTTCTATATAAGACATACTTTGTAGTGAATACATGTATCAGAATAATAGTGAAGATACTCGGGTGCAAACTGTGAAATGCAGGGCAGTGCATACGTACAAGCTAATTCTGAAGTGAGGAATAAATAAAAATTGTCCTATGTTGCAATTACATTTTGTGCTGACAGTGAAAAATACAATTTGAAACCACACATTTAGTCTGACTCCCTCTTCTCTCTTCATCATTCAAGTGGCTGTCTCAGCTATGTACGTGGGGGCTGCTGCATTTACCTCTAATGAAATTATGCCAGCAGAAACTTGGGCTGTTTCATTAACTTGGCTTGTTTATTGGAGCTTTTATGTCTTATTTCCTCAAGCAATAGGATAGATATCTATTCGAGATACTTAATGAATTCAGAACACTATATTTTTTGCCTCAGGTAAGAAAGATATCTAAATATCTCTCCCTGGTTGTACACATGTACACACTTCTCTCTCCCTTTGTCTTCATGGGCATATGTACACACATGGGCAAAAAATGTCACTGTGAGACCTCTGTCTTAAGAAGTAAGTCAAGCCTTAATGAAAAGGCACATCTTACAAAGGTAGGAATAATGAAAATCAGAAATGCACGAAATTTTTAACTACTCTAATCCACCTTATTTAAGTGAAAAGTGTTTGCTCCAGCACATTTTTGTAGTGCTTTTTCTTGTTGAGTAATGAATGTCCTAAGCACAGAATCTTTTTTCTGAGCTGTTATTTCAGGAAGAAGAATTATTTTCTAACTATGAGCCTTTGTTCTCTATTTTGTAACTCTTAGTTACAGTGAATTATACTTTTGTGCAGCATCCTAATCCTATCCCATCTGAGCACAGAGCACACTCACAGAATTGTTATGTTGCTCTACAGTAATTTTTTGGCCTTGCTGACCATTCTTTGGTTTGTTTGCTTGTTCATGTTTTCTTGATCTTCCTTTATAATTCGGTCTCTTCAGTCTCTGGAATGCTTACAGTGTTTCAAACTCGTGCCTGTTTTCCTTCACATTACTAGTACTGAACAGTTTAGTGAGGGAGTTTATTATTCCATGGATAATTTCAGGGTGGTAAAGGGCTGTTCTATGATGAGATTCCTCCAGATATGGTTCAAAGTAATGCTAAATACAATCCGGTGCATTTTAAATTTATTTCTTGCAGGTGCGTACACTTCCATTGTTCTAATGGTAATTTAATGTGTGCAAATCCAGGCTAAGTACCTAGAAGTCAGTGAATATGCATCAACTTCCTCTTTGTGTATTAAGGTATCATATTTCAAACAGCAGAAGTGCAGTTAGCCAAGACCATAGGCACACCAACGTATCACCAGTGACACAGTACCAGTGAAGTAAGAGCCAAGACTTTGGACAACTCTATTTACATGCTTATGTGCACACTTCCTGAAGCTTGTCATTTCACCATTGGCTCACCAGCTGAACAAGTGAGTAGTGCTCTGCTCTCAGCTTTTTAATGTATTCAGACATGTCTATTCTTGCCCTCTGAAGACCACATGTGCAGTACAACAGAAGTGGAAATTACAGACTTTGTCGCTCTAGAGATTTTCAGATTAATTCATCCTTGATTTCATCATTCGGTTTGACTGAAGACAGAAATCCCAAGTTTTACCACAAAAGGAAATTATACCTGTGGTCATCCATCTGAAGGTCACTTAAGAAATTTCCTTATTGATGCCTGAGACAGGATTACCTTGGCAGGTGTAATGGGAGAGACCCATGCTAAGTTGAGTTGCTGGTAAGAGTAGCCAGCAGTGCCATGTTAAGATGCTTTAATCTCAGGGATTTGTCTTCCCACTTCTCCCCACAACACTTCGTTTCTCCTCCTTCAGGTGTCAAGGCAGTCTGCTGTGTTTGCTGTAAACACCCAGATATGGTTTTTGCTGTAAACACCCAGATATGGTGGTGCAACGCTGGAACAGGGAGCTCATGATGTAGGAAACAGCTATTTCTCACTTTGTGGCTGATATTGTCAGTATTGCTACCAGTGTTGGAATTTTCCAGTGAAATCAGATTTCATCAGATTTTTTTTTATATACCAGAGACTTGCTGCCAACTCTGAACCCTTTCTCCTACATGGGTATGACTGTTCTGGGGGCTTCCTTCAAAATCAGTGATTTGACTTGTTGCTCTGAGCAGCCAACTTGAGCAACATCGACACTTAGGTTTGAAATTTGTTGCAAGCCTCAGTCTTGGTGTAATGTTTTTAACTCAGACAATTGTCACCAGTGCTAGCACTCCTGAATAGACAGCTTAGAAATCTGCTGCCTCCTTGGGCCCTCTTGCAGCATCAAGGCATATTCTGCAGAAATCATCCTCCACATGTCCCAAAAAGAAGATGGTGATGAGAGATGAAAATGTAGTTCATCAGCTGAGTCTTTACTGCCATTGTGCAAAATGCCTCTAAAATCATCCTCTTATGCTTGTTTACTGTGTAACAAAAAAGAAGTGGCACTGCTGAGGAATTTGCATTCTTAAGAAGAAAAAGTTTAGCTGATCGATCAGTTTTTTGAGCTGGAGTTGGAAGGAATAGTAGTAAACAAGCACTGGTGTGTGGGAGAGGGTGTGGGGAGTGAATGGGCTTTTGTTAAAGAGCAACAGAAACCAAGAAGGACTCACCATGATGTTGAGGAAAAGCTTGTGTGTTCTCTAATACTTAGGGTACATTTTCTAGAAATGTATTTGTCTTTGCAAAATAGGACTCAGGTAAATCAAACTAATAAAATAAATTAGATTTAAATGTTTGGTTTTTCTGGGTTTTGTTTTTCAGTTTTGCGTTTGTTTTTGTTTTCTTTTTTTGTTTATTTTGGGTTTTTTGTTTTGTTTTGTTTTGTTTTTAATTTTCGGTGCTTAAAATGCCTGAAGGCAGTTTTAGCTTGCATAGGTTTCAAAGGTTTTTAAAATCAATTATATTGTATATGCAAAATAAGAAGAATTTCTAGTTTGTTCACTTGTTTTCTTTATGGTTAAATGCCCGTGCCATGCAAGAGGCAGGTTTAAAGTGCAGAAGTGTTTAAATATGCAATAGGGAATGGTATTTAATTAGCAATGTTTAATTAATTTGATGCTGCTATTCTTTAAGTATAGAATAAATTAATGTAGGCTGTACCTTTTGAACCCATTAGCTTTATCACTTCCTTGAAGGTACAAAAAAATTTGGAAGAAGTATTAGAGTAAGGATAAAATAAAATCCAAAATTCTTATCTTTTCAGTGGGATCATTAGAATTTATCCTTGGATTCGAAATGAAGTTTTTTATTATTGCTGTGTTAAGTTTTAGCATGAAAGTGAAAAAAACTTGGATGAGAACACTGAACAATGTTAACCATATCAGAAAGCTCTGCATGGGAGAGCCACTGAATACGCTGCAAAAATGGCATCAGGATCTCTAAGACATGTAGGAAAGTAAGAATCTACTCCCACTTTACAGTGTGGATTAGACATCAGAACTGAAAGTAAGATAGGGGAGATCAGTCCTTCCAACCTTCAGTTACATTGTATTTCATTTTCTCTCTGGACTCTGTCCATTATTACTTTCCAAATTAACTATGGAATTTTGTCTAATAATGCTGCAGCAGCTGCAATGATCATTATCCCCGAGGTTTGATCCTTTGCCTCTCACACTTTACACATACCCTGAAAAGGCAATTTGATTTTCCTGGGGCAGTGAATGTGGGGGGCAATCTGATCACCCCTGCCCACGCTCTGTGTCCCCATGAGAGCAGCATGGCATCTCGCCAGCTGCAGTGATGGCCGGGACACCGGGCACTGCTCTGCCGTGCTCTGTCCCTCCCAGGGCAGGACTCTCTTGACTTTTTGCCCAGATGGCAGAGCTGCCCTGCCAGCCAGCCCGGGGACACAGCCGTCCTCCTGTGGCACTGCAAGGCAGCCTCCCGGGCCGGAGATACCACTGCCAGCAGGCAGCTGCATCTCACATGGTGTATTTATGGAATCTCTGAACCTTACAGTTGAAAATGTGCCAGAAGTAGTTAAGAAAAGTTCAGGAGGCACTAAGCACTTGAGTGCTTGCTTTCTAACCCTCTGGACTGACAGCATTAATAAAACCTAGTGTGACAGTCCTGAACTGAATCAAGTGGATCAAGCTTACAACTACAGGTTAGTTTAAGTTGCCTCATGTCCAGAAAATACTTCTGCTCATAAGAAACTCTCACCATTTCTTAAAAGTGATTAAAATGTATTTTCAAGTTTCTAATCAAGGAGAGTATTATTTTTCCAGGGATTAGAGGCCTGTGGTATATTCTAGAACAAGGTGGGCTGAGCAAGCATTTATCACCAGTGATAAGTGTGCTGCAGTGGCAGGATGTGCTCAGCAGTAGTGGTGGAGGCATGAGAGAAGGAAGGGGAATGATGGTGGGAGGAAATCAGGTGAGGACTCTGCATCACAAGTGAGTTGGCCAACCAGGAAAGTGCTGAGATGAACTAAAGTGGGAAAAAAAGATTTTTTTTTTTCAGTAAATGAGTAATGAAAAGCTTTGTTAAGTCTGTCATGAAGTCTAGTTTAGTTAACCTTAGTGGACCACATAATGACTTCCAAGTAAGGAAGAACTGTATCCAATAAGTCATGTTCAAGATGAATAAAAATTTCCTGTTGCTTCAAATGTTCCCCCTTTTCTTTCTGTAATAATCTTAAGTCTTTCCCATGGGGCACTCATTTGCTTCTCAGGGGATTTAGCTCTCATATAACACTCTAGAAATAAAATTGTCTTATGATTTGGTATTACAGGAGTATTTTGAAGAGATTTATGTGCAGAAAGAGTTGTGAGGAACAATAGAGTGCCTTTTGTCTTCTCTCAGCAGGTTTTTTGCCTCTCCACCAATGCACTTTGGGTACCTGGGAAGAGCTCAGTGTGTGCTGCTCTTTCACAGTACCTGTTCCTGCTCTGCCTCCCACCTTTGTGCCTACCTTTTTAGTAGGTACTTCTTTTGCTGCCTTCAGCCCACAAAGTGAAAGCTCACAAATCATTATATTGCTAAAATTACTGAAATAATGTAATGCAACATTGTGCTTCTCCAAGTGTTGAACACTTGTAGTAGACACTACCTGGAACAGAAATTGTGAAACATCTTGGGGTGTAGTGATTTGTGATACATAACTACATGGATATGACTGCAATTTTTCTTATGTTAATTTATTCTGTTTTCTGGTATAAAACAGGGCTTTGTCTAGAACAGGCCAGTAAAAATTTTTGGGGTAGTCTTGGGTAAAAACTTTTTTCATTCTAAATAAAGTATGAGTGGGACTATATTGGACTGCAACTGTTCCAGTCTGCTACTAGCCTTACACCTGAAGATGAGTATGTATGCAAAGCATTTTACTGGGAGAATCTCCTGTACTGCAAATGTACTTTGAGGGACAGAAAAAGAAACACTTCTCTACAGTGGTCATGTGTAAACTCCTGTTCCTTTCAGAGATTATTTTACCAGTCTATTCTTAATCATCAGTAAAACAGAACTACTTAAATTCTAAATGTTCTTCTGATCATGTGAGAGCTGGGATTAAGTGGCACTTTAACTACAACCTAGTCCATGGATGTGGAACATGTAGGAAAAGTCTCCTTCCATTTTCTGCCTGATAACTTTATCTTTGCTTTCTCTCTCTTTGTTGATTTTTAATTTGACCAAAGTGCTTTGAACTCTAGTGATCACTGTTTTCACTGGATAGCAGAGCTCTGATACATTTATAGCTGCAAAGCATCCATGGAGCCAGTGCACGACTTCACAGCTTGAGTGATGAAACCTTTGCCTGTAGGCTGCAATTTGTAAATATTGTTTCCTGAGCATCCACCTAATTCTTTTAAGTTTTTATTTTCTTTATGTATCTTGGGCATCTCACATGAACAGGATGATACTATCTGTTCAGCACAGAGCAAAGTTTCAGGGAAGCAGTTCTGTCTCAACCATGTGTCGTAAGTTGAGAGGTTAAGAGTTTAACACTGATCTTCCGAGTGCCTCAGTTGAAATCTCTTAGAAATGTTTACTTTTGCCACTTAATATGATTTATTTCACATGTTCAGCCTGAAAAGTTTCAATAAATCTGACTTGTTATGTTGCCAAACATAGAAATTTGGATACACCAAATACTGATCTGTGCATGTGTGGAGGCATTATATGGGGAAAAGATGGCATTTCATAAGAAAAAACATTTCCATTATGTTCTACCCCTAGAGCTATTTTAAGGTGGTTATGGTAGACCTTTGGCATGAGCTAAACCAGTCTTCTTTCTGTTCTAACATAAACTCTGTTAAGTGTTTCTCAGAAAGATTCCTACAGATTGCATGGCTGTCCGGCTGTCTGGCCAGGCTATGTACAACAGGTGTTAAAATTATGATCTCAGTCACATATATACCAATAGACCCTGGTGCTTCAATTCAATACTTTGTTTTAGCTTAGAATATGATAGTTTCAACTTGATATCACTGTTGATTATAACTCCACTGCTCATGAATCTGTGTAATAAATACAGAAGATTCAGTCTGAAATTCATTTGCTCTAAAAAATGGCAGTTACTAAGGCTAAATTATTATTATTATTATTATTATTATTATTTCAAGAACTGTAATAATTAAAAAAAAATATATATAATAGATTCACACCTGCTTTTTAAAATTTTTTTCCCTTTTTAGCCATCAACATGTTTTACCCAGAAGGTCTAACAAATAGCCATATGGTCATAGTCTCAAGGGAAGTAGTTCCAGCTTGAAAATCAATATGTCACTACCAGGCTGTGGTAATGGATGCTTACAGCAGCAGGTTTATATAAGCTAATGGTACACTGTGCAACAGCAACTCATTTAGATGAAAGGGTTGCCTAGTCTCATTCAAATGTTTGGGGCAGCAAAAGATGAATGTTTGTAAAAGCTAATTAAAATGGTAATTCAGTGAAGAGCAGGCTGTCTGTAGATGCTTCACTGGAGATCCTACAAGGAACATATTTAGTCCAAGCTTTTTTTTTTTCTGCAGGTTATTTTCATATTTGTGGAGTAGGCTGTCTGTAAGCGATATGAAACATCATAGCTTGAACTAGGGTGTTTTCTTGCACAAGCATCATTTCCCCTGGACTTAGATAAGCAGGAAGAAATCTGAAGAAAACCAAAGTTGTAAATACGTGTGAAATTTTGATAGATTAAAACCAAACCAAACCAAATCAAAAAATATGCAAAAAACCCCCATGATTCAGATCATCAAGAAATACACTTACGTATGCTTTGAAAAGTTAAAACCTAGGTGAAAGGCTAGGGGATTTTTTAAAGAGTCCTATGTCCTATCTTGGTATTTCTTTTTGGTTTGCTGTGGAGAACAATGACATATCATGAATCAAAGTCTGATGGAACAAACTGGTTTTATGCTTCGTGCCACTGGAAAATTGTTCACAGTGCCACTAGTGACATCCTGGTTGCTTCCACAGAAGGGTTATTTCAACCACTGCCGCTAAGACGTTGTACCCTAATGCCTTTAAGAGGAGTCAAAAATCACTTCCAGGGTATCACCTCTTTCAGAGCAGTGAAAAGCAGTCTTCAGTACCAAGTATGAAAGGAGCTGCAGGAGATGTGTGTTATTAAAAACTTGTACATTTCTCCTTTCTTTTAATATTGTTAAGATGTGTCACCTCTCTAGATTTGCTCCATCTGTTACAAGAGGTCTTGAGACAGTACTTTCCAGTCAATTCCTATTTTTTAGTATAAAATAATACATCTGAATTTTTCAGATCCATACACGTTTTGTTTGAGATCCATACATGTTTTGTTTGAGTTTAGTTCTAGAAATGGGTGAAATTGCATACAGCAGAAAGGTCTGTCATTCCTAATTCTGTCTGTTTAATTCTAATGTGCATAGCTTGGGGGGGTTTGTTTAAAAAGTGCTGAAACACATAACCAAGTGTATATCTTAATCTCCTGTTCAGACATGGTGCTTTTAGTTTAAATTACTAGTTAAAAAGAGCTATTTAAACAACTCTTTATAACTTGTGGGAGCTCAAGCTTGCCTTGTTGAGCTTTCAAAACATAACTAATCCTTTTTTTTTGATGGTGTATGTGTAACTCTTGCTGTTTGTTAATTTCAAACTCTTCCAAATTCTTCCAGCAGCTTGTTCTACATATATTTACAACTGAAGTTTCATCGAAAGGACATGTGGCCTCTTGTTTGCAAATTTACAGGGATCATCAAAGGACATTTTAAATACACTGAAAATTTCCTCTAGCAAGAAACAAAACCACCAGGTTATTTGTGCACTATGTATGTTTATAGCCTACTTCAAAGGTTTTGGTTACCTTAGCTCTGAGCTGTATAATCTCTCTTGCAATGCATGAGTCAGTCAGGAACTCCTACATACACACATCAGCCTGGCAGGCTAAAGCCCATGTTGTCACAATCCAGTGCATACACTTGTATGTTGCCTGTTGGCTGAATAGTGATCTGAAACACTCATAGCCACGTGCAATGCAGAGGAACTGGCATCTTTTTAAATCTGAGCCACTCTCCGTTGAAGTCAGATGAAAGACTCCCATAACCTAAAAGTTGCTGTGGAGGCTCTCATCTCAGAGAGAGCCTGTTGGCATTTTCTGATAGGATCCCAGGTTGAATAGAAGCTGAAAAACTGACAAACTATATTAGCAATGATCAGAAAACATAAGTGCTTGTGAAATGTGAAGCCTTTTAGTATATTAGGTCAGTTGTTGACAGAGCTCTCCTTCACATCAGCCTGGAATGAGAACTGATGAGTGAGCATGGGTGAGAACTAGACCCATAACAAAACTATCCATGTGAAGAGAGTGTTACTGAAAGAACAAGTCAATCATTAGAAGGCTAGCAAGTAGCCAACCTAAATTTAGCTCATCTGTTTTCTGATCATATGCTGTGAAATTATGCCGTGTTTGCTACCTCCATCATTGGAATTAGTCATGGCCTGAGATGTGATTCCTAGCTGTGGATCTCTACCGTTATTTATGCGCAGATGGTGCAAAGTGGGAGAGAAAAAATCAAACTATATTTCTGAGGAAACCAAGTCCACAGTTTTCACTGGCAATGCTAGCCTGGTCCATTAAGTACTGTTTTCAGCTTGTCACTAAGTGCTCTCGCCAAGGATGAAATTCATGTTTGATTGTAGGAGTGGCAAATATTTAAACTTGAGCCTTAATAATAATACAACTGGACCTGTAAAGTACTATGCAATATAAAGTCCACAAAGAAATATTCAAAGGTGTCTTCAGTTGCATAGCCAATTTTTCCTTAAATTCAGTTCTCCATCTGTAAGCTATCTGACATGTTATAATAATGTAATTTAGTTAATGTTTCTAAAGGCACTCAAATATTATACTAATCAGCATTAAAAAAACCCCAGAGGAATAGAAATTATTGTCTTCAAAAGAGGTAGAATGATTCCTATCACTGAGGAATGAAGAAAAAATATTGAATTACTTGAAGGTTATTCAATATTCTGTGCACTGAATGAGTTAATTGGAGTACTAGGGAAAAATGTGATGATCTAGTTAAAAACCATGCTAAAATTTGTAATGTTATAATGCACAGTAACATAGAGAGCAATTAGATTTTATTCAACCAGTTGTTACCTCTGAGTGCTTGAATTTGCAGTGTTAGTTTTCTTCTAAAGTAAAGCTAAATGAATGAATAAATCTTTCACAAAGTGTGAAGTTACTGGAAAAATACAACTCAAGAGCATTTTAAAAAGCAGTGGGAGTTCCTTCCTCTTCTAATGAAATTCTGCCGTGAGTGACACACGTTTTCAGTCACACTGGTGTGATTTTCACAAGACAGAAGAGGACAGTTCCTTTTAATATCTCAAAAATCATTTAAGGGATGCTCAATCCTTTTGTATGTAAAATTACTGATATTAACATGGAAAAGATGATATATTCTCCCTAGCTTGCTTTTATAGAAGAGGAGAAATGTGTAGCTGAAAATTTCCAGGGTGTCATTCCAAGGCAGAGAGACAAAATGGAAAAAGTTAGCCCAAATAATTTCAGTTAAGCAACTGAAAACAAAAGTGTTGAGTAATATTTGCATAATATGATAACCACAGAAGACTCTGGTGGAGTGACCATTTCTGTCTAGTAAACTGCTTGAAAATCTGATTAGGACATCCTGATTCTCAATTATACAAGTATTGCAAAGGTTTTTTTATCTTTCAGGTCCTGATGTGAGTTGGAAATACAAAAGAAAACAACAAATCCATAGTTGACTAAAAAGAGCACATAAACATGTGGTTACAAGTTCAAGAGCTTAATTTAGTGAAAAGAAACACTGATCAGAGTATAAGAAGAACAAGTTAAAGAATATTTAGGCAATCTAGATATTTTCAGGTGTTAGAAGCTGGTTAAGTTTATTCTAGAAAAATTTAAGTAAAGGGTAAGGAATCCTTCATTTCTAAGGCTGTGCTTGTAATAGTGAATATGACTTTCTGGGTAATTTCCTGGATACTGATGCCATGGGACATGAACAATCTCTGCACTAAAAATTATATTTACCACCAAAAGGAGTCATCTGCATCATAACTATTTGCCAGGAATCATCCCTGACAATTTCCACGCTGCACCCAACCTCAGTATTTGGTTGGGAAAGTGCTACCTGGCACCAACCCAAACAATACCAAGCTCCTGTTATCACAGTTTAATACCTCAGGCTTGTGTCTTCATTTTTAATCCCATAATAGGTGACTCTTTTACTCAGTCTTTTCCAGGGTCCTTGGATGATGGCGATGTCCTAGTGGATAAGAGCATGGTGAATCAGCTGAGATTGATTGATGATAAAGATGAGGCTGCTCTTCGTGCAGAGGCAAACAGGGGGCTTAAAAAAGTGCAGACCTGCCAATAATACAGGAACAAAAAAACCTCCCAAATTACCTACAGTTCTATAACACTCAGTTTAAATGCATCAAAAGGATAATGAGGTGAACAGAATCAAACCAAATAGATTTATAAGGACTAAAGATTTTAGTCTGATGCAAATTCTTGCTTTCACAGAGTGTCTGCTTTTATGGCTGTGAGGAAGTGCATATGTTACAGCTTGATTTAAAATTCCCCCATTTCAAATTCATTAAAGCAAGCTATGGAATTGAGGTTTGGATTAATTTAATAAATGCTTAGTGGGTGGAAGATAATTTAAGAATACTGTTTTGCTGTCAAACTGGAAAGATTTTTTCTAGAGTGATTGTAAAGTGTCCAGAATCTATTTCTATTTCACACTTTCAACAGCAGCTTGGATAATGGAATAGAATTTCCACATTTGAACATGACAACAAGCTGAGAGAAGTTTCAATATTTTTAGAGAATAAGGTCAGAGGTCAGAATAATCTCACTGAACTGAAAAATGGTCTGAAATCAATAAATTGAAATTCAGTAAAGAAAACTTATTAGTCTGTGTGTGCAATTAGGGAGAAGAAATTAAATGGTTAAATGAAAAAATGTAAGGTGCTGCAACATCAAGGAACTAGAGTTAGGCATACTACCTTGCAAACTGAGTTAAGTGATAACAATGTCTCAGATTCATGGAAATGTTCATTTCAGGCAATTATTCTCTGCACAGTGATGAGTGCAGTTGTGAATTTTTGGTCACCACACTTAGCAACAATGCAGTCAAAGTGAAGGGATTCTGGAGGACAACAACAGGACTGATAGGACATATAAAAAATAAGGCCTGCAAGGAAAGCTTGAAATAACTGTCTTTGTTTAGTCTGGAAATGAGAATGCCCACAGTGTGGAAGAAATGAACTTGATAACAGTCTTCATAACTGTTATGGCCATAAGGGTTATCTGTTTTCCCCACATCCACAGAGGACAAGACAAGGAGTTACTGATCTAATTTGTAGTAGTGATTTTAGCTGTGCAGACTTAAACAGGTTGAGATGGAAAAATGGAAATAATGCTCCCCAGAGAATCACACATTTATCAGGAAAAAAAATAAAAGAATTGTGAACACGTCTACATATATTGATCCTTCTTCGACTTAGTGGCATAGTATAAGAGCATTGTGATCCTTACCAACTCTGCTTCTACATTTTGATTTGGTCCATTATGTTAGCTTCCACATAAATGCTATAGTAAGTAAAATATGCATTTCTTGCCTTTGCTGTAGTATAAATGAGTCAGGTAATTGGCATCAATCCATAATATCTAACATTTTTTAATTGAACTATTTCTCTGGAAGTTTGTAGGACGACAAGATGTTGGTGTTTGATGCTGATGAATTATGTATTTTCCATATGTTGGAAATAAATAATGACAACAGATTTCATACATTACTGTATATTGCATGTATTCTGTATATTTCCGTAATATCAGTATTATAAAAGTTATGTCATGTTAAAAAAGTTATTTCATGGTCTCTGCACCCAAGTCTATGCTGGGGCTGTATGGGCTGCTTATTTTAAAGTGAACTGCCTAGAAGTAAACCTTTATACAAACTTAAAAATGAAAACTTTAGTCCAAAAATGTAGCAGTGGATGTATCTTTTTTTACTCTAATGTGTATTCCTTTTTCAAGTGAAAATGAGCAAATCCTAAGTTTCTATCTCAGGTCCATAAGATCACAAAATATTTTCTGTGGTAGGGAGGGTGGAGTAGCTGATCTCTAAGGTCCATTCCAACCTATGCCATTCTGTGATTCTGTGATTTATCCACCAGCTTTCAGTGGAAAGACAGAGATGTAATGAGCTAAAGATAGTCCAAAATTCACTTTTTGGTTGCTTTTGCAAAATTATATATTTCCTACTACAGGTCTGGGATGACTGCCATCTATGCATGATGCCATGGTTTACATTGATGTGCATAGTAGTACGAGCCTGGCATTTCCCACTTGGCCTTTATAATTTTTTTCCCTCTTGTTTGTTTTTGGCTTTGTTGTTGTTGTTGTTGTTTTATAATTTTTATATCATACTGTGCTGGGTTGAGTTTCCTGTACTGAAGGAACTATTATGTATCTGTAATCCCATGTTCTTACCCTGACTTACTGAGACAGAAGTTTAAACAGAGCAGTACAGTATGACCAAAGAAAATACCCCCTGAGCTATTGGAATGAATCAAATATACCAGAAAGGGAAAATACAAATTTTGTTACTTCTAGTAAGTTTTACCATGGCAATTCTATCGGTTTTGTGGTTGTGTAACTTGATTTTGTTCATTAGAGGATTCTTTATCAAGCATTTGGTCACCTTTATTTCTTCTTGATGCTTCTTGAGTGGCTTTGGTTGTCCATATTACATGAATATTAAACTGCTGCATGCACATTAGTAAGAGTATTCCAGTCCAACTTCAGTACTGGAAGAGCAGCATAGCATGGAACAGGGTCCAGGCTGGTAATCTCTCTGGGTGTGCAACTGAATATGACTTCTTTACATCTGCAAATAATGCCTAAGTGACCACCTTACCAAGAGCTGAGCCAGCCTAAATGTGCCTAGATTGGAAGATAAATACTACAGAAGGCATTAAGCCAACCTAAGTCACATATACACAAAATATACTTCTGTGGCAGGAAGTATTATCATGCCTCTATGAAACTTTTTAGGCCAATTAGTGATATCACATTCAGAGAAACAGAGTGAATAAGTAACTGATGATGCTGATTTTAAAAGAACGAGCCAGGGTGAGCCACCATCCCTCACTGAACAGTGACTGTTTTTCAAGGAAGCACAGAAAGGATGTGAGAGCTTCTGGCTGAGGTCAAGATTTGGTCTTTTGATGGTTTGTAGTTGGATTTTATTTTTTATTTGAGGTTCAACACCAGTGTTTTACTTGGACTGACCCTGCCGTGCTGCTGCACCTGAGGTAAGCGCAGCAGAACTGGAAGCTAGATGCATTTGTCATGTTAGGTTGATGTAATTCATTATGGTGATAAAGAATAATAAAGGCCACAGGGAACTAGTAATAATGAGATGGTTTTGGTTAGTGGAGGTGTAAGGTAAATGCTGTGTCTGGTTAAAACATTAGTGATGTATAAATACTGCTGGATCTGCAGAAAGGACGAGCATCCCCAGTGCAAGCTGTAAATGCTTCAGGTTGTTTTGGTTTTTTTCCATCAATCACTTTGGTGAAGGTCAGCCTTTCTCTCACATGTGTGCCAAATCAACTTGCCTATTAGTTGATTTCTTATCAGCTACTCCCCCAAGGAATGATGAATAGTTAATCTTGTTTATCTTGTTAACTTTTAAGTGCAGAGATATGTACAAAAGTCTATAAACATATTATTTAGAATATCAGATAATATTTTGGAAGGGAAAATTACTTGGCAGTAATGCAGGAAGGAGGTGGTACAACAGGCATGTACTGACAGAGCTGATCTTCTGGTTGTGCAAGTATTTGAAGCTGACTGACTGGATCACAGCAATGGCCTTAAGGATTCATAATTGCTTTAATTACAGTGGGTTTCAATCAAATATGTCTAAAACATTTATGTGCATAAATGTTCTGTTCTGTAGCTATAGGAGTAAATCTTTCTAAGATGCAGATATGACTGTAGATGTGCTCCTGGTCTCTTGCTATTCAGGGACTCGATACATCTCTGTAACTGTACAGAATGCTTTTCATACCATTTAAGATAAAATTGTCCCTTTAAAAACAATGCATCACGTTTGGATTGTAATTCCAAATGTAGGTATCTGTGAGGTACCTAACCCCTACCTACTGAGACAATAAAATCTTTGATGACACAAGTTCTCAGTACACTGGTTGGGGGAAGAAATGTTTTATAGAGAGACTATGGTTTTCTTCACAGCCTGCTGGTTTGGATTAGAATCAGAGATGAGTTTCCAAGTCAGCATGTACAGCACCGTGCCAGAGAGTTGTTCTTGGAGCTGCTGCTTCTGTAAAATGCAGAGGGGGGAAAGAAGAATCAAGAAAATGAGAGGAATGGCTACTGGCAGCTTTTCACTTTTGCGTTTAGGGTATTGTAGACAACAACCGACACTGTCTGGACTTTGCTGCAGCGAATGCTGGGTGGGCAATGTGGTTTCTCACTCTTGGTTCATTTTGTTGTTAGTTCAGCAGTGCTAGAAAAGAAAGGAGAACTTTCACTGAGACTAGCAGCATGAGCAGCATGCATTTAATATTTGAATGAAGAAGTAGTTACAGTTTTATGAAAAACATATTGTGAAGTTTATTATATGTTTTACGATTTCATGTTTGCCCTCCAAAGGAAAACACTGATTTGGAAAATACAAGATGTATATCCCCCCAAGTAGCTGAAAATTTTCCAATTTCTATAAAGAAGGGTGAACTAAACCATTACGTTTACAGGGATTTATCCAGCCTACACTACAAAAGCATGTGAAGAATTTCAACACAGTCGCTGGTTATAAGATACTGAGATATGTTCTGTTGACTTGAAAACTTGAATATTATTTGGCATTTTAATAATGTTTTTAGAGCATGAAGCATCAAAAGGTTTCCCAAAGGTAAACCGAAGCACAGAGAAGCAATGTCTGTTGTCCAAGTTCAAGGGGAGCCTACGTTACTCCTTCAGACAGAGCAGCATGATGCAGCATCCTCTCTGCTTCTCTGAATGCATTACATGCTCTGATCTAGGTTTTAATTTTTAAGGAAGCAAAATTACATTTCTGCCAATTTTGCCTGTTTATGTTTTGGCAGGAGGATGACCAAGCAGCTCCTGGAGAAGGAGGTCACCTCCCTACTTCTTAACAGCTGGGCTGTGATGCTTTGAACACCGTAGTCTGCTGTGTGTGGAAATTAGTCCCACTAATTTCACATTAGTGGATCAGTAATGGTTCTGCTTCACAGATACACTGTGAGAATAAAGACAATTATAAATTTGATAGGTATTATGGTAACCTATCATGTAAGGCATGTAAGACAGAACAAGAAGAGCATTTGTTATTGTGTATGCCTGGACTCAGTCTGAGTAACCTCAACAGTAATACAAAGTTTGGGTCAACAAGGTCCACAGAGAGTTCATAATCAAGACTTAATTTCCATTATTTACTTTCATCTTAAAATGTATCTAGTTATGCTTTACATAAACATCTAAAGGGAATTTCAGCTTCTAAAGCTGCACTTGGCTGATTGCTAATCATGCAAGTTCACGCATACTCCTGCGTGAATAGTTTAGAGCCACACAGATTGTATTAGAGGAGAGGAACAGTTTACCTTTTCCTTAATTAGTATTTCATATAATCCTATCAAAACAGCATGTGAAGAAAGCTTCCTAAAAATCTACTAATTGTAGAGCAACTATTAAATACTATCCCTGGATTCCTTGTTGTTTAAAACTTCTTCTTTAAAAAATAAAAAAGTATGAAAAGAACATATTACTCATCCAGCTTCTTTATTAGCTGCAATCTTCTTTATGAGTTCTGCGTCCCCAGTTTGTAACCTTAAATGGAATTACTGCATTTGCTAATTGTAAACTGACTCCATGTTTAAAACAAAGTTTCTTTTCCGCATTTGGCATCGCTTCCTATCATTTTTTATTTTATGAATTTTGGCAGAGACTACAGAACCATACATATTTGTGAAATTCAGTATGCTGTATGCCTGTATTATGAAATGGCATTATCATTTTTCCTAAGTTAGTAGAGGGCAGGGCTCTCAGAAGCAATTATGGACTGATAGGACAAATCTTAGTGAAAGTGAGTTGTGTTGCTAAACCTTTTATATGGAAAATTCCTCACATACTTTTCATGTTACAGCAATGAAATCTGTATAATTTATTCCAATCAGCAGACATGCAATGTGAATCACAGAGAAAACAAGATCACAGTAATGTAAAGCTACAAACATACTGAAAGGGGTACTTTAGCATCTTTTTGCTTACAGCAAATGCTTTTTCTAGGAAGTAGCATAAAGTGATCTTGTTAATGTCAGCTAACTGCTCTTTGAAGTCCTTGGAGGTGCTACCAATTTCCATAATAGGCAAAGTGATGAAGAAAGTGAAATCCAGTTTGATAGTAAGAGGGAGAAAGCTGAAATTCCTGAAAGCAAAAAAATTTTCCTTGCTCACGTGAGTGACGAAGCTACCTATGAGAATGTTCTCTGTTTCATTTTGGTTGAGATCTGTTTTGTCATGGAATTAACTTTACTCCATGGGCCAAAGTCAGAGGAGCCTGCTGGAAGTTACCTAGATGAAGCGACCCGTTGGTTTCCTTGCTCAGAGGTACACCCCTGTGTCATGGGTGGGCTATTGTGGAGGATAAACTTTGAGGACAGATGTAATATGTTTATAAGAACAAACTATCCCGGCAGAGCACGTTAGCAGCCTTACAGCAGAGGTGTCAGATCTTTTATATCTTGTTAGCTTTCATCTTCTGCCTGGTGGACTGTAATGTTTTCTACTGTGCCATGGAGCGAACACCATTTTCTTCAGGTCTCAGTTTTATAGCTGTAGAAAGGCCTTAATTATTGTAACATTGGATTTTTTTTACTTTGTTAACTAACCTGGTAATGAAGCTTTTCATGCCATCTGTATTATGTCAGCAAAGTAATCTTCAGCTTAGACAGCAGCTGGGCATGGTTTTTCCTGACAGATGGTATCCTGTCATCTCTTTAGCAGCTGTTTGGACATGGCTGCATGTCAACGCCACCATGATATAATCATTGTAGTGCTGTGAAGAAAGCCCAGTGTGACCCGTAAGGCACTTGGCATCACGCTGTTGGTGGCATATTTTGCAAGAACATTTTGAAGAAAGGGTATAGAAACAAGAAATCTGAGCACGTGTCGCATATGTCCTTCCTTTGCACACTTCTGTGGGAAGCAACAAATGTGTTCAAGCATTTTAACAGTAAGTCTTTTGCTGGTCACAAATCTAAATTTTGGATTTGGAAGGCTATATAGAGTTACTGTGAAACTGTGCCAGTTTTTCCATACTGTTACATTGTTCTGGCTTGATTGCACTGATACTGAAGACATAGTCTTGCATATTTAGTATTTTATTAAAGGTCTAGGCCTCGTCAACCAGCAAGTTTTAAAATCAGTGAGAGAGCATTGTGTAAATGGTGGAAAGCTGCTTTGAGATCATACGTTAATATTTTCTGTGACTTGATGTAAGTGATCTTGGCAATTCTAACCAAGTCAGGATGAGGATACAGGAGTTAACAGAAGTCTATGCTCTGAAGAAAACTAGCAACAGAATAATTTTCCATCTTGGAATTTAAATGTTTAACCTGGCTGGTATAATGAGATTCTTTACATTTTTAGACTCTTGTATTGTAAATTACAAGCCCTACCCATGTGTTTTACATCTGAAAGCACAGTACTCTTCACTGTGCTCTCATAGATGATAGTATCCTTTTTTTCTTTTTTTTTTTCCTCACATACACATCTTCCACTTAATCACGTTACGTGCTTTTTTTCTGCCTATGGTTGAAGTACTGAGTGTAACATTAACAGATGTGACACAGATTCCCATATGTCTTGGTGACTGACCCTACAGGAAATTTTGTTGGCAGTCTTTTTGAGTCGTGTGCATCTGTGTTTATATATACACACATACATGTATTGGCATCCAGTCCACTTTGGCCACTATATTAGAGTTCAAAGACTCTGCAGTGTGAGTGTTAATTTTGTCCAGATGTAAGTTGTTTTGGTCAAACCGAGTTGTACGTAGGACCTCACCACAGGAATCTCATTTCTGAGATCTCATTTCTGCCTCCTTCCTTGACCTTTTGTGTGCAGTTAATTAGCAAGTATTGTGGCCATCAGTGAGGATTGGCAGGTGATGATTAGATTCGCTCTTTCTATGAGGGGTATTATGCTTGATTTGACCACCAGGCAGCACAGCTTTGGTCAGCAATATGCGTATGAGAGAAAAAAATCACATGGCCATTCAATCATTAAGTATTCCTCAGTGTTGCTTAAGTTTTAAGGAATTTCAACACCCAAACAGAATATATTCACAATACAGTCAAGTCCACAGCAATAGACTTAGCTTCTTTGAGGAGTTTTGTCTTTTTTTGTTTCTTTTTTTTTTTTTATTACACTGATCAATAACGAAAATATCCCCAAGATTATTGCAGGTTCTCTATGCTCAGTAGCTATGGAGGCTTAACATGCTATTTCTGGTTGAATTCTTTCTTACAGAGGAGCAGTGAATAATAACAAATACACTACTTCTCTGTCATCATTTTTTCCAAAGGATGGCTTAAAAAAGATTTTCAAGAACATGACAAGGGTGATCGGTGGGCTTTGTACTGAACTACAGCATTAAAAAAATAAAAATCTTTTCCAAATATCCAGACCTCTGATTTTCTGAGGATTCTACTTTTATTTTATGTGCAACTACTTGGTAATGGTTGCAGATCATGCCAGTGAAATAGAAATATGTGTCCACATGCCCAGGTTACACCATTTAAAAATCCGCCCAAATCTGTGCTTTTTTATGATCTAATGCACTGTCAGCACATAAATGTACATTTTAGGCAGAATCCTATGCAACCAGTGCACCTCTTAAAAATCCATGCAATAGAAAACAACAAATGAAGAAAAATCTGAATGTCCACAGCATTGGGATGTTAAAATTGATCCACTGACATGAAAAATATTTTCCTGTTATCATGGGTTTTGGTTTGGTTTTTGATTTTTTTTTCTTTTTTTCCTTTTTTTTCTTTTTTTTCCTGGAAAATAAAAAGCTTCTCTTGCTTATTTATAGCATACATGATTTCTTAAGTATTTTGCCAGCTAATTAGTGTTCATCAGGAAGACTGATTGCTGCAATGCTTATTTTCAGCACTGGCAAGTACATCTGAGAGCACTAGCCAAGATTTCCAGATCTTTATACCTGAGCCTCTTTGTGATCCAAATCTGGATAGGTAGAGTATAACATGAACTATAAACCAGTGTAAAACTGACAAGTTTCCAAGTATATACTCAAAAGCCCCAGAGCTCTGCCTTTAATGTCAGAACATAGTTTTGTTAGATTTTAACTGCAAATATTGCACAATATATATTTTTCCACACTTACTAATTAATACATGTAACAGGCACCTTGAGACCTCTCACTCCACCCAGGTTTTGCAGGGGCTCAGCCTCGCACAAGGATCCTGCCATCTCTCCAGGCTGTGGAGCTAATTGGAGCTGGATTGGCACCCAGGCACACCTAAGCTGCTGCTGCAGCTTGTGTAATGGTTCAGGCTGTGACCAATTCAGAAGAGCCAGAATAAAGTCTCTTGGCTTTGTGCTGTTGGAGGTGCTGTCCTGCTGTTAAAAGGGTGTCAGGTTACTACAGTTTGAGGACTCAGGCATAGAGTGTGAGCCCATATGCAGCTGTGTAAAATCTAATCCTCTGACTTTTGAGTTTGATCTACCATCTGCGTCATTTGCCTTCAGTATTCACTTTTATGATTATTCCCAGGTTTGAGTGTTGTTTGTTCTATGTTGTGGAACAGCCATTCCCTTTAACCTGGAGCTGATGGTTGAGAAATATGTTCATTCTATGCAGTGATAGGTTCTATTCTACGTGTTCATTCTCTCTGTGGTGTTCATTCTTCTATGGGATTTGGTTTAAGACAACTGAAATTATTTGTAATGCTTGGGACAGTATTATTGCATGCTATTGTTTCATTACCCACTGCAATATAAATGTTGGTTACTCTTTTTTAAATTGCTTTTTAAGCATGATCCAAATTGGTAAATCTAGTAATCAAAATGGATTGTAAGAAGGTTGATAGCAATCACCTGATTCTTTGGAGAAATGGTCTAATTTCTTGCCTTCCACCATATTGCCTTATAGAACATCCCAAAAATAAATGAATAATACCCATATGAATAGCTCACATCCTATTCTCCTTCTAAGTGAAATTCAAAAGAAGGAATACTAAGTTTTATGCTAAATCAGTTGATCTGGTCACTGAAAGGTACTTCAGTCTGGTCAAGTAGCCCATTCCTACTCCAGACAAAAATTCACAGAAATTAACAAGTTTGTTCCATTGTTTTCTCCCTGCGTTCCTAAGTGAGAAGGACTAGAGCTTTTCCTGGACACCAGCTGGGGGGCTGTGTGTGTCCCTGGAGGGAGAAGGAAATAATAATATTGAGACACAAAGTATTTATTTACTATGTGCAATAATACATTAATTTTATTATTTTACTATATTATTTTCTATCACTTTTTTTTGTAGTGTGAACACTTGCTTTATTAGTTTTACCATATTAACTAATTGCCACATAATTTTTGTCATTTGAATGCTTGCATTGTCTCATAGCTAGATTTGCTGTCAGGCAATTACTGGTATTCAGTCAGCCTGGATGCATAGAATTGTTGTGCTTAGAAAGAAGAATATTTTATATGGCTTTAACAAATTAATTAAACCTTCTGCTATTTAGCCTGTGGGTCTAGCTGTATACCACTTAATCCTAGTATTAACAGATAGAAATTTATTATGAGTCCATGAAGACCTATATATTTCTAATAAGTATTTATGATTTCCCTATGCAGTGTTAGACAACAAATGAAGTCTCTGTTAAACCTTTGTGCTGGGAAACATTATCAAAAACCTCATTATTATGTGGCCTATTTTTACAGCTCAGTTGGTTTCACTGATGGGGAGAAACTCAGAAAAGTCAACGTTTAGTTTGCTGCTGATAAACACAAGAAGTTTGAAGGCCTACTTTTATTTCATCTGTAATCAGTCCTTTCTCAGACTTGCTTTGCCCTGGATTTAGAGTGCCCTTGTTTGTATCATTTCACTGTTCACCTGGCCTATTGAAAACAATGTTTTCTAATGCATTTCTAGTTTATCTTCAGTTTTTCTATTGCAACTAGTATTATACTAGAGAAATCCTGTGCTTTATACAAAAGATTGGCTAATATGGTCACCCTTGCATCAATTCCTTCCATGTCATGGCTTTATTCTGCCTCTGGGGCATTACCTGTCTGACTGTCTGACTGTCTTGCTGCACTGGGAAAATGAGCTTGCAGATCAGAGAGACACAGGGTATTGCTCCCCAGCAAGAGCTTAGGAGCAGTTTCTGAAAAACATGCTCCTTTGCAGAAGTCCTTGGCTTCATCCCCTGGCCTGCATGCCCTACTCACCCTGTGCAAGTACCCTGGTGTGGGTGATGTAAGCGTTCACACGACCCTGCATGTGGAGCCTGGTGCACTTAGGAACAAAAACTTGGGAGGTCTCTGATGGGCTTGGACCAAGCCTTATGTAAGACTCCGAGTTGCTTATTGACTGTGTCTTTGTCCAAAAACATGCTTCAGTTTGTGTCTGTGGAAAAACTCAGAAAAATTAACTCTGAAAATTACAAAACTTCAGGAAACATCAAACCACTCCTCTTCCAAACAAATGAGATGCTACCACATTTCCCATGAGGCTTCAGCTCTTTTTCTAGCTGAGTCATAGAATAATAGTGGGAATCAACATTCACAATAAGATTTCAAGGAAGAAATTAACAAATTTCTTTGAATTTAAGTAAGTGGCCTCATTTCAGAGGAACAGAGAAAGTTCTATTGTTTCCTTTCACAGAGATTGAGCCTTCATCCGTTCCGTTCTTATTATAAGACAGAAATAATATCCTAGTTTCCATGATTTCTTTATGATCTTTGCGGTACTAGTAACTTTGTTTTCTTAAATCTTCAAGTCCTCATGTCTTTTAGCAGAAACAATCGTGAATTAGATTTAGTCACGCTTCTGCTCATTCCTGTCAGTGTAGGCCAATGTTTGGCAAAACCGATTGTATCTGTCTTGCTATTCAGATTGCTCTAAACACTTCTTTTCCTCTGCCATATGTATTTATTTGTTAAAAACATGATTTCTCCAAACTTTTGACTTTCACAATGTTCCCCAAGGCAGTGATATTTACCTGAGTAATGAAAACTTGCACCTTGTTTTCATGATGTGAAAGAGGACGGCAGTTTTAACTGGAGACTGGCGTATCCTGCGGCTTCTTTCTGAGCACACAGGGGCCATCGAACATTCTTCTTCACTCTCAGAGATTTCTTTGAAGCACATCTCTACTATTGGACATGTCAGTGGAAGTTTCAAAAATTCGTCTACTTCTTGGGACAAAGCCCTTACATTTGCACTTGGGACACTGACTTGCCAAGATACACATACATGGCCAAAATATATATTTTTTTAGGGAATTTTAGAACTTTTTTCTCTCCGGATGTGCATCTGGGTTTTCTTTTGCTTTTCTTATTCTCCCTGTTGTTTCTGTTTTCAGGGTGGTGATGAGTTTATTCATTGTAATAGCATTCTGATTCCATGACATAAATCCTCTGTTAATAGGAAACAGAAGTAAAAAACAGCCTCATATACATCCAGTGCAAAGCACATTAAGTATAGCAAGACTAACAAACACCAAAAAAGACAAGTCAGAAAACCTAAGAGTTGTCAGTGGACTTCAGTATCAATGACAAGGTGTGGAAATGACAAGCTTTTGCCTTTTCACATGCTGTATTTGGAGGCTGTTGTGTGCTGAAAATTGTATAGCTAGATTGTATGCTTAATTTCTCTCCAGAATATCTGTCTTTGGGAAAGTTTTCAGTTTACATTTACAAGATAAAAGACACTTTTTCTTTTTACCTCCATCAAACTTTTAAACATTATTAGTAGTAGCTGTTAACCAAGTGAAACAAATACTGTTAAAACACAAAAGAAGCATGTTAAGGAGGCAGGAAAGGCAGATGGGCTGAGTGATATCTTAGTTCAGTTTTCTGTAATGTGGGAGGCTGGGAGTGAAGTCTATTACCATGGGCTTTGTAAGAGCCAACTTACTTCTGACAGGTTTCCTGGGGATATGCAACCAACCTATCCTCCCAGGACAGTAAAATTTGAACATCCTTGGACAGAGTCTCATTAAATGTCTTGGTCACTACATAGAGTAATTTGGACTCATAAATTAAAAACACATTCAGATTGTGATTCCAAACATTGTTATTTTTAGTTAAGCCACAAACCATTAATGATTGTTTAAAGTAGGAGGTGCTGCATTCCTCTTCTCAAGCATGTGCTGTTTACTTGCTACCCGTGCAAGTGCACAGCCAGAGTACTTGGTCCCTCCAAGGACGCTGAAAAGGCTTCAGAGGAGCCAACTTGCACTGGGGCTCTAAGAAGGCTGCACACAGCCTCCTCAGGGATGACTGTTCCTAAATGACTTCTCCTTTTCCTTAAGGAGATGCCAAGAAGCTACCCTTGATCTTTTAGGACATGAAAGAGAGGTGACTTTTGGCAGGACACTTTCCATCTTTGTATTTCTGATTTCTCTTCTTTTTTTTTTAAGAGGTGAGGCTGTTTCCAGCGGAGTTTGCCTTATGTCTGTGTTACACAAAGCTGTAATTTTGCTTTGAAACTGAAGTGAATTAATACTTCCTGACAAATAAATTACCAGATAGATATGTTAGCATCTTGGGCTTATGAGGAGTATCCTTCAACTATCCCTTTTTTTTCCTTACCTCAAACAGACTCTTGAAAATGGCTGTTCTTAAGTGCACCCAATCCAGATTGCATAGAGGCAGGAAGAAGGAAAAGGCATGCCAATCACTTTTCAGCTGTATTGGCAATTTTATTTCTGGAACAGTATTTTCTTCTCTTCTGACTCTTTTTTTTTTTTTCTCCAATAACCATCTTATCACTTATCAATTATTTCCTCTGCTGGGATAGAAGTTTATAATTGTGAAAGTCCGATGTTTATTTACAACTTCACACTACAAATTAGCTTTCTGTCTTAAAGTTAGACTCATCTGTGTATTTCAAAACACTGATGTCACTATTCCCATTTGTAATAACTAATCAATATTTTCATTTCCTTGTCTGTTTTTCTTTCTTTCCCCTCATATCTGCCTTCACTTTCTTTTTTTACCTGAAATTGAAGATTGGCCCAAGAGAGCATTTAAAGATGCTTACCTTGCATTCTGAGAAGTCTTAGTAGAACTTCTTGTGTGTTTCCAACTGAACTCATAAGTGCTTAAATACTTGACTGGAGTAGACCAAATGACAAATGTAGCAGCTTAAAACTGCCCCTTGTCTCTTGTTGTACCCTGCTTGAAAACTTTAAAACTTCTTGGTTTGTTTCAACATCTTAGCTCTGGCCTGCTGAAAATACAGCCACCAATCTTTCAGTTCAATCTTGTGAATGCCATTGATTGCAAAAGGAGTGAGTGCAAGCTTTGAGACCTACAGAGGCTGGATCAGCTCTGAACGTGTACTCTGTTTGGAAGGACAGAAAAGGAAGATGGAAGTTTTATTAGTTAAAGTTACAATTTGTCACTCTCATGTTACTAATGATTCCTGTAAGAGATCTGCATGACATTGCAGTCTTTTAGAATACTTGCAACCAAAAGAAATATAACCACTGACCTATGAACCTGGAGTTTTAAAAAATATCCACGATCTTTTATTCAAGGAGCTATACTTTCCATCTGCTTTGAGTTCTCATGGAGAACTGACACCATTAGATGTGCCCTTATGCAGATCAAATAACCTGAGATTTGTAAATTGGAGTCCAGAGCCTTGTCTCTTTAGGCCCTGTTTCAACTCAGTAGTAAGTCAAGGCAGGTTCCTCCAGAAGGAGATTCAGAGAATCTGGTCTACTCCCCTCACCACTCTAGCTCTCTGGTTTTTCTCTCTCAGGGAGATTGTATGGAACTTTTACAAACTGGGCTCCTAAATTCAGTATGTCAAACTAGACTCTGGCAGCAGACTTGGACTTTCTGCCTGATCCATGTATGGACAAACTCACTTTGTCTCTAGGGTTTGGCTTTACTGATGGGAAAGAAAGACCAGTGCAAGCCAAGTCCCTACCCTCTGATAACCTGGAATTCTTAAAATGGACCTGCTGAGCCCCCTCTTGATTGCTTACTTATTCACTGAGTCAGAAAGGGTAACAGAGCTATTGGTTTTTGGAGGAATGTCCTTGCTTTTCCTCCTCCTTTACTGTTTGTAGGTCTGTTGTAACTTAATGGCAATCCTCACTGGGTCTGTGGTTTGTGCTGCCATACAAAACATTTTTGACCTTCTCCTGACCTGCCCTGTTTAATATTCAAAGGCAATAATTTCATATCACTTTCCTGTGTGTTTCTTGCCTGTTTATTTGCTCCAGAAGATGATGCTTAGATTGCTTGTAATCCTAACAGCAGCAGAGGATTTGGCTTGGGTTTGAGTTGTTAATGTGGTTGAGTGACTCAATACCACTGATAACATATTTATCCTGGACCTCCCAACAGAGTGAAGCAGACAGAAGACAATCTGATGGAAGGTTTCCAATAAGAATATTTCTCTGGCACTGTTCAAAATGCAAATTAAGAACCAAAAATATTTCAGCCAAAAGCATTGTTTAAAACTCACAAAAAAGGAACAGGCGTTTGTATGAACCCCCTTCCAAATTATTTAAGCCATTATAAAACATTTTTGCATTGATACTACAGTAAACTGAAATGATGTTACATGCTGTCCCTGCCCTTATGCACAGAGGTTCAGAAGCTGTCTGTGGAGTTTAATCTAAATAGATAAGACAGACTAAAGTTAGAAAAATAAGAAAGAGAAATGAAATTATGCACCTACCGTTAGACAGCCAGTCAGTAGCAGAGCTCAAGTTAATT
This sequence comes from Florisuga fusca, assembly GCA_038090715.1. Taxonomy (NCBI): domain Eukaryota; kingdom Metazoa; phylum Chordata; class Aves; order Apodiformes; family Trochilidae; genus Florisuga; species Florisuga fusca. The sequence goes on from JAAWXA010000007.1 coordinate 21,231,037, forward strand.
GTCATCAAAAATACATTTTTTTTTCAGTAAGAAAAGCTTGGCTAGTGCCAGCTAAAAGGTAAAGCTACTGTATTTTAGCAACTACTCACTGCAATTTTAATGGCAAGATGTGGAGAGAATTGTTTTAACTTAATGTCTTCAGAAAAGAAGACAAAAGGTGAAGGAGCATTGTTGCTGGTGTCAGGAAAGGAAATCAAAAAGACTATGTCCCTTATCACAGTGTGGTATTCTTCTATGCACACCCACAATAATTAAGTGCTTTTCAACTTGAAATATAGCAAAAGAGAGAACATTCTGAGAATATTTTAGTGCTCTCTCTATTTCAAAATTGTAATATATATTTTTAATGTCTTTGTATCTTAACAATCAGCAGCTATTTTATGCCTTTTCTATTTTTTTTTTTTTTTTCCAGTGTAGAGGCGTTGTTCAAAATACTTGCTCATTTCTGATTAGAATTTTTTTTCCCAAGGCTATTGACACAGTTTTCTTTGTTCAATTAAATCTACTCAAGTATCTCCTGAGTAACAATATCATTACAGCAGAAAAAACAGTTCAAACAAATTACAGTCTGTATTCATTTGTTGGGCATATATCCTCCCACTACCACTATTAATTAATATAATTGTTAGTTCTTAGCTTAATTAAAATAATACAAGAGATATAAATAAACTTGTCAGATTTTTAAAATACCATACTTGAACAACTGTATGCTGTCAGCTACTTGATGTAGATTTTTTGCAGTCTATGAATAATGTGAGGGTGAAGGCATGGATGAAAAATTGTCAATTTTTGCAACGGCATTTTGTAATTTTTAAAAAATGTTAATCAGTGTTTATAAGTGCACTACAGTTTACACTTGGACCTGCACTATCAATCATCTCAATTGATGAATACAAGCTCCCACCAGCTAAAAGCTGTCCTTTGCCTCATTGGAAAACTGGAGAAAGGAAAACAGAACTGAAGGAGAAAAACTGTATTAACTACATGGTCTGCAGAGTGATCTTTGTGAACAGCATTTAACTATCAGTAACATGAAGCATGATGGAACTTGCAAACATTTATTCAGTTGACGATTTTTTTGCATCTATGAAAAGCCACATTCTGATTGCTTCTATGAATAGTGCTTTCAGAACTTCTTGTTTGTATTGGTTTAGTATGTGAGGGGTAGGGTTATATTAGGTGGCATTTAATGTTACCAGGAAATGAATGTAAATGTATTCAAATTGCAGATATTTTATTGTATTCCTTTCCTCCTCCTGTGTCACTTACTGTCTAAGATGATAAATTCAACAAGTTAAATTTATCACACTCCTGTCTATGTGATTTCAGTCCTTCTTGGACTTGCATTTGATTTCAGTATATTTATAAAGAATTAGATCTTTTTTGTTTCAATGGCCCAAAGTCGACCATTGAAACAAACAAAAAAACCCTCTAGTTAAGTGATTTCAGTTTTATTTTTCTTACCATAATTGCTACACTTGTTCCTTGAGCCAATGTTCTATTTTTATCATACTGAGGAAGTTAATCTTCTTCTAGTGGTATCAACTAAATGGCAGCTATCTTGTTTGAGTTAATAATCCAGGCTTCTTTTTTAATATTCAAGAAAAAAAAAATAAAAAAGGAAAAAAAAGCAAAAACATGGAACAAGGAGCAAAAAAAAAGAAGAGATAAAAAACCAAAACAAAGCAAAAACCATCACACAGGAATGTCCAGAAAGGTGATGAAATCAATGGCAAAAGACAAAATTATGTGGATAAGTGAGGTTCCTGTACCACTCTCCTTCACTTCAGAAAACACCTGAAGATGCTGACTGTTTTCCCGTCCTTCAGCAGAATGTTTCTCCCCAGAATAGTAATTGATTGTTAAGGTTTTCCCTTTCTAATATCCAGGCCTAACATACACTGCTCTCATTGTCTTGTCATGTTTTAAGACTAAAGCAGAATATGTATTTTCTGTCAGTGCAGGATTTCTGACCATTCCATTCTGTATGAGGAACACTGATGGATGAAATTCTTTGCGTGTACTTTATCGTACAAATTGTAAATCATTAATTGTTCTTTTTCTGGACTGCCATACATTGATTTGTGGTGATAAAGAGAGAGATTTTCTGATAGGCGATGGCAAGTATGAGACAGCCCACTTTGTCTCCAATGTTTAGAATTAGGAATTAGACTCTTGAGCATAGAAGTATCATAGCTGCACAATTTTTTGAATGAAGCAAATGTAAACCAGAATGAAGTGGAAAAGGAAAACCATAATTTGCCAGACTCCAGAACAGGTCCTTGGTTATAAAATTAACAGGTATTGGTGAATTCTTTTGGTAGTCATATTTTGAAATATATCATGGCATTGCAAAAAGATGACAGTAGTTGTGACATGCCCAAAGCTCAAGTAAGAAAAGTGCAGTATAGAAACAAGGTATAAGCAGGAAGATATTCAGTACACCAGCTATGCACCTAAATTGGCAACTAAATTGGGAATATGTGTAAATGAAGAATCTTAATTCAGGAAAATACAGCCTAGGTCATAATAAACAATTTTCATAGATGAAAGTTGTATGCCATGCCCAGCACAGTGTTTCTCTTTGCATTGGGTTGGTGAAGAAGTGACTGCATAAGGTTTTTAGTGTGGAACAAAATAATTTCTCTGCCTTAATTCTTTGGTAAGCCCAATATGCATGGTCAGTCCTTACCATCTTGCATCAAATTGGAAGCTGTAAAAAAAAAAGGGAGAAACCTAATGGCTGAAGTATTCCTGCAAGAAGCTAGATAATTGTGCTCTCTTCAGTTCTGCTTCAGAGTTGCTGAAGGAGAGTCTGCCAGGCACTGCAGAGCCATGGATCACATTTCTGAGGATGTTCATCAGCACTTGACATTTGTAGTAATACCAGGAGTAGAGCCTGAGCTCCTCAACTTCTTGGTTGTTTCTCACTGTGAGCTCATAATTCAACAGCTTTTGAAATTCTACTTGCAGACAGCTGGTAACTTTGACAAATTTTTTGCTGCATTTCTGATGGGGAAAGCTAAGAACTAGTTCCTAATGCTTTAACCATATTTTATGCTAGTGGCTCTCTGGTGATTTTGTTGGTGGAACATTTGGAGCAATGCAGTGGAAATTCAGATCAACAGACTACTGGTCAGTGATGATAAAACCAAGCATTGTGTAAAGTGTTGTAATGATATTTCCATAGAAAGACTAGATTTGATAACTTCTGTAGCACAAATGAGAAAGACAGGTTATTGCCACCAAAAATACATAAATATAAGTTGAAATAATTTATTTTGCACTCAGTGTGTGTTTGATGCAAGTGACCCCTGCTTATAGAAACTTTCAGTGCTAGTAAACCACCCAGTTATCCAGAATTTAATGGTAAACAGAGCCAAAGAAGAGTAGTAGCTTTGAGAGATCAGTTTAATGAAGTTAAAAGTTTAGAATTGCTTTACTTTTTTTTTTTTGTAACTGACAAACAGTTGAAGTATACAGTGAACAGTTAGGAAGGTGAAGCTGTTTAAGGGAACTAGTCAAAATATGTCATATATAATAGTAAAGCCCCATCAAATAAACACCAACTAAAAGACTTAAGCCTGTTAAAAATATTTTACATTCAAGCAAAGAGTTCAAAAGGTCACTGTTTGGCATTCCTCCTCATGAGCAAATCTAGAGAAGTTAACAGGCCTTTAGTAAACAAATTCTGATTCAAAGCTATTTAGATCTGTCTCTATTTACTCTGTCAGAATCATATGGTTGAGATTGCCTTTCTACTACAATAGAAATGACATTATCTATTTAGTGGAGCTGAAACTGATTCTGCATTAAGCAGCATTACTTTATATGACACAGAAACAGTAAAGCATGTGTACCTGTAAAATGGAGTGATTTAAATGTATTATGCAATAAGTCTAAATGGTTACCATGCACATGGCTTAGAATAATACTTCAAACATAGAAATGCCTTTCATTTGTTGTTGTTTTTTTCTTAGCAGAAATACATTAGTTGAATTTAATAGTCATTCTGAAAGACAGGTAAGCGTTGGTAAAAACATGTAACAGATGGATAAACTGACATAAATGGAGGGTGAGAGATTTGTTCAAGGTCAGAGAGCAAGTGCACAGCAGTTCTGACTTATAGTTCCCTGTTCTAATGGTGAAACAAATCTCCTTTGTTCTCGTTACTTGTACATTGTGGTTTAAATGAGTAGGCACTTTATTTTGCCTTTTCATCCAAAATATGAGGACAGGGCATAAACAAAGTCTATGAATTTTTCTTTTAAAGTTAGTGTAGTTTTTATTTTGTTTCAGGATCAAGGAGACAAGAGTCATATACTGAAGGCACTTGCATCATCCTCTGCTGCTATTAATAGTTTGCTCTAGAGATAAGAGGTTGGCTGTGGTTGACTTCTCTCCCTATACTGAACTTGTAAGAGGTCCATGTAGTACTGTAGCACTGAACTTCTTGATACTTCTGCCTTTTACCTGGAAACAATGATTTATCTTCCTTTTTCTGTTTGTTGATATTCAGCACATCCAGATGAACTAATAGTTTATTACTGCTAGAGTAGGCTCTAAATTGCCTAAATATGGTACTGTGCTAATCATAAGATGCTTCATCACTCCAAGCTGACTGTAAACAAGTAGGTTTTATCTGATTTTTTTTATATCTGTGGACATGCAAGAGGGGGAATTCTAACACTTTTTTTTTTTCCTTCCTTTGGCCAAATACTAGATGGTCATCCTGACGAATAAATATGGCATGTTTAGTTTAAACATGGAGTGAGTGACTGCAGAAGGTTTATTTATTTAAATGGCTTCCCATTCAGATGAAATCTAAACAGAAAAGCATAAAAGTTATCTCTTGAATCCAAACCAGAGTTTTGGCTGAGCTTATTAAGTCTGAAGAGTCTGGACTTAAACACACTGGGAATAACTTCTCCAGCTATTTAATTTTCATTTCAAAGGCTTTTTGGTAGATTACCAAGTGCAACCCAAAACCAACCCAGTCAAATAAATAGGAAACTATTACCTTCACTTTAAATATGTAACTCAGAGAGTTTATGTGACTCTTAAGTCAAAAAGCAAATACCAGCAGAAGAGGGTTTAGTTGAGTGGACTCTAATCCACCAGGTTATGCTCAGCCCACTAAACATGACTTTTATTGTTCACCCAAATACCAGCTGGTGATCACTTGAAGATTGATGGTAGCATGCAGCTCTGGAATGTGCTCCCAAATTCACTCTTTGTGTCAGTCTTCATGGTGTGAAAAAGAGTGAATTACGGTTACGTTCTGTGTGTTTAAGAAGCAAGCATGCTACCCACTGAAACTTGCTCCCTGCGGGGCTTCAGCACAGCACTGCCATTCCCACTGAGACACGTCTCAAACATGAAACTTAACAGTGACAGACCTGCTTCTTGCTTCCAAATCTATACAGAAAAAAATCAAGCGTAAATCAAATTATATTTAAGGCACACATGCTTGGAAGTATTTTAGTTCTGAAGGTGACATTAAAAAAAATCCTGTCTTAATTAAGTTAATATTGAAAATACACATGAGAATCCTGGGTGCTCAGTAACACAAAAAGTGAATATTGGTAATCAAATTAGTAATTTCTAGTTGCATCCAACCTTCAAAGTCCTCTGGGGGACATGGCCAAACTCTGTGTTCAGTGAAACAGGTTGTGACTTTACAGTAATTTGAAAAAAAAAATCTTACTATGCAATTTGATGAAACCACATTGCTATTCCTCTGATAGGAGTGAATACATTTGATGTACCAGAAAAATGTATAGCAAAAGGATGAACTTTGTTCATCTCACCAACCAAACTTTGCTTGGATTCAGGAAGCATCCCAAATACCTGCTTTCAGAAAGCAGCTTGCTTCCTGTCAATACAAAAGGCTGGATGGCCTCTTGGATGCAAAATCAAATGTAATCAAAGAGCCCAAATAAGTCTATAAAGGTTAACTTAACCACACAGAAGAATAAAGAAATACAGGAAAAGGAATGAAGAATATTGTGGAGAAGGTTTCTACTATTCAAATATTTCTATTCTAGAAGTAGAAATATCAAGAGGAGATTGGGGTAAATACAGTTGTGAAAGAACAGTAGAACTGAGTGTGCCTGTCTCTTTTGGTCAAGTTTATTCTCTGCAATATAATGATCCTTCTGGCATCATGTTGGACTAGGGTTTCATTAAAGGTTCACTGAAGGGGGGATGCCATTTGTTGACCTCCAGCTGCTTTGTTTTCCTGTGTAGTGGAGTGAGAATAAGTGTTTCTTTTATCCTTCCCAGATGTAACACAGATCTTGCTGAATTTCTCGGCCTGATAGATAGAGATGATTATCTGATGTATCTAAACACGAGCGTATAAACACAAGATACAAGCATATCATTGACTGACACACTGATACTGATAGGAAACAAGAAAACACACTAAGCAAGGAAGCTGTAGTGTACCTAGTTGCATGTGGCACCCACCATCCCACATACCTGTTTCCTTATTTTTGCTATAAACAGCTTGGCTTCTTTTATGAGCATCCCTCTGTATTCAGAATTGCTTGTGTCTAAAAATTACACCCTTTAATTCACTGGTCCACTGATATTAATGAAATTGTTCTGACTGTGAACAATTGTTCTGACTGTGAACTCCACGCCTTTTTCAGTTCACGGCTGAGTAAATTTTACATCACTTGACTGAAGAATAGTCAGAAGCTGAGCACTGGGGATTTAGCTTTATCTCCTTATGTTTGATATTTACCTGATAGCTAATCCTAATTTGATTAAAATTATAACAATAATAATGAAACTGTAACCAACCCTGCATATGCTAAGTTATATACTTTTTCATAATGAGTAGCGGTAAGAAGTGACTGCCAAAGAAAGAACCAATATCTTGTAAGGACATCTGTGGATCAAGTTGTACAGCTAAAATTACAGCTATGGTTGGTAACGTCATTAAAGGCAAGGTTTACTGCAGCAAGATCAGTAATGCCAATCCCAGATACACAGAGAATGGCTTAATCTCTGGGGAGGTTGCTCTTTGAAGGAGAGAAAGGAACATAATGAAAAGGGTTACTCTGCCTCACCACAGTGAAGCAGGTTCTTCCTTTATTACAGAAACCATAATGAAATATTTCAGTGGTACATCTGTGGTTTCTCGATAAGATTTTATTAGCTCTGGCAACAAAAGTAATTCTGCATCTTAGTGACAGTATGCTTGGAGTGAAAAAGAAAGACTGTTCATTTGGGTTGATATTAAGAGCTTTCCAGTCAGAAAATAAGAGACTACTGTCATACTTCCATTATTTAAGAGGGTGATTATTTTGCAACATTTGATAGTTCTCTTCAATTGAGAGGCACAGTTGTTGTTACATATGTGGAAATGTATTAACACCTCAAAATTGCACATTTGGGGAGTAGCTTCCTCTGTCAGTTTTGCAAAGGTCAGATTATGTCTTCACTGTCTGGAGGCTACCTCAGTAAACCTGCAAACTACACTTTTTCACTGAAACCGAGAGGTAAACTTGCAAAGAAAGACTATTCCATCAGTAAACCAATCCACTTTTCACTCAACCTTATTTACATTCTCCTTGTTCCTCTTTCTCCTTCCCTGGTATTCAAAAATGACATCTGTAGTAGTAGCTGACATCTACTGCCACATCCATTTGTGGGTAGTAAGTAGTCAGATACTCAAAGCTAAGCCTAAAAAGGTTTTATTTCATCACAAAAATTACAGCCCAAATGAGATGCAAAATGAATGAGAAGTTCACTGAGTCCTCCTTCTTCCAGAGGTCAACCCTGTTGCAGCAAATGGGATGAAGATGAATAAATTGGTAGAACAGCTCACAAGTCTCGTGTGATTGCCCAGTTCTCAGTTGGAGAACAGCTCTAGCTTCAGTTTTAATTCATTTTCAGACAGAAAATTACAATAATTCATTTTCTTCCATTTCTCATGTCTTTCTTTAAATTTGGATCAAAGAGTTTTGGTATCTGCATACAGTCAGGGCTTCAGCTGGCCAGTTAGTCTGAAAGCTCTTTGGAACATTTCTCTGTATGACTGAGCATCGCAGGAGGAAGCACAGCCGTTTCTCCAATGACGTGATTGCTGGACTGCTAGAAAAAAGAGCAAGAGAGAAAACACAAGAGATTACTATGAAAAGATAAATTGCTCCCAGAAGAAGTAAAATAATGTGGAATTTGTCTGACTTCTCCATGGGTGTGGCTTTTTTTCTTTCTCCCTCTCAAAAATAATGTCATACTTGGCAAACAAAACCTTCTCTCACTCCTGCGTCTGGAAAACAAAATCTCAAGTGCCAATGGCAAAGCCACTGTGTGCACCCAGGTTTGTCAGAGAGGCTGAGCATATACAGCTTTAGGCAATGTAGCTAGGCTTTACTCCATGTCAGAAAAATGTAAGAAAGGGTAAACTTTGTATAACTGCACAGACTTTGAAGTATGCGGCTTACAATTCTTGGAGAACAGTTTGCACATAGCAGAGCATTAGAACACAAATCTGTGTACACAGGAGATGGAGAAGACTCGCTCCCATCTGACATGGCTAACTCAGCTGCAGTAATCTTAAACCCAGTTGACCTGTCTTTGTGGCTTTTCATGCTTGCTAAAGTTGTTTCTTTGGTTTTGGGACCAAAAATGAGAGCCTGGACAGGTTAGTGAAGAGCAGAAATGAGCAATGTAATATTTGAAATATACGTTATCTTCTGCAAAGTTCTGTAGGGTGAAGTATTTATGACATCTTCTAAAATAAAACACACAAATGGCAATTTTATAAGGGGATAAATTATAACTGCATGGTACTTATTAAAAAACAGAAAGCTGACTTTTCAATATTTTAATTGAAATACCTGTACAAAATTCAGAAGAGTTATTACAGGTTTACAGGGAGGTAAGGGAAGCAATAATGGGAAAATTATGCCTAGAAGGTGTGCAGCCTAGTGATACTGGCCAGCTGGAGGGTGTGGGTGGTCTTGCATAATTCTCAGTGAAGGAATCTCAATACTGGAATATTTGGCAAGACTTGGAATAGCCATGCAACTGCAGTTTGGAAAAAGTTGATATATTTTCCCTCTTCATTTCGGAGTGGGGTTTCTATTGTGAAATGTGGTATGATTTCATCATGACAATAGCTGTGAAAGTGAAAAAAGAAATCAAACATTTTAATAGCGTCTGTTCTTCAAAAAATAAAGCTTTGATAAAAATGCAGTTAACTTTGTGAGGAACATTGAAGTGATGTATGTGCCACTGAGCCCTGTTAATACATTTTGCCCCACACAAGTGATTTTCTCTTGTCATTCTCTCGCCTTTGCTTAGAAAGCACATTCCTTTTGCATAACACCTCAGTGAATATGCCCATCATTCATTCTTCATTGTTCATTCTTCAAAGCAAAAAATCAAAGATAAAAAATTTTCTGATAATTTTTGACAGTTTTAATACAACAGCACTCCATTACGAGTGATTTCCCTTGCAGTACAAGTATTTAAAAGCTCCAAGATCAAAAGCTAATATTTATGTGATATTTTTTAAGTCTATGAATTACCCTGATTTTGAGACTTCTATGTATCTTGTGAAATGCAAAAAAGTACTCATCTACTGACATATGTGAACACTCTGCTTAAGGTCAACCATTGACTGGTATGTCTTTTCCTATCAACACATGGTCCCCTTCACAAAGAGCTATTGAGTGTTTTACTGCTCCTGATGTGTATGCTCAAGGTGATAGATTGTTCTTCAGACATGTTAGGGCTACCTCTGGACCTGATTCTCCAATGACTTCACCTTGGTGCTATTATTTCGATTTATGAGAGACTACTATCTCAAGACAGTAATGTTTAAATTTCATTTTTGACTCGTTTAGCGAATATACCAACAAGCATTCAAAGTGTATATTTAAACAAGATCCTATTTAGTTATCATTGAAATTTCGGTGTTACCCTAATTCCAAATGCAGCAATTAAGTTCCTTCAAGCAAATTACACGTTTTAGCTCTGGGCAAAGAGGATTCCTGTTTCGGCCTGCACAGTCTGAACTCCCTTCCCCCCTATCCTTCAAGTGATCTTGTTAATTAGTTAGGCTGTGATTTTATGAGCACTTCTAAGTCTATTTTTTTTTTTTTTTTTTATGAATAACAATGTGATTAAATAACCCTGCAAACAGATTGAAAAGGTAGCAACTGTGCACATCTGTGATTTCCAATCCTCATCAACCTATTACCTCCTTATACAAAAAGCCAAATTTCATTCTAACAGTAATAAAAAAAAGTGCAAAGACTTTTCATGCATGAAGAAGAGATAAAGAGATAAAGGTCAAAGGTCCACCTGAGCTTTTTGGGCCCCATGTGGTTAAGGCACACAAGGGACTGACTAGTAGCACATCTGGCTGCTCATGGCTCTTTGACCAAGTGACAGCATAACCATTCATAATCACCTTCACTTGAGAGAGAGCTGGCTGAGGGTAGGCCTTCAGTTTGAACACTTCATGAGCAGGGCCAAAATGCCTTAACAGCTCTCTTATCTTAACCCCATAAGTTAAAGAAAAGGCGTGTCAACAGTTCAAAGGTGACTCGAGATACAGTTTTGCAAGGAAATAGAGTTTCCTTGTTCTCTTTCTGTACATAAAATTAAACAGTCACACTGTATCCTCAAATCTTTGAAAAGCAGTATTTTAAATAGCGTACGTTTTCCACAGGTAGTACATAAACTATAAAAATAATGCATTTATTTCTTCCGTGTGTTTACATTTAAAAATCAGAAATAACACCAAGAAAACTGTATTTGCAGTTATTAGATTCTTATTAAATTTGATGCCTTTTAACTAGCTCTTTTCCAGTCATTTCTACTAGTAAGGTACAAAGCAGAGGTTAGACAACACAAAGTAGAAAGGAAAACATTTAAACTCAAATAAAACACAGCTTTTCTTCTAGCTGAAGAATTTCTTGAAATAATTTTTTTATAACTTTGCAGATATGTCTGATTCCCGTCATGTTTTTAAATATATAACCATTGATTTGAATGCTTAACAACAGTATGTATGGTCTCTCTAAATTTATATCGGCAGATTACTTTTTCATCTGTTTGAAAGTGTCCAGTGAGTTAAAAGTTGGTATTTACTTTTGATGCCATAAGCAAAAATATCATTCTACTTAAATATTTACTTCTGGGAGAAGGGAGGGGGGGAAAGAATGGGGGAAAAATAGGGGAAAAAGAAAAAAAAAAAATTTCATTCTAGTTCCTAGATGGTGAGATTTTACGTTGTGGTTTCACATTTAGCATGGGCTGGCATATTTGCTGGCATAGACTAAAGGTTTAATGAGGCTTAAGAGACTCTTACAGCCTTCTTAACTAGATGCTGATGTTGGCAAGCCCACTGATAGATGTACATGAGGCCTGTCATTTGTGCACCACATACCCCATGAGAGAATAAAAGAAAACATCATTGTACTACTGACTTCCAAATCACTAAGGCTACATAAAATCCATGCCATGTTGGGTGGTAGAGGTTCCCTGATGAGATGTAGCCCATCTTTCTGGCAAGCTGTTTTTCCTCGTCATTGTGTGAAACTGCACTTCACTCCCAGATTTTTGTGGTGAACATACACCAAATCTCTGCTTCTGTTCTGAACTTCCACATGAACAGCCTTCTGAGACTGAATCTTTATGCCAGCAGGAAGGAGAAGGAAAGCCTGTTTCTTGTATTGTACCACAGGGGGTCCTAAATTAAAAGCTTGACAGAACATCCTAGATATGCTCAAAGGAGCCAATTCCAAGCTTGTAAGCCAAGGATGGTGTAGTGCAGAGGTGACTGATTGTACTCTTTCACATATTATAGTTTATCCACATCTTTTCTGTGGATAAACTCAGCACTTTGACCTCCAGCTGGGAATGCTTGTATACCATGGCTGCAGTTTACCAAACTCTGCAATATAATTTCTTGATTACATTGAACTTTTCAGTAACAGGTGGGTCTGCAAATAGGAAATAATCTTATTTTAGGAAGGTTCTGCTAAAAATTGTATTAATTTCAGTAATATACGCATCAAACATCCATATTAGCATAAGACGTCCACCAAGGAAGAAATTTATATCAGTGTCTTATCCTACATACTAGGGATTATTACACCCCTTACATTAGGAAATACTGGCTGTGTTTTCAGCATTGTGAGACCAGTGAAATTGAATTAGGAAGTGATGAAAGGTTGATGTTGAGTAATTTAATAAGATATTCTGTAGAGAACCTGATGAGTGGATCTGGCTCATACACCTGTATGGAGGTTGGAAAATTGGGGTATAACAGGCTGTGTTTGTTATTAGGGGAAAAGTCTCCAACTTCCTGGATTTCCAGATTCTAAAAGATGTAATTTGTTTTGTTCTGGCCAGCTCAGTGAGTTTTGAGTGTAACAAAAGATTTTGTGATGTTAATAATGGGTATTACACAAATATTTTGTTGCTTCTTTTGTGAGAATATAACTTTAAAAAAAAAAGAAAAAAAAAAAAAAAGGTTGCATTAGCTTTTGTGGTGGATTAAAATGATAATTGAAAAGTAGGTGTTAAACTGCCTAATTGTCAGTAAGCTTTAGTCTGTATACAGATAAAACTCTGTATCATCTGCAAAATGTGCAGTTCAATAAAAGTAATAGTTCTGGAGAGAAAGTTCACTGAGCTATTGGTTTTTATCAAAAAAAGCAAGAGCTATATATCCTGCCCCTGAAGATCAGATTTCCAACAAAGGAATCAAGTTGGCATTGGCTCTTTCATCAAGGAATGTCAAAACTGAATTCATAAAAGATTATTCTTCTATCATTAAAGATGACAGTTATTTTCATATGGTATATATTATTATTAGTTTTTATTTCCAAGCTGTTGTTATTAACAGAGAGCTGTCCAAAACACCATGCTCCATACAGGGTTTACTGCCTTGAATTTTTGGTTAAACTCCCAAAGCATGGAATATAATTTATTTTGAACTTCAGTAAATGTTGCATCAATTTTTACAAAATCTTTTGGAGATGAAAAGCATCTTTCATGCCACTGCTTCTTCCAAGTAACAGCATTCAGATAGTAAATCTTCAAAATAATCAAATTTTCTTGGGTGATTGTGTGGTAAATTTTATTGAATGAAGAGGAATTTGATTAATTATAAACCCCTTCCTTGTAGTCCTTAGAGGCTAATAAACTGTAAGCTTCAGCACTGAAAGGAACAAAGCTAATAAATCTGTATGAGAGGATTTGTTTCAGGATTTTCCTTCCCTATTACAAATGGCATAGAGTTTCCATAGTCTGTTGACATGTCATAAGGTATACTCTTCATTGGCAGCTTGGTGGAGACAGATTACACTTCAGGTGCCTTAGGAATTATACACCATTGCAGAGAGGCTAAAAATCCAGTACTAGAATGGATTTTAATATATGAAAGTTGTGGGAATAAACTGTCTCTATTTTTGCTTTTTGCTTAAAAACAATCATCATGATCTGGATCAACTTTTATGTCAACCATGGTTCATTAATTGTCAGTAGTTGTCAGTAACTGAAGCAGTGAAGGGGAGGAGCATTATCTTGTGCAGTCACTGTACTCACAGTTACCCAGTGTTGTGCAGGAAACTGCTGCCTCCCCCAGTTCATATTTGCTTTCCTAGGATATCAAATATACAGCTGTGAGAAACCTAAGTTTCACCTGACAGCTGCCAATTATTACAGTAAAGTTAATAAGGCCACCAGGCTAAGGGATGAGTGCTGGCTTCTCAGGCTTGCTACGAAAGGTCAGAGAATTTTGGAGGGAGCTGCATCTTAATGGCACTGTGCTAGTGAGTCACCCAGGTGCCTTTGAAAATCCCAGATAAAAGCTTATAGGGAAGATTTTATTCTTCTAATAAAGTAAACCAAATGATTTTTCAAGCACTGAAGAATGTCTTCTGAAAATTATGTGCTCAGTTCTCATATATATATTTAATGAGAATTTTTTCAGTTTAAGCTTTCATGTGCAGACTCTAAATCTTGATTGTATGTTTATCTTTTGCAGAGACATGAAATAGAAATACTATTTTCAATTTTTTTAAGTAGTAAAATAAATAAATGAATGTAGGCAAACTTTAGCTCTTGAAAACTGTCACACATGTAAGTGAATCAAACCATGTTATCTTTTAGTAATTTAAGATATTTTTCATCTTCCATTAAATGTATTCAACAAACAAGATTAAATTTAGGTGGGTTATGTATCAGTGCAAATTATATTTTTTACAATGTTCTTTCAGTCATAAGTTTTCTGGTATATGGGTGTGTAAGTTCCAAGACTTCAGTGTTTGCCTGCATGTGAGCTACAGTTTGTCAAAAATTGCTCTCCAAGTAATTTTCAAAGAAAAAAATTACGCTTCCAGAGAAATATGCATACTTTAGGCACACCTTTTTTTCTTTGTTTTTGTTTTGTTTTGTTGTTGTTTTTTTTAACAGAACCCCCACCTAGAAATATTTTTATTTTGTGAGTTTTATTTTCCAAAATGTCATTAGCCCATGTTAATCTAGTATTCTGAAAAGCATAGATGACTTGTTTTGGATAAGACATCACTGTTTTCTCTAGGGAACTAATGAACAAAAACTGCTGTTAGCAAAAACTAGGATTTAGCAACAGTGGCAAGCCATATTGTCCCAGGCAGTTTGCAAGGAGGATGTAGATTCTTAGATTCATGAAACACTATAACAGGGTTTCCCATATGTACTGTGTATTTGCCACCTTTCTATATTCACAGAGAACACAATCTAATAATATTGCACATGTGGTAGGAAATCATAATTGTATGTTAAATATCCGAGAAAATTATTATTAAAATTTTATTTTTCCATTCTTGCTCTTGAGAAATACCCTTTCTGTTATTACTGAAAAGAAAAATCATCTGAGTGGGAGCCAAAACATACTGGCCAAGCAAAGACAGGAAGGCTAAGCTTTCTCAAGGGTAGCAAGTAATACTTATATTTCAGATACTTGTGCTATTCCTGTAACAGGCCTGATCCTGCACTGCTGAGATCAAAGGATGTTTTTCACTGCACTTCACTGAAGAAAGTTTTATGTGGAAAAATAGAGCTAGTTCTATGGTTTCAATAGTTTGGTCCGAAGCCCATAAACAAACAACTGAATAAATGGACACCTTTAGGCTTGACTGAACACATTTTTTTTTTAAGTAAGCTGTACATAGTGGTGAAGAGCTAAAGGAAAATACTGACCCAGTAAATGATAAAAATCTATTAATTAGTGAAGCCCCCTGATAGGAAGGGGAAAAAAAAAAACAAAAAAAGAAAGAAAGAAAAGTAAACATTTCTTATGTAATTTTCTTTGATCTTGTGGATTTTTTGCTGTCATAAATTTCAAAACGTATTGAACACATTAATTTAATACATGATCTTCCTTAAAAGACAAAGCTTTAAATAATCCTATCCACTAAAATCAGAATTAATCTGAATTAATTAATTAATAACAATGCCTGATTTTTATGACATGACTAGCTACTTAATGTACAAAAATATTATATTCAAGCTGAGAAAGGAAAATCTGTTTTAGCTCAATTATTGTATTGCTACCAAGCATATGATGAGGGCTTTTCTTCTCTTACTGACCCCACTTGTGTTCACAGATGTCTTTATTTAGAAATAAATGCAGTTGTGAAGTAGGTAACTGAAGCACTTTACTAACTTACTGTCTTTACTGTTTCAGAGCTACAAGACACTAAGACCTCTGAATATCACAGAATATCCCACAGTCCCCTGGATTACAGGATATTGTTAATGGATGAAGATCAGGATCGGATCTATGTGGGCAGTAAAGATCATATTCTGTCTTTGAATATTAATAACATAAGCCAGGACCCTCTCAGTGTAAGTTCAATATTTATTTTGATAATCCAAATTTGTTTTGCTCTATGCCTATGAGAAAAAAAAATACGTATTTCATTATTTTGCAGCAGGCAAAATTCCAGGCCTGCGCGTTATTGAACTGGTCATCTTTGTGTTTTCTGTAATGCAAGAGGAACAAGCCACAAGCTGTTAGTGTTCCTTGAACACTGTTTAAAACTGATCTATTTACTCATTTTGAACTGGAATTCAGCATGACTTGGCATAATAAGGAAAATTAGTATGGACTGATGGTTTCCACGCTAAGAGTGGAGATCACTGAGAGAAACATTTTTAGAAGGCTGTAACAAGAACTATATACCTGCAATAATTTTCAGGTCATAAGGAAAAAAACAACAGGGACAGAGTTGCTTTTAAACTTCAACTGTATTGATATTTTTGTTTTGTACTCCGAAGCCTCATCACTGGACTATTTTCCAATCTCTTGTTATGTCTGTGTCAGACCTTGCCTTTCACTTGAGTGATCAGGAAACCTCCTGTTTGGGTTTTTTTGAACACCATGGCCTTCATCTCTCTTGATGCCACCTCTTTTCTGGCCCTTACCAGGATGCCATTTTCTAAGGGCTATCTATGTCTCGCCTCCCCAAACTCTACAAGGCATCCTTCATGTGAAAAGAAATTATCAAATGTTTAAACCACTTTCACAGATTCCTCTTGTTACCAGAGCCAGTTCAAGTCTAGCTTCTTTGCTTTTGAAACAAGAGAAGTACATGTGTGCCCAGAAGCATGAGGGTTCAGATACTACTCCTCTGCAGACTTTGCCTTGCCTATCTTTATATTATCACAGCTACAACACTAACTCTTGTTCTATCTAATTGATCCAATCCTTTAATCTATGGGCTTTATTATGTACCTCAGAGAAGTTAAATGCCTTCCTTTAGAGGCAAAGCTTTTAATGTGTCAGGGGTGAGAGGGGCCCTGCTGGAGAGTGATTAAGAGGAGTTAGAGTGGGCTTTGCTCTGAATCACCCTCCAGACGTGGCTGTCTACCTGGATTGATTGTGCGGGGAGGCCAGGAGGCTAACTCTGACTTACACATTTCAATTAAATGCCTCTCTCGTGATGGCGTGAACTCACCCTTCCTCCTTATAGCACAGAGCTCTTCAGCTGGAATAGGGTTGCCTCCTCTGATCTGAAACAGATTGTGTGACCTCTTTGCAGCTCACCAGTGATCTGACCACCCTGGTCTAGGAGCTCCTGAGCTCCTGAATGGCAGTACTTTGGCCTTCCCTCAGCAGGTTGCTTTTTATTCCGAGCAGTTCTGGGTTCGATATGTAGGGCTTTGTTTTATGAAATGTATTCTGCAACTGTACAAAGTTCTGAGAAGTTTCAACAGTTTATTTATGCCTGGAAAAGTAAGAATAATTAAAAAATAATAATTAAGAGAAATAAAAATAACCTGAAGTTTTCTGACAGCAAATGTGATCACCCAATATTAGGCTCAGACTTAATCTCTGCAATTCCACATGCTCTTTTGCTTATTTACTTATTTTCATAACACATTAACTTTGCTAATCTTATTCATCTATAGAAACCTTATGTACATATGCATACATACTACAAATCTATGAATATGTATGTGTGTGTATATATATACAGAGCTCTTCTAATGCAACTATTTCTGTTATCTTCACGCTAAATGTTATCGGGTTCTGTCACCTACTAAATTTCTGGGGAGAGATTTCTGATGGATGTCTTTTCTATTTAAAAATCAAAATAAATAATGGAAGAAGCCTTAGAGTTTGTGTATAGATCAGATAAACATTCAGACATTAAAATGTTTGTCAGAAAACTGTAGTGCAAAATATCTTAAAAAGAAAACAAGAACCTTAAGATTTTAAGCAGGTTTTATTATAAGATAGCCAAACTTTCACTGTTAAAACCAAAAATTTACAAGAAACCTTTTTCACTATTTTAGTCTTATAGTGTCTTGTGTGAACAGTTTCTAGAAGTTCAGGAGAAGCAAAAAAGTAAAGTTACTAAATTAGACAATGATGATTAAAGTATCTCTTATTTAGATTAAATTTTGGTAAATTTATTAACTTATTTTAAAATTATTTTGATAAAATTAATTTATATCAGCCAAAGACATGCACCTTTATTTTGTTTACTGTATGCTAGGACAAAAAGTCGCTTTAATTTATTGATGAAAATCCTTTTATGCCCTATAATCAAGGTGTAAAAGGTATCAAAATACTAACTTCCTCCTGTAAGCTAGGCAGTGAAATGCATTTTGGTTGTCATTAAAAAATAAAGTAATAAATATGTTACTTAAAAGTCATTTCTTTCCTTGCAGATTTTCTGGCCAGCGTCAGCAAGCAAGGTTGAAGAGTGCAAAATGGCTGGCAAAGATCCTACAGTAAGTTATAATCCACATGCACCCACATACACAAATTATGTACTTGGCAATAAAGCAAGAGCACCTTGAGTGCAGCCAAAAACAAAATGAAAGAAGTGTTTGTTTTGCTTTCTAAATGCTCTGCAGGCTAAGTGAAATAGTTAAATTATGAAGAAACAAGCTATGTAAATAGAAGGCACCTTTAGACTTTGACAGATGGAAAAAGATGCACGTTGTTCTCTTCCTCAGCTTTTCCTTCTTGTTACCAGTCAAATTAGGTAAGAGTACTTTTCCAGATATATCCTGGAGATGATTCTGAAGAGCCTGCTGAGCTGTTGGGGGTGAGAAAGTGCTCTGGCTGTCTGCTCACCCCAGGAACAGTCTCTCCAGGTGGGTGGTACCCAGGTGGAGCTCCCAGATTCAGGAACACCCCAAATGCCTCTTTCCATTACTTCCACAAACAATGCCCAAATAGGTGTTTGCAAAGCCACTGTGGAAAGATTATGCTGAGTCATTTTGCACCACAGCTGATCATTACAGCAGGCACCTTCCAAATAACCTGAATCCCTGGTAATTTCCCTGTATCTGTCTTTATAGATAATAGAGAGAAGTGAGGTATTTTGAAAGATTCAGTGAATGGTACAACAGTCTGTTTTTCAGCAGAGTTGCACATTAATCTTTCTAAATTAATTTGAACTTACAGTCTGCATATGTCTAAATGTTATTAACAAATTATTCCTCTTGAGCTAGAAAATAGCAATTCCTCATGACTAAATCTACAAGAAAAAACAATTAAATTTTACTTATATTTTTATTTGATGAAAAAAAATTAAAATCAGAAGCCCTCCCTTTAGGTATAATCATCTTTGGAATATAAATCAGCATATATCTGGGGTCATAATTAAGTGATTTAAGGATGCAAGAAGATGTAGATAAGTCACACAATCACAGCATCATAGAATGGTTTGGGTTGGAAGGGTGCTTAAAGATCCTCTAGTTCCAACCATCCTGACATGGTCAGAGACATCTCCAACTATACCAGATTGATCAAAGCCCCATCCAAACTGGCCTTGAACACTTCTCAGGGTTGAGACAGTCACAGCTTCTCTGAGCAAACTGTGCCAGTGTCTCAGCACCCTGACAATGAAGGATTTCTTCCTAATGCCTAACCTAAATCCACCCTCTTTCAGTTTGAAACCATTCTACCTCATCCTACCACTACTTGCCCTTGTAAATAGTCCCTCCCCAGCTTTCCTATAGCCCCTTCAGGCACTTGGAAGATGCTCCAAGGTCTCCCCAGAGCCTTCTTTTCTCCAGGCTTAAAAACCCCAACTCTCATTCTGTCTTCGTAGCAGAGGTGCTCCAGGCCTCTAGTCATCTTCACGGCTTTCTCTGGACTCACTTCAGCAGGTCCATGTCCTTCTTGTATTTTCCCCTTCTCCCCTCCTTCTCACATAGCATGAGAAAGCATCCTTTCTCATAGAATCATAGATAACAGCTTTTCATTCAGAAACAATGGAATTAATTCAGAAGTCCACGGAATTCAGTATTAAAACTAATATTTGTTTCAGAAGTCTCTATATGATGCCTAATATTTCTGCTTATTTTAGCTACAGATTTTGTATGGTTAACTAAGCCTCCAGATAACATGCAATTCACTTACTGTAATGTTACAATAATTGAATCTGTTTTGTAAGAAAAATGTGTGGGATTTATTTTGAAAATCTATTTCAAATGCTCACAAATGGGAGATATCCAGAAGGTTGGCATACTGCAGTGTTTCTGAAATACTATTTTTTCAAAACTGTAGAAAGTAATTCACTATATCGCTGCAAAGCAGGGGAGTGGTTCTTTATAAATAATTATGTTATGGTTGGTATGACAGCTTATCTCCTTTCTTTCCTGATAGCTATGGTAATGAAAAACAAGTATTTTCCATAGAGAATATCCTATTTTACTGTGCATCTTTACATTTCATTTATCTAAATAAGGTTTCCAACATATGATAAAACTCTTCAAGTGAAAAAATAGGAAAAACATAAATGATACTAAAAGCAGAAAATATTATGCGAAATATGTGGTGCATGGGAAGAAAAACATGACACCTCTGTGTAGTGGACTCTTCAGAAAAGTTGTAATCTTTGCTATTTCCTAGCATTTAATCAGATTAAAGTACCCAAATGCTGCTGCATTCGTTGACAGATTTCTGGATAGCATCTCTGATTTTACAACAGATATTAGCTGTGGATACAGCTAAAGTCCTGTAACATAGTTTAATTAAGAATGTCCATGTGCATCAACTTTGACTGAATTTTTTTAAATCCCAGATGTGTATTGCAAAAGCAAAATTAGGTTTCAGAAATAGAAATGTAGAATAAGTTTCTTTAAGTATTCTATAAGTATTTGTCCTCAAGAGTTTAAAAGAGGAAAAAAAAGATACTGAAGAGCAGCTGCTGCTCCTGCTAAAACAATGATGTTTCTTACTGAAATTATGAGAAAAGAGAACCCAATACCAAATCACTGTTTGCAACTTAAATTTTATTGTTCTATTTTAATAACATTCTTGTGAGTTTAATTCCTGATAATAATGGTAGAAGCAGAGAATGAATTCAGAAGAGTTAAGAATTTTAAATGACATAGAAGAGGTAAGGATATTGGATACATGTTAACTTTTGGCCTGTCAGGGAATAGTGATTATCACAATGTAAGAGAGGAATAAAGAGAGGAATAGACAAACTTGGAGCAGCCAGTAAAGGGCTTTATGCAATCAGCATCTTTTTTTTTCCAAGGAGATTGAAATGGGGGTTGTTTGCCCTACCAGTAGAGAGACATTGGTGTTGGAATTTGTCGACTTTGGCTGCCTTTTTTGTTACTGGAAAGAATTTGTCAGCTTTAAATAAATATTCACCAGGCTAACTTGACTGCTTACATTAGTGTGACATCTATTTCTCTCCATTTGCTGTGACAAGATCCTGGGGCATAGATGTCTGACTTTCAGACGTCTGCAGTGAGGCAGTTCCCCAGATACTGCTGCTGAGTAAGTTTTGGTATCAGCTCCAAGAGAAGCACTGGTAGTATGTAAATATCTACAGCTTTTAGCCACTGCCTTTCACAAGCATCCGTCTTAAAGGCAACTCAGACCAGACTAATTAAAAGCACTAAGTACTCCCATAGCAACGAAAGGGAAATAAACTGAAACACAGGTGATCTTGAATGGAAGTCCTACAGAGTATTTTCTTAAATAACAATTTCTTGCTTGTTGGGTTATGGAGTCAGTGCAGTACCCAAATAAATCAAGCAGCAAACTGTAAATGGAGTTCAGTGGTTCACTGCTAGAGAGATGGTGAGAGAGCTCATAAAATGGTCTTCCTGCCAGACAGCAGTAAAGAATGAGAATGGTACTACTGAACAAACTTGTGTTACTTCTCTGTAAATTATCAGTGAGGAGACATGAAGACACAGAAGGTGTCAGGCCATTACTTCAGAAGGCTGTTCTTTATGAAAAGAACCATTCACTTACCCACCCCTGCATTCCTGCCATGGACACATGGGAAAGCTCATGGCCTGGTACTGGAGTAGCAAGTGTCATGTACTGGTGCTGTTCATGTAGACATTATGTACTGGTTCTGATCCCTGCAGACCTTCATTCTGGGATTTCATAGCATGTAATTCTTTATCCAGGAGTAGTCTAGAAAAGTTTTCTTCAAACAGCAAGAAAAGAAAGCATCAGTTTACACTCAGCACATATGAGCTAGTGGCGTGCTGTATTTCTTCCCTTTCCACAGATTGGTAGTTCTGCTGAGAAAAACATGGTTTTGATAGCAAGACCTTACAACAGCAAGTTTTTTAGCCAGACTAGGGTAGCTGAATATGAGAATGTGGAAACATTTAGGAGCACCACCACCTTTAGACACACAATGTGTTTTGACTGGGTTAAAGGATTTTTCTGGTACAGCTAGAGCTAACACTTTGTGGAGACACTCCTATGAACTCTGAGCTATCTACAATTATGCATCGGTTTTCAGATGTTGCACTACAGTACCAGCTCCTGCTGAACCAAAAATGTGAATGCTTTTAAATATAAATAAACTGTTCAGTCTACTGAACAAGGATTAACTCCACTGATTTTCATGAAGATGACTGATCCAATTCTGTTTCCAATCCTGTGCTCAGAAAACACATGCAGTTCTCACTGTCTTAAGTGAAGGTTTGTATGATTGAATATGAAGGCAGTTCTGGGATCTTGGTAAGAAAAATATTCAGAAAAAAAATCTATTTCCAAATCAAAGTGTGCTAACAGTTTATCACAGGGAAAGAAGGAAAGAGCAAGAGAAGTGTATGCTAGAAGGAAAAAAATGTGAATCCAATAGTGTGAAACTGAGTGGCACTTAACATTCTGTCTTACATTTCATGCTAATTTGAAGGTGTTACCATTGATCTTCAATATGGAGCAACAGTTCACTGTAAAATTGCTTTGTGTTGTTCAGAGTTTCGGTGTTTTGGAAATAATTTTTACACAAATAATGTGACCTGAGATTTGGGCTTGCTTTGTTTTTTTTAATTACCTTCAGCTGTGATGAAAAAAGAGACTGTTTTGGAGGTGTCCTTAAGGTAACTTCCTGTCCTTACTTGTTTTCCTGCAGAGAGACCCTGCTTCTTGCTGTACACGGTGTAGAAAAGTCTGTGGATGAAAATTAGATTGCTATGTGGACGTGGGGAAGTTATATGCACTCTTGTGTAACTGTTCCCTAGTACCCAGTTCCCAGAGTAGGCAAAATATCATGAAAAGTAAACAGAAGTCTACCGCTGTTCAGGTCCAGAGGCTACCAAACTCAGTAGATGTTTTTGTGTTATTACTAAACTTGTACACCATGGATATTACCTAGAGTTTCCCACATCGAATCATACCAGTTTTTTCTTTCTGTTTCCTGCAGCATGGTTGTGGAAATTTTGTGCGTGTGATCCAGTCGTACAACCGCACACACCTCTACGTCTGCGGCAGCGGCGCCTTCAGCCCCGTCTGTGTGTATGTGAACAGAGGGCGCAGGTCCGAGGTACAGCTCTTTCCATTTGATCCACTCCTTCTCTGGGAATCTTCCTCGTGTTACATAAAACTGAAAAGTTTAAAAAAGCCAAAAAGCTGTTATCTGAATAGGTTCCTTCACCCATGCTAAAGCGAATGAGAACAAAGATCCATAGTTTTCTGACCTGTTACCAGCAAGAAGCATGATCAAAAGTCTTGCCTCAAATAAGATGGTTGTCCAAAATTCCACAGTCATATTGAATGTTGGGCTACATTTGATACTGTTTTTTTATTTTTCATTGTCTGGTGAGTTCATTCCTACTATTTTCTGGAAAAATTGCCAGGGAATACTCAAAAGGAAAATAGTCAGCTTGATAAAAAGGCAAATATGCAGTACACTTTCTGTAACTTTCATGTATTACTGATACCTGGGAGAAGCCCTTGAGTGGACTAACTCTTCTGGTATGTGAAGGTTTGGTGTACTTCAGCTTGATACCCAATAGATGCAATCCCAGTACTGGTAACTTTCATCTATTGCACAAGTTTTACCTCAGTAGATTCTGCTAGGATGAAGTCAGTAAGTTTTCTCATCACTGTGAGACCTTAGAGGGTGTAAATCTGACTTTCTCTAGATAGGTGTGCAGTTTTTCTATATTCAGTTTCATCACATATTTTCAAAATACAAAGGACCAGATGTTTAATAAGTGCATATGTCCAAGTTTTCTGATTTGAAATTGAAATGTTTATTTATGTGCAAATGCAGTAGGTAATAAATTAAGCAACCAGAAGGAGAAAGAAAAGCACTTAACCAAGACCCAGCACCGCAGTAGCATGGGGGTCAGATTTGTGGCTGCAGGAACAGGGGTGTACAGGATATTTTCCTGTACAATATGGAAGCAGATGTGTTGGGAAGGAAGATCAGAGAGGGCTACCTGGAGTTTTGCCATGTAAGGGCAGCTTTTAAAGCTGGGCTGGCTCCTAGGGAAGAGACTGGGAAATTCATCACTGATTTCACTTGGAGTGAGACTGGAATTCTGGCCAAGACCCAAGACTACTGCAGAGGTTGCCAGGGAAGTGGTAAATCATTGTTTCTCCAGGTAGGTTTGCATAGGATGATCTCAGTAACTTCTGATATATCCTTACCTGGCTCCAGCCTCTTTAACAGAGTATGTTGTCTGAATCACTGCACCTCAATCTTAATGAATTAGCTAAAATAAAAGCTTTTATGTGCACAAGCAAGTAGGATTGAATAAGTAAATACATCATTCTGTTTAACAGAGTCTACCTTAACTTATTTTGATGTATTTTGAAACTGAGGTCAGCTTTCCTCAGCATTATCCTGTTTCTTGACAAATTATTTCAAACATGGAAAGTGATCTCACTTGTCTGTAATTAATGCAATATTCCTTTACCTACTTAAGTAGTAATAATCTAGCCCGTAAACTCTGACTCTTGTTAATTTAAGGTTTTTGTAAAAGAGGTTGGGGAAGGGAGAGGGCAAGCGGGAAATGACATCTCCAGATGATGCAAGAGCTTAAATTTCTTAGGTTAATAATAAAGATACATGTCTTGGAAGAGCAGAACTGACTTCCCTTAGCCTGTCTGTATACCTACGAGGCTATGATCAATAGATTAAATAAACTGCTGTTTCAGATGTCTGGAGTCTGTCAGACACTTGACTGGAGGCATCGCGTGCTCAAAGCCAATAATAGTGTAACAGTTCAAAACCAAGCATTTCCTTCTGAACTCCTGTCATATATCAGTGTATGACTAATTAATAAAGCAGAACGAAGAACTATGTCATGCTGATGGGAATAGTGAGAACTCACTTTTTCTTTGCTTTTATCATATCCACCTTTAATTTAGTACACTTTTCCATGCACAGAAGGTGCTTTTTGCATGGACACTTCAGAAAGCACATCTGTTTTTCTCTAGAAGATACAAAGCCTAACACTAAGTCTCATCCAAGAATCATAAGAACTGAGCCTGTTTTGTTTTTTGTTTCCAGAATTCCACATAAACTCACAAAAAAGGCAGTTTCATTGATGAGGCAGAATGTTTCCCTTTTCCCTGAAAGAAGGGTTAAAAAAGAATTAATTTCCTGGATTGGCACACTTGATACTTTGGTCTTTGGTAATGACTCTCTTAGTCACCCAAATATATTATAATGTCAAAATAAATGAAGGAAACAGAAGAAAATGTAATCACTATGTGAATTAATTATAGACAAAAAAGTAGTTTAATATATATGAAAATCAAGTGTAATCCTGGAGCTAGTTTAATAGTGTAATAATGGGCTTCTTAAATTGTTGAATAGTGGTCTAACATAGTAACATAGATTAGCATCAAACTGCATATTAATCTAGAAGTAAAACAACAACAAAACCAAAAACAGCACAAAACCCCCAGGATCATATTACAAATTTCATATTTATGTTTTAACATTGTTTAGAGAGTTTATTACTGAAACAATAGATAAGATCTCTGTGATTAAGTTAAGGAAAACAGAAGAGAGGGAAAAGAGATAGGGCATAATGGATATGAAAACTTCCTGCTGTAGCTGAGTACTTTGGGTTGGTGGAGGCTCCAATCTGCTGTTGCCAAATGGCTGCCAAGTGATCTGTGGGGCATCCCCCTTTCCCTGTGATTTACCTTAATTGTTAATGGGAATATAAAATAGTTGCTGCCCTTAGCTGAATATCTAATATGCTGGCGTGTACATCACAGAAGCCTGTCTTTGGACTTTCTCGTGTATATTTCTTGTCAGTACCTTTCTGTTGAAACAGAAATGCTGTAACTTTGAATGCTGGGGTTTTTTGTTGCTTTTTTTTTTCCCTTGGAATTGTCTCTCTTGCTGTGTTATTAGAGATTAGAATTCTATCATAGGATGCTAGAAGCAAGCTGTTTGACATACACTGGGCTCTGGAGTTGTGCTCTGGATCAATGTCTCTGCCATTAATGACTGCAGGTTTTAAGGAACAGGCTTGAACCCAAGAGTTTCTTCTTGCTCAGCATACTGTGCTCTTCAGAATTGCTGGGAACAAAGATGTGAAGAGATGCACCAAGACAGGAGAATTTTCTAAAGATATTTAGACTGTATTTCAAGCTCCAGTCCAGGTTGCTTCTACTTTGCCAAATGTATTTCCTATTTATAAATCCATTTTTTAAAGTTCCATACCAAGATTCCTAAAAAGCAATATTTCCAAAACATTTCAGGCTATGGCAAGAGATATTGATAAACCATCTGTCACTATGGAATTGGAGCTCTGTACATAGTCAAAGAAATGGTATTGATGTAAATAAGCATAACTTAAGGAATTTTTGGAGGTCTGATAGTTCAGTAAAGAGCAAATGATTTATACCATCAACAAATGACAGTTTTCATAAGAGATTTTTAATACATATTCTTGTTAGAGTAGCTTTATTATGACATTGTAGCCTAGTATAATTATCACCATGTATTCAGCAAATAAAGGATAAAAAACTTCAAAAACACAGAAGTAATCTGCACAGGTATTATCACAGAGATCAGTCAATGTCTCAAAAGCATAACTGACCTAGAAGGAAATGTTCTTTGTTTCAGTGTCATGAATTTATAACTAGACTCTTGAAAATAAGTGGGTACCAATGAAAAAGTCTTCTGAAAAGGTGATGAAATTCTGAATAGGAAAGCTAAACTGCTGATAGTACAGCAAAAGTTCCCAATAATGTTGAGCATTGTCAATGCTGGAAATGGGCAGGTGTAAAAAACATTTCATGTGTTGTGATGGTTTCTGAAATGAGAAGTGACACACTAATCTACATTGCAGGAACAAACCTTCAAGATAGACTCCAAGTGTGAATCAGGAAAGGGACGCTGTTCTTTCAACCCCAATGTGAACACTGTGTCTGTTATGATCAGTAAGTAAAAATATTCCAAGTTGCTGAAGTCTGAACGCATACGATCATCTGTGGTGTGGATTGATGGGATGCTGGACACAAAATTCAGCCTCCAATGAGCAGTACCTTGTGTCAGCCAGATGGGCCCAAGTGTTGGGTACATTCTTGTTTCAAGGCTTATTTGAGGTTGAATTGGGAGTGCAAATAAAATGCAGAAATAAACTGTTGAAAAGGAGGGAGAGAGAAACAGAAAACAAAAGATTGTGCCTTTTCCAGCTTTCACATGTTTTTCCCAGGGTTAGTTTGAACTTTGCATTACCCTGCCTAGCATTTTGTGTTTAAAGAGTTTCTGACCTCGTTCATCCTAGACAGCACTTGTGTCTCATTCAATTATTTGTAAAATCTCAGAGTAGCCAGGGAAAGAAAATTTGAAGACGTCAGTTACTTTGAATTTCTTTTTGTTGTCATCTCTGCTGTAGAGCCCACCTGTTTTTTGCAAGGCTCTTCATTTTTCAGTTGGCTTTATAGCCAACCAATTTTGCAATTTTCTTCCATTTGAAAGGCCAGAAAGTGGTACAACTGACACAGCTCAACTATTCTTGTGAATTGGTGGTGACTGCACTCAGTGACTGTGAGATATACAAAGAATTACTGCAGTGTTTATTGTGCATCTGATAGAAAAACTCAAAAGGGGCAATGGGTTATGCATTGTAAGTCATCAGTTAAAAATCATTTGTTGTTTTTTTGTTCAACCGGGACACATATATATACTAAATGTAGCCTGGCCTGTCATGTATGCAGCATGTTCAGATTTCAGGTGTCAAAGCCTTGATTTTTCAACTTGTGTATGCTCCATGCTACATTTTTGGCTATGAAGGGAAAAGCATTTGTACAGATTTTTCAGGCTTTGTTATCAAATATAACTTAGTGAATGCAGGTACTTTATATTTCACTGAAGTTTTTCAAGGGAACAATGTGCAGTGTTTCTGCATTTTGGCTTCTATGGAAATCAATGGAATTACATATTGTTCCAGATATTTCCCTTTTGGTTGACTCATGGAGCTTAAAGAAAGTGTCATATAGCTTGTCCTACTCTAAATTAACATTTTTTTTTATTATTCCTCATTTTGAATATATTTAAAACAAATGACAAGTAGTGTAATTTCATTCACTCAGGTATGAACTGAAGCAGCCTTAGAAGACAGGCAAATGCTACCTAGATACCTCTGAACCTTGGCTGCATTTATATCTTTATCTCATCAGTGATCTATCGTCAGTGTTTACAGACACTCACTATGTAAAGAAAATGTTTGTTCAAAGTCAGTGATGGATTAATCCACTGCTATTCATTACTCTTCTGACTCTAAGTGAAACATCTGTCATTAAAAAGTAATGTTTCCTTTCCTTGTTCCTTCTGGATTTTATGAAACGCCATTAAAGGACATTCTTTCTCAATTAATGTATTTACAGTAAGCTGATTTTTCACAATAGATCTGTGGCAGCTTTGTTCATCTTAGGAGGCTTTATGTTATCTTCCCTGATTTCTCAGTTAGGTGACCAAGGAGACCTTCACTAGTGTTTGACTTGTCTTTCATGACAAAATTAATTTAGAGAACTTAAATTGTTCTACAAAAGTCACTTTCATTTTCACAATAGTCCTGCATTTTTCAAAATAGTCTGCATTTTATACTTTCTCCCGGTACTACAAAGTCCAATTATTAGGCTTGAATGAATTTTGCCTCAGTATTCATGGTGGAAGAGAACATTTTGTAAATCAAAGCTTGAGTTAAAATGCAAGGACCGAGCCCATGTATAAGACTCTCCTTTGAGCATTCTTCTGAAAGAGGGATTCCTTCCTGTTGCTTCAGAAGGTAGAAAATTCTGTCAAACTGGGTCATTTTTCTGCAACAAAAGAACCATTTTTAAATATAGCTGCAATTTCTTGACATTTTTGGCCATCGCCAGCCTAAGATACATCAGGAAAGCTGACTCACCCTTCAGAGGAAAATGGTGCTATAAAACCAAATTGGTGCAACTTGCTATTGTACAAAGACACTTTTCCATCAATGCCATGACAGATGTCCTTTGAAGATGCTTGGCATAACTAATGTACAGAATGTATGTCTCTTTCCCCACCAAGACTGTGAGGCATTTCTAAAGGCAGGCATACCTCATCAGTTCAGTAATTCCCTCAATAACAAAGAGAAGTAGTGTGAACTAGCTGTGCTGTGCAGCGTAAGTGCTGTGCAGTATTTAAGTATTTAGCTGAAAGGAAGTGGAGCTGACATACATAATCTGATACCTGATTAGCAAGCAGACACTTGGCATGCTTAAGACATAACTAATAGCATTGATATGTAATAGGATTAAGATTACATAGGGTAGCACTATTGTTAAAGTCTGTGTATGTGTATATGCACAAGACTGTACATAATATTTAGTGAGAACCTTAAGCCCGATCTCTTTCAGCCAGTTTATTTTATAAGAAGAATAAAGCTCTAATAGACTGGGGCAATGAGGCCAGTATCCAAAATCAGTTATAAATTAGTAAATGTCTAACAACATTCTGTCAAGACATGCTCAGGAAGTAGATGTTTCACAAACATGCAGCAAATGCATTGTTTAAATCCCCTGTGTATGAATCTTGTCATCACCACGAGAGATGAGAGCAGAAGAGTGGCTGCTGGCTGCTTTGCAGGGGTTCAGTTCAGGCTCTCACCAGCAAGAGAAAAACAAAATCTCCAGAGTTTTAATTCTCTTGTGAGCCAATAGTCTTCCATATTGATACACACATGCACACAGATCATAAAAATAGCCTCAAGGGCTTCTGAACCTGTGACTCTTGCCAGCTTGACCACACTCTCCGGGTACTCCAGGAAGCCAAACAAAAACATCAGTCAAAGGACCCAGCTGTACTGGAATGTATTCAGCCACCACTCCCACTATGAGCTTTAGAGTTTATTTTAGCTACTGTTTTCTACTCTGGGATTTCATTGTCATTAGTCAATGGAAATTGCTTGGTTATTCATGGAGTAGAAAATTATAATATATGTAATTAGAATGATTATATATATGCATATTTATGCACACACACAGACTCACACAAACACAGATTTACAGCCTGACTGATGAACCGAGATTTCAGCCCTTCACAGAGAGCAGAAGTTCATGGCTCTGTTAATGTAAGAGTTGCATGTCTAATTCTGTTCAAGCATAATGACCCTATACTTAGAATCAAGTACATAAAAGGGGACAATTGTAGCTCTACATTACTCTGTGTAAAGTTCAATAATATGATTGTCTGGCCTCTGCAATACTGAAATCAGCTTGAGACTGCCTGGGGCAGCCTTGACAATACTTCTGGTAAAAACTGGCACCAATCCATTGACTGCAGTAGATGTTGTGCCAATTTACACCACCAATAAATTCAGACCAGTCATTTTGTCTGCTCCCACAAAAAAAAATCTGTTTGAAGTATGTAATTAAAAAAAATAAATGTGATTCTTTTTGATAACACTATCCTGATTTTCCAGTGATCCTTATCAGTGAAAGTTGAGCAACTAAACTTCATATCAAAAAGTTCACCATATATGCAATTCTGCTGTTGCATTTAATGATGCAGTTCCCTAAAGCCTTTAAGAAAAATCTGATGACTCTTGTGCATTCTAGATTGTGTCTTTGTAAATGAGAGGGAAGCCCCATGCCTATGACCCAGTATTTCTCTGTAGAGACTCCTCTGTACAAAAATAGATCAGTAAATACAAATTTCTCAAAAGCTGTAACAATCCATTTGCTTTTCCCCCTCAATTTCAATTCTTTGCAGATGAAGAGCTTTTTTCAGGAATGTACATTGATTTCATGGGGACAGATGCAGCCATCTTTCGGAGTCTGACCAGGAGGAATGCAGTACGAACCGACCAGCACAACTCCAAGTGGCTGAGTGGTGAGATGCCTTTGTTTTACCAGAGCTTGTAATGGGTTCCACAGAGATTCTGCTTTGCTTTGTTTAAAATAAAGAGCTTGTCTTTTAAAGAACGTTCCTATGAATTTAATTTGTGATGTTGAACCATGAAGAAATTTGTGAAAATAC
This sequence comes from Florisuga fusca, assembly GCA_038090715.1. NCBI lineage: Eukaryota > Metazoa > Chordata > Aves > Apodiformes > Trochilidae > Florisuga > Florisuga fusca. The sequence goes on from JAAWXA010000007.1 coordinate 21,262,269, forward strand.
ATATTATAGACAATGCACAGATAAAAAGTGTTCCGTGCATGAACAAACCTTTTAGGCCACCCCACCTGAGGACCTTTTTTGGAGTAAGTCTGAACCAAACTGCTCAAGAGAATTAATATGAAAAACTTTCAAATGGCAAGTGGTTAGACAATCTGACTTATAGGGAAGTGCTTTCTCCAGCTTTACTGTATCAGACATTGACTGAAATTAAAGTCCTTTATTCAAAGTTTTTTTGTAGTGAATATCTACTTCAATTAATTAGGCAGAAGACTCGCCACCACTTGCATTCAAAATATGTGCAGTGGAGAGTTCCATTAGCATAGAAGTCAGTTACAGTTATTGCCATTTATTTCAGTAATAAGATGCAGATTATCAAAACACAGTAGAAAAACTAGCTTCTGAGTGCAAACACATAGCTCTTGGGTAATCAAACACACTCTTTGTTATTCAAACAATTGAGTAACTCAAATTATTTTGAAAATTCTTCCTGACTTTACCAATAAAAAGACTTCTTCAAATTAAACTATTTTGAATTAAAATGGTTGTCAGAACTCTGAGCAGAGATAGATGTACAAGGTTATAGAGCAACTGACATAGCAGTTCCAATTTAAAAAGGCCTTCAGGTGTGTTGAAGTTACTGTGGTTTTGTCTTGCTATTCCTGTGTGGCTGTGACTGCAGTCAAGTCACAAGGACTGCAATCAGAATAAATTCACTATGAATGAGAAACTATGTCTGCTTTCAAAATCGTTCTTGTTTGCTATACATTCTTACACTTATCTACACACCCTGAAGTGTGCATCCTAAAGTGAATTAGGGAAATAGAGCCATTAAGCTATTTCTGTTTCTGGCAAACCTACCTATTACATGTGCTCAGGACAGGTGTGTGTTGCCATGTTCTTTTAGAATCAGAGCCGTGACACATATTCATTGAGAACAGACTCGTGTGAATAGAAAAATGCTGCAGTCTGAAGTGAGTTTTCTGTCAGAGATACAACTTTTGTATTGGATTTTTTCAAGATTTGTGCTGGATTTCAATCAATCAGTCTTGTCTGATACAGCCTTCATGCAGGAAGCTTCCTCCTTCAAACACAGGTTTTCTGAGCGCTCCCTCCACTGTCCATTATAATTTAGCATAGGATATTGCCAAAACCAGATTTTCTGCAGATACCAACACCAATAGAAGTCATTGCCTAAAAAGGGATTTTGAGAAACTACTGCACAGTCACTTGCATATCAGTATGTACATTTTAAATTACAGTGCAATTTACATAACATTAGTTCTCCTTTACAGTGCTTTGTATGTTTATCAAACTTTGATATGAAGTCAAATGCTGTTCAAGCATTTGCATATTCTGCTTTCCTTTTTTCAGTGTTCCAACAGCTAGTTCCCTCTTTTGTGCATTTTTAATGTAGCTTATTTTTTCCTTGTCCGAAGGATCTTTTAGCAGTTTTCTTTTATATTTTGCCTCAATGAGTCCTTCCTTAGGTGCCCTTGATAATACACTGACTACTCCCTCTTCTTTCACTGACTCTTTGGACCTCTGCAGTAATTTCATACTATTGCTTCTCTATTTTTTTTATTTGTTGTGGGATAAAATGTGAGGACACAGAAACTTAAGGCTGCCAGCATGAAGCTGTTTGCCTGGTGATATCTGGTGATATGAGGTTAGGCACAAAACCTATCCTGCCACTGCAGGACCTCTGTATGGATATGTAGCACTCAGTAACTGTCACCTCATTATTTGCTTATACTGATACAACTTTTGGTTTCATCTTTTTGGTACACTGTTTCATTTCAGAGCCTATTTTTGTGGATGCTCATGTTATCCCAGATGGCACTGACCCCAACGATGCCAAAATCTACTTCTTCTTCAAAGAAAGACTCACAGACAACAGTGGCAGCACAAAGCAAATTCATTCAATGATTGCAAGAATCTGCCCAGTAAGAACTGTTTTGTTTGCCAGGTTGTTGGGACAAGCTGCTAGTGTGACATGATAAGCTAAAAGACTAAATGATTGAAAAGCCTTTGATTTATATTCAAAACAAATATCCTGTTTCAGCTTCCACATTCATAATTAAGAAGAGCTGTTACTGAACACACAGTTAGGCTCTAAATGTGTTATGTATATCTGGCTATATCCACAATGATATGGAAATTGAGAGATTCAGGAATTTAAATATCTCTCTGACTGACTCAGGATTGTTTCCAGTGTTAAATTTCTAAACTTGCTGTTCTTTGCATGAAGGAGGTATATTCTTTGCTTAAAAAAAATGAATTATACAATGGTAAAGATGGTAAAGTTTTCCATGCACGCATACACACAGTTAATATCTTTGAAACACACTGGAAATATCAGAGACAATTTTTTAAATGGTTTGATTAGATTTTCAATTATTGGTTTCACTTCTATAATATCTGTGCTTTCTGAGTTATTGCATTGATGATAATGTAAGCTGAACTTTAAAAACATGCACAGGAAAATTAAATTTAGGAGTTATGGCTGCTCCTGTGCAGTAATTAATTTACAGTTGCAGAACTCCTTGTTGTCTCTTTCCTTTTCCATATTTATAATCAACTGTAAATGAATGATTGAAGAAGCTATTATAAATGTTCAAGTTCTGCTAGCCTTTTAATTCCTTCTATTGGAATTGTGAGTGTTGGTGTGTCTGGTTCTTCTTTAGAATTTGATGCTTGTGATGTTGGTGCATAAGTTTGAGGACTTGTTTGGGATTGTGTTGAAACTCAACTAGCAATATGATGAGGCATGTGATCACTTTTAAAATCTTTGCTTTCTATTTTTTGTGAGGGTGCCCAAAGGCCTTTTTGGGTATTTTGCAAGAAGATGTTTCACACAATAATAGCTGTATTTGTTATTGCTACAGTTATAATGAAGCCCAGATGATTTCTGAAAGGCCTCAGCCTGTTTAGACTTACACTGAAGTCAGGAGCAGAATCCAAAAGCCAATGAAAATAAATCTAGGCCAGTCATATTTACATACTTGTAAACCCTTATATTCATATATCAACACCTTTGAGACTCACCATATGTACTAGTACAATGGTGCCAAGAGAGGCCACCCCAAAGGACCTGGTCACCAAAAAAGTTTGATTACCAGCTCCAGGAGCACCAATGAAACATGCACAACATTTCATCAAAACTGAATTCCCTTATCTTCTGCATTTCCTTAATCCATTTTCTTGGGTGACATTGTACTATGCAGTTTGGATGATACTGCTCTTACCTAAATGAGGCAGGAGCTGCACCATCTGGCTTATCAGTTACTGGTGCCACTTTGCACTAGAGAGAGATGGAGAAATCATTGAACAAGCTGTGACCAAGCCAGCTCTGGACCAAGCTAGCAGAACTTCCAGTAGTCCAAACCTAGCTTGACCCATGCTAGCCACCATTTCTGAATTTACTTCAGAGCATCCATCTCAAGGGCCATCGTGGCTTACTAGGTCAGATTCAGCTATATTGCTGTCAGAATTAGAAGAAACATCCCTCCGTAGGCCACTTCAATCTTACAGAGGTACCATGGACTTTCCTGCACTAGTCAGGGAGTGATACAGACCTCCACAGGCCTTTCCAATCAAACCCACAAACTGCTGCTGCACAACATACTGCCCAACCCTCCCAAGCCTGCTAGCCCAGCACAGAATGTCTGCTCAGAAAACTACTTCTTGTTTTTCCTGTATTTGGAGGGTTTAAAGAAGGGAATTTACTTTAGGCTTATTTTTTTTTTTCTACTGATTAGGACTGCATAACTGTCTAGGTGATGAGTCAAATTAAACTGAGGAAAGGGTAGGAAAGCCTATCCAGATGTTAGCTGCATTGTACTTCTTTTCTGAAAATATTATTCCCTTCCAGAATGACACAGGTGGTCAGCGTAGTCTTGTAAACAAGTGGACAACGTTCTTGAAAGCAAGACTTGTGTGCTCAGTAATGGATGAAGATGGAACAGAAACGTACTTCGATGAATTAGGTATGGCAAGAAAGACCCTTAAAAGTTTTATCTAAATCCTGCACCTTGTGTATATATAATTATTGATGTGCATACAGATTCTTAGTGAAGTTGTTGAAAGTGAAACCTTGGCTCTGTAGAACTTCATGTCAAAATTCCCCTCATGGTTTTATGACAGGAAATGAAAAAATTATTCATAAATCTCACTGAGTAATTATCATTATCTTTGAAATAAAGGTAATTAATCTTGAATATGTAAAGGAATTATATAAATAAAGACTTAAGATTTGAAAGGGATCAAGCAAAATATATTGTTACTTTGCTCCCAGTTAGTTTTTATAACATAACCTTTTTTTAAACTGTTTCTTAAACCACTGTGTAACATACAGCTTTTCTGCAGTTTGTTTGATCACAGGGAAGAGGCCTTAGTTTGATAGTTCAAGATAATACTAATAAGTGCTGTTGCTGGTACCATTAAGAATACTATGAAGAAATATAATTTCTCAGGATTTATTCAGGCACTTAGATTTTCAGTTCACCATGTGAAACAGTGCATATATTTAGTAAATAATCTATGCCATAGCCACAAGAAATTTCTTTCAATAATTAATTAATACATTCATATCTTAATAGTGAAGTGCCAAACACCATTATCAGAAGGTTTCATATTCTATATTTTCCACATCTGTGATGTGCAGTCATAGTTCTAAATTCAGGCATTGGAAGAATTTGATGTGTGTATTTGTAAATACAAATAAGATTTATATATGTTCATATAGATATAAATATCAACTAATATAAATAGCATTGGGCCCCACACTGGGGCTGCATCTGTTTCTGACCTTCTTTCCATTTTTATCTCTCTCTCTTTTCTCTGGTATTATTGCTGGTTTCTAGAACAGCAAATGGAGTTCTGAATCTTTTTGACTTGGTATTGTTAACATATATTTGATGTACTTGTATTGGTTCAAGGGTTCAGTGGAATCTGATGGGCCTAGAAGCAGATCCTAACTTGCAGTCAGATTGTGGAAGCTGCTTGGAGGACTGACTTTCATACCTTCCCAGTGGCTAAGCACAGCCACAGCAACTAATCTTTCAGAGCCATCTTTACCAGCCCACTCCTCTTCAACAAAGCAGTAGGATAACTGCTTTTAGTTTTCTGCATGGCCAAATGGAGGACCAGACAGAATAGGCGGCAACGTTTGGGCTCCAGCCCAAAAAAAAAGAAAAGTTTGGGCTCCAGCACAATCCTGTGGCAGAGGAAGAATTCAGCTGCAGCTGGAAGTGTGGAAAACTGTGCAAGAGCAAGCACATGCTTCTGTTTTCATGTGCAGTGCAGAAGAGTTTAATGCTTCCAGTTCTGCACAGTGCTGTCTTATGTGTTTGACATATTTCAAAGCATATTTTAAAAATTCAGAGGGTTAAATGAAGGAACTACATAAATTTATGGAAAGCTAAAGAACATATTACATGACTAAAAGCTCAGAGAGTTCAGTCTTTTTGTGTGTTGTAAAATATACATTCAAGGGGTAACTTGAATACAGTTATTAAAAACATTTGTAAGGAGAAACTGTCTGAGATTAAAGTATTTTTTACTGAAGTAAAAAAATCAACAGATCAGAGGTAAAGGGGGCCAAATTCAGTTCAGTGAGTAGGTTCAGCTTTGCATAGCACAGTCAATAAAGAGAGGTTTACATCTCTCAGTATCTTCACTGCAAAACTTCATGTCATTTATATCATGTTGAAAATGAGCTAGCAAGGGCATCTAGAGTGTGTACTGGATGATAAAACACCTAATCATCCTGCTTTGGATTACATCCCTCTGTGGGAAATCTTTGTCTTTGACCTTTTGCAACTTGATGTTTGCCTACTGTTAAACAACCTGCTGAAATGCAGTCCAGCAGAGAGAATTCTGGGACATGGATCCTGAACATACTTATTTGAAAACATTTGGGTTTTGTCTTCATAAGGCTCTGGTGTGTACCTAATGTCTAGATCTGTTTCTGAATGTTCAAATTTTAGATTTGTGTTTATGGTCCTTCATACAATAAGTCTACCTTTTCTCATTCAAGTCTGAGACAGAAGTACTGTTAACTTCAGCAGGAATAAAGTCATAAATTAAATTGGAAAGTAAATTTGTATTAGCATTTTAAAATGCCAATTATCTTTTTTCCTTTTCTTTCTTACAGAGGATGTGTTTCTTTTAGAGACAGATAACCCCAGAACAACACTTGTGTATGGAATTTTTACAACATCAAGGTAAATGGGGAGATTTGAAAAAATCATCTTTCTGAACTGCCCAGTTTTCTAAGTGAAAACTAAAAGTGATGGTTTCTGGTTAAGACTGTTCTGTGCAGTTTTGATGTCTCCTGCAGCCATTGTTTGCATACAGTCTCAGTGTTATTACTCTCAGTATCCATGTTGGAGCTACACTGCTTGGAGCAAAGTGCTCCCTGATGCAGTGTCAGCTGGCACTGGGAAAACCTTTGCATGGAGGGCCACTTGTTACCAATCAGCAGCAGAGAGCTAAAGGACTTGAACACAGTGAACTCACGTGGCATCTGAGAGCACTTAACACCTCCTGAAGGACATCCAGCACCCTGAAGGATCAAACAGGGAATTCTGACATGAATTCATACAAATCATTTCCAGACTCTCAGCTGGCAGATGATTGCACAGATGGCAAATAACCCATGTCAGCTTTAGTTGGCTATAAAAATACAAGCTTGTGTGGCATGTGGACACCTCCTGGCAGCCTTAAGCACCCTGTTACCAGTCAGTAGTGTTCACTTACTGTCCAGTTTAGAAAGCATTCAGTGAGCTCCCAAAGACAGTGGAAGTACTCCATATAGCTCATTGTTCTGAAACTCCATAAAGATAGACCAATAGATGGACCAAGAGGTTCTGCCATCTCTACCTTAGTTTTTTTCCCTTTTCTCTTGTCCTCACCACATAGTGCTAGTATACAAACAATTACTACTGATTTCTGACATCCTATCCTGTATTATGTAGCTGTTATTACTTCAAAAAGGGTTTTGCTTATTTTTTATGTAATTTAATTTATTTGATACAATTAGAAAACTATTTAACTTACTACTAATGATTGCTTTAATAGCAATTTCTAGTAAAAAATCCTTGCATGAAAAAAAAAATGATTTCTTGTTACACTTTCTTGTCTTTTTCGTGTAGATCCAGGGTTCTGCTTTCTCAAATGTGTGAACCAGCCAGGAAAATATGATTTTGTTATATTTAATTGGGGGAAAAAAAAATAATCCCATAACTTGTAAACATCTGGTGCTGTCTGCATTTTATGATTCTGACTGCTGAGGTTATGGTCTGTGCTTATTTAGTCTTTGTTTGATTACAGATTGGTTGTGATTCCTAGTTAACTACAGCAATCATAATGACTCTTACTCCTTAGCTCTTCCCTTCACCTCTGTAGTCTTTCAACTCATAATAGTAACAAGCAAGAAACCTCCCAACAAATAATATCTTCTATCTAAGCCATACAGGAGGAAATCAAGTAATATTGAAGCAAATAATTTTTGTGGCATAACCTGGTGTAAATCTAACAGAAAATATCTGGAAATATTAAATACATATTTTTAAACATATTAGTACCTACCACAATTTCCACAAACACCATAATCTACCTAAAAGGTTCCTCCTCCTAATCTATATATAGCTGAGAGGTTTGTGGATTGTGCTTTCCTTTTTGTAATGTTTTCGGGATTTTTCTGAAGCTTTTTTGTTGTTTTGTTGGTTTTGTTTTGCTTTGTTTTTCAATGAAAACAAAAGTTACTTGGATTATTTTCTTCCTACACTTAACATCAGAATGATTTCAGACTGTCTGGATGATCCCAGTTTCTTGGGATAAATATCCCAAACTTCATATGCAGTGAGGAAAAAAAAAATCCAAAAACGCCAAAAAAAACCCACTCCAGTCAGCCTTAGCATTACTCTGGAAATTATTCCTTTGGTGCCCTCCATCATCACGGGGTGATGGAGGCCATTCAAGATTTGTGGTGGTTGAGGAAATATTTGAGACCATTGCTGAACCTAGAGCAGTGGAAAAATATGTCCTTCCTGTAGGTGACCCACTGAGCTCTCCTTCAGGAAGCATCAAACTTCAACTCTTTTGAAGGAATCTTTGTAAGACTAGTTTTGTGGGTGGATTTGAGGACTGTACAGCCACAACTTGTTCCCATTTTGCTTAGAAAAGCTGGCAACTGATTGTAAGGATCTAACCAATTGCAACTGCACTGGATGTTTTGATTAATATTTTAGCTGTGTATTTTAGGAGGCTCATGGAGGTCTTGTGGTTAATATACTGGTAGGGAGTTCTGGAAGCTTGTGCTGAGCTTGGCAGTACAAAGTTTATAGAACTCTTGTCTCACTGAAGTCAGCAATATTTTTGCCATTGATTTAGCTGGGGATGGATTCAATTGCTTTTATAATTAACATTAGGAAAAATTCTAATTCCACCAGTGATACCTTTCTCCCTCTTTTTTCAGTTCACTGTTCAGAACAGTGCTAGGTCTTAAGCAGTAATGGTGTATACTGGGAAGCTAAATTACTTTATTTTAAATGTGTTAAATCCATGCTATAGAAGCATTAAATTGTATCAAAAATATTGTAGAGGTATGTTTCATTACTGAACCATGCAAAATGATGGAAAAGCTATATAAAAGTTAGGAAATTGCAATGCTAACTTTTTCCTACTCTTTTCCAGCTCCATATTTAAAGGCTCAGCTGTGTGTGTGTATCATCTATCTGACATCCAGACTGTGTTCAATGGGCCATTTGCACACAAGGAGGGCCCAAACCACCAGCTGATTCCATATCAGGGCAGAATTCCGTACCCAAGACCTGGCACTGTAAGTACAAAGATGTTTATCCAGGCTTGCCAATTAATTGTCTTTGTTTAAAAAGAGGGAGAGGAGAGGAGAGGAGAGGAGAGGAGAGGAGAGGAGAGGAGAGGAGAGGAGAGGAGAGGAGAGGAGAGGAGAGGAGAGGAGAGGAGAGGAGAGGAGAGGAGAGGAGAGAGAGAGAGAGAGAGAGAGAGAGAGAGAGAGAGAGAGAGAGAGAGAGAGAGAGAGAGAGAGAGAGAGAGAGAGAGAGAGAGAGAGAGAGAGAGAGAGAGAGAGAGAGAGAGAGAGAGAGAGAGAGAGAGAGAGAGAGAGAGAGAGAGAGAGAGAGAGAGAGAGAGAGAGAGAGAGAGAGAGAGGGAGAGAGAGTGAT